>OW386292.2:58035427-58623427 GCA_936432065.2 Rutpela maculata
TCATTTAGTGTGTGTTCAAGAACCAAAGGCCTCAAACTCTTTTTTTACTTCAACCAGACAAACTTGACATTTAATTTGAGGCTTGTCTAATTTGTGGTGTGTTTATTAAATATGTCATTCAATAGTACAGAAACACATGAATATTAAACAAGCTAAAAACGTAGGTACACTTCGTTAATTTACTGAACTTTTTATATAATTGTTACATATTCTATAGGATACTTTTCGCAGTTTTCTTGTAAATAATGTTAGTTTTTGGACATTCTAAATTTTGTGATACCAACCTTGTTGTGAAAAAAAAATTGAAAAAAACATCCAACCTGTCTGGGATTCGAACACAGGATCTTTGGATTGCAAGACAAAACAACAATAATGTTTTATTTAAAGTTTAAGAACAATATATGTGCCTCGCCGAATCCTAGCCCGGAGCCAGCCAGACAACCACGGCGAACATCGCCGAGGTGGGTGTGAGGCTGAGCGGAGTAGGTCCGGTTCGGCTTGGAAATAAATTCGAGAGGCGGGGGGTCGGGGGGCTAGAAGCTCCTGTCTGTCACGGGCAGACTTAAAAACTAGATTAAAATTTTTGATGTGTCCTCATGGACCTAAAAATAGCTTAAAAATAAACACAACACTAAGAACACTAAAATCGTAGGCGAGCGCACTTCGTAATTTTGATTGTTGATACGGGGAACACAACTAAACGAAAAAACCCGTTCGAACAAATGACGACCTTGTGGTCTGATCGCCGACAAGGAAGGTAGGGTGGAAATAAAATTGTGGTTTAAAAAATTACGATTTAGGTAAGTTTTCGGCCTAGAGGGGATTTAGAGAGACAAAAAAGGAACAAAAATAACAAAAAAGGATAAAAGAACAAAATTGTACATACATAAATGGGGAGAAAGAAGGATTGGAAAGATGTAAAGCTGAGGAAAGATTAGAGTAAGTTATCGTAGAAGAAAGTGTGGCTGGGGGAGCTGCCGGAAGATAGGCAACGCCTGGCATGGTAGGGGGGATTACAACGCAAAACTTTAGGCGCTGTATCATCACATATTGCTACTAAAATTGATTGTCTGTGATATAATATATCTTTCGACAATCATACATATTTCAACTCAGATATATTTCTATGAAATATATATTTGTAAAATTCATAAACAAAAAAAATATATTATGGAAATAACATTTAAGTACAAGCGACAAAAATTAAGAGAATATATATTTTTTAAATTAAATAATTAATAACTTCTTTATTTACCGATCGATTTTCTTCAAAAACAATAGGGTTCTTCCTCTAGATAACACTAACTTACTTTCCAAATTTCAATACAATCGGACTTTTCTTTCTTAAGTTATCGTGCTTACAAGAAACGTGACGGACGGACGGATGGACGGACGGACGGATGGACGGACGGACGGATGGACGGACGGACGGACGGACATTTTGAAAGTTGTTCAGAATTCGTTCACTAACACAATGATATGAAAATTTTTTTCTCTACGATCAAATACAATATACTCTTTGTTTTTGCAAAAAGTATAATAACGCAGAATTAGCTATAGTCTACTATTAGTCTTTTTGAAAAGCAATTAAATAAAAATGAGCAAACACTCTTGAACAAGTAATTACGTCAAGAAAGATAAAAATAAAACCATAGATATCAATGGGTATCATAAATTCTATTAGAAAACGGGATAGGTTAAAAAAGGACCTGATGAGACATTTCATTGAGATAAAATTGCAGGCATATAAAGCATGTAGAAGTTCTGTTGGAAAGGTAATTAAAAATGCAAAAAATGTATACTACAAAAACAAAATAAATGAATCTGATAAGAATACTAAAAAACCATGGCAAATTGTCAACGAGGCCGCTAACTATAATAAAAATACAAATAAAAACATTTACAATAGCAACAAGCTATAAACGTACTCTTCGCCTGTTACACATTCTATAGGATACTCTTCGCAATTTTTTTGTAAATAATGTTAGTTTTAGACATTTTTAATTTTATAGTACGAACTTAGTTGGTAAAATACTCAGTGTAAAATAAAGTAAAATAAAAAATAAACTATACCATACCCCACTTGGGTTTCGAACCCGGGACCCTTGGATTTCGAGTCAAACACGTAAGAACTACATCACCACCTTACACGTAAAAAAATGTAAATTTTTACATTATAAGACACGAGCTAAAATCATATTTTCACGGTTGTATATTACATTATGAAATGTATATTTGTAAAATATATAAATATTTAGATATAAAAATGAAATATCATTTCACCAGATTTCTATTCAATTACAAAAACATAAAAATCAAAATTTTTTTTTTCAAATTTAAATCATTAATAACATTTTTATATATTGATCGATTTTGTTAAAAAACAATAGGGTTCTTCCTCTAGCTAACACTAATTTACTGTCCTAATTTCAGTACAATCGGAATTTTCTTTCTTGAGTTATCGTGCTTACAAGAAACGTGACGGACGGACAGACGGACATTTTGAAAGTTGTTCAGAATTCGTTCACTAACACAGTGATAAGAAAATTTTTTGTCTGCGAGCAATATTTACGGTTTTAGAAATGTACCGATCAAAGGCAATATACTTTTCGTTTTCGTATTTGCGAAGAGTATAATAATGAATTAATAACAGAAAATGATAAAGGAAAAGCAGGTATTTTTAAGATTTTTTTATTGATGTGGGAGAGAAGCTAGCTTTAAATATCGAAAAAGAATTTCTAGTATAATGTTTTTATATCCTGTAAACAACAGTGAAATAATAAATGCTATAGGATCTTTAAAAAATAACTCTGCGCCTGGCCCAGATAATATACCAGCTACATTGATAAAGCATATAATTAACAAAATATTGGCACTTGCCCTTCCTCTTGGAAAGCATTCTTTGTAATTCCAGTTTTTAAATCAGGTAACCCATTACAACAAAACTATTATATAATTTTTGAAAAAATATTGAAAGTTAGATTATTAACATACCTTAATAAATATAATATAATATCTCAAAAACAATTTGGTTTCAGAGAAAATATATTCACTGAGCGTGCTATATTTAATCTAATAAATAACGTTAATCAAAATTTCAATGCAAATAAAAAAAATATAGCCATATTTATCGATCTAGCTAAGGCGTTCGATACGGTTTCTCACGAACTTTTAATTAGAAAACTTGAGCAAATAGAAATTCTCGGAACCGTGTTGAAATTATTCATTAATTACCTCAATAACAGACATCAATATGTAAAAATTAATGATGTGCTCAGTGATAAAAAGAAATATCCCCCAGGGCACAGTGTTGGGTCCGATACTCTTTCTTATATACATAAATTATATCAGTCTTTTAGACCTAAATTGTAAGTTAATATCCTATGCATGCATTTTTCTATTTCAAGATAGCAGTTGGTCATCCGTATACAAGAAAGCGGAGTTTGGACTTAATTAAAAATTTTCTTAACTAGTAACCTGCCCACTCTCAATGTTGATAAAACCAAATTTATTGCATTTTCTATAACATGTGCTACTCTTCCTAATCATAATTTTATTGAAATTCATGAAACTAGTTCCAGATCTCGTTAAAGTACATACGTGTACCAAATTTCAAGTCAATATCTTAAACGGTTCCAGAGTAAACGTGCGCACAAAAAAAAGTTACAGACAGACAGACAGACAGACCGACAGACAGAAATTTTTTTTCGCTCAAACTTAAAATCTCGACGTTGTCTGACATTTTAAGCCTATTTGAACAATAAAAATTTTTAAAAATTTTTTTGTCGTTACTATACTTCCACTGGGTGTGGAAGTAAAATACAGTCCCGTAACCTATGATAACCTTTAAGGGGTATACAGACGATCCAACCAACCAACCGACCTTCTCGGTACACTTTGAAGTTTGCCATACGAACTCGGAAATTTGGAGGACCCAACATTGTCGGTACACTTTGAAGTCGCTGGAATTTCAGCTGACCAGCTTGCTTTTACGAGTTTTCATGGCAATTTTCAAAGTGTACCGAGAAGGTTGGTTGGTTGAGTCGTTTGTAGATCCCTTTAATTAAACCTTTATCACTGATTAGGTCAAATATATGCTTATTATTAATTCAAAACGTATTGGTTTGAAGTTAAAAAATGTAAAATCTCGGGATAAATAGGTTTCTTTATATTAATTCTATAATACTCTGAAGATAGAGATACCACAGATTTATCTTAAAACTTTTTATTAACGGTAAAACTATACGTAATTAAATATGAAACAATATATTGTTAAAACAAAACTGTTCTAGTTTTTACGTAAAACTTTAAAAGTTTATTATAATTACGTAACATTATTCTATTAAATATTCGCATATTCTGATATTAAGAAAAAAGGTGATTTGATTTTAAAATATTTGAATTAAATAGTATATATTCATGAACAGAAATTAAATCAAATAAATTATTTTCTTGGATGAAGAAAATATATTCTTGCGTATATATAAACGTGCGATGCATTAAAATTAAATGTTTTATTTTTAAAACAAGAATTAATTTTTTTCCGTGTAACATATAAATTTCTTGTATTTATAATATTAATTAAATGACATTCTTCATTGATTGGAAATCTAAAATTCAAGCTAAACAAGTTATCTTTGTGATTTTATTTTAACAAACTTGCAAAATTTTTAGGTGACTGTCATAAGTTCCTCCCCAGATAATCACTAAATCAAATATGGACAGACAGTTGAAAACACCAAAATGTTGTAATGATATTTCTCAAAGATTCATCACTTTTTTGGACCAAAACTATATAAAAATATCCCACACAATATAAAAATACTTAATAAAAGAAAGTTTTCAAAAGAAATTAAAAAATAGATTTTTGAACACCAAGACATGTTCAGTCAAGTTCAGACGTCTGCGTGAGTTTCATTCTCCACCCGTTTTGTTTCATTCAATCAATACTATTTTTAATTAGTTTTTTATATTCTATTCTTTATTAGGGCAACAATATACTGAAAGTAGGTAATTTCGTAATAAATAAAAACGTGTGAAAGTTGTGATTTGCTTAATGCCTAAATAATATTCTCTAACTATTCTTTACTAGATGTCTATATTGTTTGTATCAATTTCCATTGTACCTACATTATAACAAATTTGTATTAAGATTTCCCTGGCAAACAAAAGTTATCCACAACTCAGCTCCCAGTTTCTCAAAATTGTCATGTTTATGTAATGTATATAATACAAAAATAAATTTGAATTTGAATATGAAAATAAAAAACGAACAATAAAGAATAATTCGTATCATTTTATAATATAAAGCAGTTTATTATTTTCTTTTTCACAATAATAATAATAATCCAGTCAGTAGGGACAAAAACTGGCCGTTGCCTTACAAAATAAGGGATTTTGATATATATTGTTTAAGTTGAGGCCCCGATGAAAAATACAAGTTTTTGACTCCTGGGGGGGGGGGGGGGGGGCAGGCGCGAGCCGCTATTTTGGCAGATTTAGCTTAAGCGATTTCTGTCGAATCTGCTGCAAACTGTAGACTATGGTCCGGCGATAGTCCCCTATCAAATTTATAAAACTACATCTAGTGTAAGGTGAACAAAAATTTTAAACATTTTTCTAACCGACTTCATATTACAAGAATATTCGAAGATTTGTCGGAGTCGCCGGAAATTTCAATTATCAATTGAAGGATGGATAAAGGTGTTAATTAACAAATTAGATAAAGGTGGTAATGTTACTTATTAACACCCTTATCGACTAGAAGCATTGAGTTATGCTGTTCTTTAGCGCCTTTACCAATTTGGTATCTAAAAATATGGCCATAGAGATGAAGCGAAATGTGGTGATAAGTTGTATCATCACTTAACAGCTTCATCGAATAGGATAACTCAATTTTTGAGAAAATGTCAATTAACACCTTTTTCCATCCACTTCTTCAATTATTTATTTAACTTCTAGTATGTAGAAGTTAAATAAATAAAAGAAGTTACTAAAAAGGTTAAAAAAAATACAAATCCGCCTTCAAAAATCTTCAAAAAATATCTCTAAAAAGTAAGAAATAAAATTTCACTCGGTTTTACAAATATCTGTCTACCTATTAGTGGAAAGTAGCAAGGAGCTGTACTTCATTACCTAAAATCAATTTGAAATCGGTGCAAAAATATCAAGTCAATATCTTAAACAGTTTCAGAGTAATCATAAGCACAAAAAACTTAGACAGACAAACCGCCCGACAGACAGAAATTATTTGTTGCTCAAACTTAAAATCTCGATTTCATGATATTCTAAGCCTAGTTGAGCAATGAAATTTTTTTTAAATGTTTTTGTCGTTACTATACTTCCATTGGATGTGGAAGTAATTCATTTCAATCTAAAAATGGTACCGTTTTTTAGAACATCTCTTGCCAAAAAGCTATAATTAAAATCGATTTTTTGCAGAATTAAGCAAGTAGATGTCTTTTCATCAACGACACTGAGTGCTAGCGGGCTAGCAGTTTAGCCACTTAATTTGAATTACCCTGTAGCAAAGTTGAGGTACTCAGTATAATAATGTACCCAAAGTAACGTAATCAGTACTTTTTAATTACTTTACTCTAGGTAATCTTAAAATTCATGTACTGGTACTTCTGGTACTTTGCTTAAAAAGTATTTGAACTTGTTTCGAAACAAGTAATACTGGTTAAAAAGTAGGTGTAAGTTCTTTCAATCACTTTTCAATAACAGCTACACAAAAAAAAGTTCTGTGCAGCGAACTCCAGGGTATGGATTCGATGTATTTTTTACGCCGAATCCAAATTTCGAAACCCCAGGACGATTGACCGTGTCAATTTTTTTTTATGGGCGAAAAACTTGAACGATTTTGCATAGGGATATAGATTTAGATATTGTGGGAAACTGTCGATATGTGAATCAAGGAAATGGAGTTTCAGGTTCATTAAGCATTTCTACCATATCTTTAACTTTCTTCTTGTAGTCGGGGTGCTTATGGTTCCCAAGGAAATTCTCACAAACATCTTTGAAACTCGTCCTTCATTATTTTAGTGAATCTTTCGTCTCTTACTAGAGACCTTATTTGTGGTCCGTCAAATACACCCTCATTCAATTTAGCTTCGGAAACTTTGGGAAATTTTTTCCCAATGTATTCAAAACACTGATCTTACCCTTTTTGTCTAAAGATTTGACAAACTGCTTCATGAGCCCCAATTTTAAATGTAGAGGTGGAAATAATATCTTGAATTGAGCCAGTAATGGCTGATTAATGATATTTTCACGGCCAACAGTGAAAATTCTCTTTTGTCCCAATATTTCACCTTGTAGTTATTCGATTTAGCTCTACTATCCCATTTGCATAGGTAACAAGGTAATTCTGTATAACCAGATTGTTGTCCCAGCAGAATAGTCAGAATTTTTAAATCGCTACACACAAACCATCCATGTTGGTCATATTTCAACTTCTGCAATATCAGTTTCAAGCTGTCATATGCTTCTTTATGGACCCTGGAATAACCGACCGGAACAGGGGCGTATTTATTCCTGTTATGTAATAATACTGCTTTCAAGCTCGTTTTCGAAGAATCTATAAAGAGCCTCTACTCTTCATCTCTATGAATATTCGGCTTCAGAGAATCCATCAAACCTTGAATATCTGAACAGAATACTATGGAATCCTTATTTTTGAAGAATTGTCTGAAATATTCCTTTCTCTTCCGATATACACATACTTTGACTTCTTCAGCTAATAGATTCTTACCTTTCAATATCGAGGCGAATAATTCTGCACCGTCTTTGGGCAAACCCAAATTTCTAATGGTAACATTAAATTTCTCTTGAGAAAACAGTTCAGGGGTTCTTGATTCTGAAACTAAAGTCATCATCACCATCTCCGCTCTCGGTGGCTTCACTGGTACTAGTATATTGGTCAGCTTCACATTCATATTCATCATCTGCCCCCTGATCCATAAATATATCTTCACTCTACATTTCATCGACATCCATTTCTTCATCCAATAACGGTGTCCCCCCTGAGATTTCCTGTGCCATGTTCCTGAAACAATTTCCGAGATTCAACCACTTCTTCTCTTTTTTTTTTTCACAAAATTTGGCTGGAATCATTCCATATTTAATGTTCGATTTCAACAAGAAACAGTCCTCTTTACTACTTGAATTGATCCACCTCACAGGTTTCGAACCTTCGTTTTGGTTACTGGACCAACGCTGCAGCATAACCCTACAAGAATTACATATTATATTAGGTGCATAACTGACATCTGCAATATCTACCTGCAGATTGTAACATTTCTTATAAATGGCTTTCAGCCCATCGGTAAAAGTCATCCTACTTTTCCTAAACTCATATTTGTCGCAAATATAACAAAAATAATTTATATCTCCATCACACTGATGAGAAGGAGATAACGATATACCATCACTTCTTGAAGCATTAAACTCCCAAGTAACCAAGTCAGCCACTACTGAGGAGCTGCGGTCGTATGATGACGACGCCTGCGGGCTCGCTTGCTCACCCTGACCAGCCGTCGATACCCTGCATAGTAAATACTTTACCTGTTTTCGCCACGACGGCATAGTTTCTTAACCCAGGAACTCTGCCAGACAAAAGCTGTTGCCCGCCGTCACCACGTGGAGGTGTTCTGGTTGCAAAAACATGAAGGAAGAACATATAGAGCTTCATTTCGAGACCAACCATCTGAAATTCATAGAAGCAAACTTAAGATTTATCATAACATTATTACCTCAAGATTCCTTCCGGTCGATCATGGAGAATCATATCAATAACATCTCGGAGCATCGATTAGAAATTCTACCAATATGATATTTTCATATCGACCATATGCCTGTAGTCTTGAAAAGATTTTTGATAGAGAGTTTTTACCAGAACCATTATACTTTTCTCATATTCAACGAGAAAAAAGAAAAGGGCACCGCTGCGAAGATCTTTTGAAGATAAGAAGCAAAGGTATCACAAGAAAAGGAAGTATCTAGACTAGATTAGGCATCTTGCACTGGAGTTTTCTTCAGCCAAAGCTACAAAACACGCCTGTCAGGGTACTCAAAGAAAGCTCTTATCTGTTGATTAGATGATTTCCGCCAGAGGTTTCAAGGTTTTTCATCTCCCGCACCGAAAAATACCTGGGAATTTATTTTTGGTTCACTTAATCATGATTTTCCTTAGAGAAGCCTATTTATTACGTGTGTATCCTCCCTATCAAAATCGCTCAAGTTTTTCACCCATAAGAAAAATTGACACGGTCAATCGTCCTGGGGTTTCGAAATGTGGATTCGGCGTAAGAAAAATACATCGAATCCATACCCTGGAGTCCTCTTTTTTTTGCTGTGGCAATTATTATAAGTAGTTTACCAACTTTTAATAACTTTAACAACTAAAAACAACTAAATCTACTAACCATTCAGTTTCTTAAACATCGAAGGTTTCATTCCAAGCCCATCTCCGCATTCATATAGGAAAGTGTGAGCTCTTAATTTTCTGCACTGCAGGTCGTTTTCCTGCTGTATTTGGTCAAATTGTGAAAATTCCGATATTCAGCAGTCGCTATTATTATTTATATATGGTCGTGCTGCACAAAGTGGCGCGTGCCTCTAGAATTTTGTAATCCAAAAACGCAGTAATACAATAAGCGATAACAGCCCCACAAAAAAAAAAGTTCAAAGCAGCGAACCAGACCCATCCTATGTATGGCTATGTATTTTCGGTCGCTGAATCCGAATCCGGGGTCAAAAAATCGTACACCCCCAAAATCATTAGCTAGAGCCAAAAAAACCCCCCTGAAATGGGATAAAAAGAAGAGAATAGTTGTTACTTCTTAATCAATCGAATTATACAAATTAAGGTTAAACAGCAGCGTACATACAATAGATATGAAACACACCCCCAGGGAGGGGCGAAAACTAGCCCCCATATATAAAAAAATCGATCCAAAACAGCAATGACTGCTAAAAAACTCGAAGCTCGAAATGTCTAAGTTTTGTTGAAGTGCTAAGAAACTACATCAGGTCCCACGTAATCTTCATAAACTGCTCCTATAGGGTTAAGTACACGAGAAACACAAGAAAAAACGTAAAATCCAACAGGATTTCTATTTTCATGGATGGCTCAAATTGCGTAGTACTCTAAAATAGAACCAGAAACTTACGTACCATCAACATCCTACACTGTCAACCCTCAGAGGGTGTGAAAACTACCCCCTATGTAAGATTTAACTATAAAAAGTTACAGTGACTATAAACACGTGCGTTGTGTGGAAGAGAGAAGAAACTAGACTATTTTCGACGATGTGCTTAAAAACCGCCCTCACGGGTTTGCAAGATACTACCCCCATATCTGTAGGATGCTGGAAAAACAGAGAGAAACTAACCGGATTACATTTTTATGGATGCTATGATTGGCAAAAATCGTGTTGCACACTTAGAGTTTGAAACTCATGTCCTATAAATGTTATTAAGTAACACCCCCAGAAAGGATTTAAACTACCGTAATTCAAGATGTAACGAAAAAGCTATACTGTTGCTTATTTGTTTAATTTCCATAGTTTTTTTTTATAGGGGTGGCGTCTCCCAACCCCGTGGGAGTGGTTTTCAAGCACAGCGTCGAACATAGTCTAGTTTCTTCTCTCTTCCACACAACGCAGGTGTTTCGAATTTTTATAGAAGTCACTGTAACTTTTTATAGTCAAACCTTACACAGGGGGTAGTTTTCACACCCTCTGAGGGTTGACACTGTAGAATGTTGATGGTACGTAAGTTTCTAGTTCTATTTTAGGGTACTACGCAATTTCAGCCAATCATAGCATCCATGAAAATTGTCTCACGTGACTATGAAAATACATAAACAATGAACTGTCATGTTTGACTTGCTTAAAAGTGAAAGTTTTGATAACGGAAAAAGAAATATTTTCCGAAACGTTAATTGCCTTCGATTTAAATTTTGTAATTATCATTTAATATTTTTGTTTCAGTTTATATATTTTTAGGTGTGAGACATTTTGTAATAGAAGTATTAAAACCAGCCTCTGTCTGATCCTTTTGGCGCAGAGGTTTATTTCATCAAAATTTAAATATTTTTACAGTGGCAAAATATCCAACAAACATAGGAAATACAATAATTGTTTAAAAGGAATATTATTTTTGCTAACATCGCATAATGACAAAGAGAAGCTAAGTACTTGGCTGCGTAGTGCCATGTTGTTTATATGATTTTATTTCTATTGCGTAGGTGTTAGTCCTCCCAATGCTTAGTATAACACTCGAATTCCACAATTCATTTGTGTCCGTCTTAAGGCATAAGACACAACTTTCAAAGGATTTGCGACCAATTTGAAATAAAAATATATTTTTTAAGTAATAGCATATTTCGGAATTTCATATTAGTTATTATTATATCGACAACATATAGTTGATGGAGGCCAAAATATAATATTAATATATTGTATTATTTGCACTAATGGTGGAGGATCCGGGAACACATATTGAGGCTTCCTACCACTTTTATTTAAACAGAAAATATTTATTAAAATAACTGTATATTTTAAACACTAGCTTTTTTAACTAACAAACTTTTTTAACTATACTATACTATAATATTATCAAATGGCACTAGGACAATGGCTTAATTATTTAAACCCATGCGATAAAAATCGTGAATTAATTTATTTCAAATAAAATTATTTTTGTCCCCATGTGTCTATTCTTTTAATTCATTGTTTTAATGATGCATTCAATTCTGTTTTATTTTAATTTCAAATTTAGAACATATGTAAGATAGGGGAGAACATTTCATATACAACATACAGGGCAATCGCCGGATGTGTAAGCTGTATAAATGTGTAAATGTAATGTGTAAATGTGTTTTACGTACACTGGTTTCTAATAAGTTTTGGGGCAAGATATTTGATTAAGCACAAAAAAATATACGATCATATACAAGGTATCTAAACTGCGTGTCTCAGAAGCATCACTTTTTATCCTTGATGGTTTGCCATATTCACAAAAATAGACATAAAAATTTGGTGAATCACTACAACGCCGGTCTATCAAGAAATATTATATTTGTTTCTTCCAATTTCTACTCTAACGAAAAACTATATTATACAACGGCAACAAAACATTTTAATACTTCCAAGATCTTAGAAAAAAATGTCATTTTTGGGAAACGCCAGACTCCCTAGTCTGTTAATATAATAGATAAACCTTAATAAGAAGCTAACAGAAATATTGGCAGTTGACACTAAACTAATCTAAATAGTTTACATATTTAATGTTTATTTTATTGTGCTCCAATTGTAATTAACGCCAGTGTTAACGGTGTTAACAGCACCATAAAAATCATGAAAAGATATCAAATTGGCATTACCTATGGTCATTTGTAAAGATAAGAGAACTCACTCTCTTCCAAATGAAACCTCCCGTTTACTTTTACATGTATTAAGACACAAAGGATGCAAATGATCCGAATAGGAATAGTAATGAGGTTTATGTTTTAATCAAGATTCGCAGATAAGGGGAAAAGTTCTGCTACATTGTTTTTGTACTTATTCAGACACGTTCAAACTAAAACAGGAAATTTCCTCCTATTATCCTATTATCTATAGATCCGGCGAATACACTTTTTTCAATTAGTATAGGAGCTAGGATCCAAATAACCCGTGTTATATATCGTCGGTAATAGGTAATAGGTACGGAATTCTGAAATAAGAAGAGGTTTATCATAAAAGAAATGAGGCTGCGGCTGTATTTTGTGATTTATTGAAAGCATTCGATTGGGTAAATCATGAAATATTGCTGCGAAAACTTCAGTGTTACGGATTCAGAGGTACCTCATTTGTCTGGATTCAGTCCTACCTTAAGGATCGCTCCTAAATAATAAAATCTTCAGCAAAATATTCTAATAAATTTGAGATAAATGAAAGAGTGCCACAAGGGTCTGTTCTCGGCCCAGTTCTCTTTTTTTATATATATTTAAATGACTTGACAACTATCAATATATCAGGAAGTTTTACGCTTTTTGCCGATGCCACCACCATTTTGTGATATAATAAAAATTTGACAATATTGCATGAGAAAATCTACTCTGATATATTTGTGGTAAGGGAATGGCGCGATCCAAATCTTCTTACATTTAGTATTGTTAAAGCTAATGTAATAGCGTTCTGTTGCAACTTAGAAGAGTTTTACCTGGGAAGTCACATTCTGGAAAGTAAATCTCGCACAAAGTTTCTTGGATTGTATATTTACAATAAATTAAATTTTCAATAACATATAAGGAACCAAAATAATAAATTAACCTCGGGATGTTATGCTATTCGCTCAGTTTCTATCGAATTACAAAAGCAGCGTACTTTTCCCTAATAGAGTCACACCGAAGATATGGTATCCCATTTTGGGGATTGTGCAGTCAACGGCTATTAAAGAGGGTGCTCACTTTGCAAGAGAGAGCAATAAGATATATGTGTAAAGCGCGCTTTAGGGACTCTTGTAAACCTCCGTTTGATGCTCACCACATGTTAGATGTAGTATCTATTTTTATCCAGGAGACTGTGTGCTTTTTTCATGAAAAACGAAATACTTTTGAGCCTGCAGAAAATCACCGCCAAGCAAATAATATTAGTCTATCCATACCATCTACTAGTTTCACAAGAAATTCTCTAATTTATAATGGTAAGAAAATTTATAACCGTCTCCCAATAGCATTGAAAAATACCTCTTCTGATAAACTATTTAAGAAGGTAAAAAAATCCTTAATTGTTAAACCGTCTTATAATTTGCAGGAGTACTATGACTATACATTTTAATGTGATTAGTTTACTACCATATAATTTATATACAGTGTGTTTCACTTCTCGTAAAGACACCCCTGTATCTTCTTTATTTGTGGCCGAATTAATTTCAAATTTTTATCAGCCATACAAGTCCATAAGACGACTTTATTCAACACATAAATGCCGTCTAAATCTAAAACACCGGCCTACTGCGATAAAAAGAAAATGTCAATTTTCGAGAAATTATAGTAGGCTTAGAGATAGACAAAAATTTTGTTAATGAAAGTTGTTCAGGATCACTTCATATGCTCCTCTGTAAAATTTTGTGTAAATCAGAATATTTTCAAAAAAAAATTTTTTGTTTCACGTCTCGTGAAGACACCCCCGTATCTTTTTTATTTGTGGCCGAATTAATATCAAATTTTTATCAGCCATTCATCTCCATAAAGTAACTTTATTCAACACATAAATGCCGTCTAAATCTAAAACGCCGGCCTACTGCGATAAAAAGAATATGTCAATTTTCGAGAAATCATAGTAGGCTTAGAGATAGGCAAAAATTTTGTTAATGAAAGTTATTCAGGATCTCTTCATATGCCCCATGTCGTCTAAATCTAAAACGCCGGCCTTAGAATAATTAATATTAAAATCTAATTACTTTAATGAGTTTTAACATCTGTCAAGAATATGTAGGTTGGTAGGATGCTGTCATATAACGAATTCTTTTTGAATTAAATTGGTGGCCCTGAAAAGGGCCGTTGTTTTTACAGAGAAGACTACTAATAATGAATGATAATATTGTCGAAAAAAAAAAACAGATAAAGCAAAAACCGCAGTGTTAGAAAAGTTCAAAAATAAAAGAAGTTAATGGTTTTTTTTACTTATTTATTATATTGGGTCCCTTTCTACTAACCCACCCTCAAGTGTAATACACTTCTCAATCCGTTTTCTGTTATTTATTACAACTCTTCGCAGTTCTTGAGCTGTAACTTCTAAACACGCTTGCCTTATGCTCCCCCAAGCTGTTCTACATTTTGAGGTCTGGTCATATAAACTTTGTTTTTAATGTGACCCCAAAAATAAAAATCCATTGGAGTGAGATCAGGTGGTCTGGGTGGCCAATGTATTAGAGGGCTATTTCGTCCTATCCATCTTTGGGGAAAATGTTCATTCATCCATGCTCTCACTACTACGGAATTGTGGATAGATGCTCCGTCGAGTTGAAAATACAATTGTTCCAAAGGAAAATCAACTATTGCATTCCAAAGATCATTATTTAAAAATTCTAGCAAATTTAATGCATTTATATTTTGAAAAAAGAAAAACGGCCCTATTATTGTTTCGTTAAAAATTCCGCACCACACATTTACCT
The DNA here is from genome assembly GCA_936432065.2 of Rutpela maculata. Classification (NCBI taxonomy): domain Eukaryota; kingdom Metazoa; phylum Arthropoda; class Insecta; order Coleoptera; family Cerambycidae; genus Rutpela; species Rutpela maculata. The sequence continues at coordinate 58,050,593 of OW386292.2, forward strand.
TCTGCGAATATTGCTTTTTACAATTTATTATCCAATCAGGATTTTCTACTGCCCAGAACCTAGAGTTTTGTGATGACACTACCCCGTTGGTGGAGAAAGTTGCCTCATCCGTGAAAATTACTTTCTTCAAGAAGTCTCTATTGTTTAAATAATTACCTTGGATCCATAAACAATATTCTAGTCTTCTCTCTTCATCACCTTCCTCCAAGGTATGTAAAAATTTTGGTTTAAACGGTTGTAGCTTATGGCGTTTTAAACATCTCCAAATTTTTGATGCCGACAAATTAAGGTCACGAGCCATATTTCGAAGACTGGTAGTGGGATTGGCGTTAAACGCCGCTAATATAACATATCATCTCCGTGATTTCGATTAAGATGTACTCTCGGTTTAAGCACATTGCCAGTTGTATTGAACAAGTGACATATTCTTGCTACGGTACCATGGTGTATTGGTTGTCTTAGAGGATGTGTTAAATTAAATTCTTCTGCTGCTTCTCTTGAAGACCGTACATTTTCACCAACTATCTTTATTATTTCAATTTCTTCATCAGTAGTTAAAAGTATTCTAACCATTATGAGCGAAGATATGAAATAAGGAAACTTTAGTATGAATTAAATTATTAAAACAAGAAAAACTAACAAACTCCACAGAAAATAACAACAATCACTTCTGTCATGAAAGCAATTACGAAATAAATAAAACAATATCTATTGACAGTTATTTTCGCAGCACTCTTAACATTTAAAACAATAAAACCGTCCATGTTCCTAAATTTCTGAGCCGATAAGGAGGAAGGATATGATGGAGAGTTTCTCCTCCAGAACAGAGATAACAAAAAGAAAAAAAGAAAAGATATTACATTCAACTTGATATGTAAAAATAAAAAGCCCTTTTAGTGTTTTATTGAATGCTGATTTTTGTTCACAACTTTCACTTGTTGGAAAAAGTTCTCTTTATGTGTTCTCTTTTTTTGAAAATATTCCGATTTTCACAAAATTTTACAGAGGGGCATATGAAATGATCCTGAACAACTTTCATTAGCAAAATTTTTGTCTATCTCTAAGCCTACTATGATTTCTCGAAAATTAACATTTTCTTTCTATCGCAGTAGGCAGGCGTTTTAGATTTAGACGGCATTTATGTGTTGAATAAAGTCACCTTATGGAGTTGTATGGCTGATAAAAATTTGAAATTAATTCGGACACAAATAGAAAAGATACAGAGGGTGTCTTCACGAGAAGTGAAACAAAAAATTTTTTTTTGAAAATATTCCGATTTTCACAAAATTTTACAGAGGGGCATATGAAGTGATCCTGAACAACTTTCATTAACAAAATTTTTGTCTATCTCTAAGCCTACTATGATTTCTCGAAAATTGACATTTTCTTTTTATCGCAGTAGGCCGGCGTTTTAGATTTAGACGGCATTTATGTGTTGAATAAAGTCACCTTATGGAGTTGTATGGCTGATAAAAATTTGAAATTAATTCGGACACAAATAGAAAAGATACAGGGGGTGTCTTCACGAGAAGTGAAACAAAAAATTTTTTTTTGAAAATATTCCGATTTTCACAAAATTTTACAGAGGGGCATATGAAGTGATCCTGAACAACTTTCATTAACAAAATTTTTGTCTATCTCTAAGCCTACTATGATTTCTCGAAAATTGACATTTTCTTTTTATCGCAGTAGGCCGGCGTTTTAGATTTAGACGGCATTTATGTGTTGAATAAAGTCGTCTTATGGACTTGTATGGCTGATAAAAATTTGAAATTAATTCGGCCACAAATAAAAAAGATACAAGGGTGTCTTCACGAGAAGTGAAACACACTGTATAAAAGAATACCCTGACTAACTGACTCACTGGTTGACTAATTGATCTATCAAAGCACTCAAATCGGGTCTAGAAACTTCAAATTTTATACAGAGGTTCCTCGAATGACGTAGACAATCATTAAGGAGGGATTTTTTGAAATTCGACCCCCAAGAAGGTCAAAAAGGAGGTTGAAATTTTAGACTTTTTCGGAAACGGTTAGATCTAGGTGCGTGAAATTTTGATTTTCACTTTTTGAAAGGTGGAAACGGAGGTGGTAGATGGTTTAAAGCACACTTGTATTTTTGAAGTGAGAAACGTGATTATTCGAGTGATGGACTCTTCTGAGGAAATAAGAAGTAACGTTTTCAAAAAGGGTGAATGAGGAGAGGAAGGTTTTTAAGTTTTTCGGTAACGATTAGACCTAGAATCGTGAAATTTGGCAGAAATACTCTTTATTGGAATTTATTAGATAGGAGTAAGACGAAATTTCGATTTTCACTTTTTGAAGGGGAGAAAACGGGGGTGGTAGATGGGCTAAAGGATACCCATACCTCTGAAATGGCGTAAGTCAGAAACGCGATATTTCAGCGATGGGCTCTTCTGAGGAAATAAGGAGACAAATATTCGACGGTTTTCAAAAAGAGACCCCCCCATGGGTGAACAGGGAGAGGGATGTTTTTAAGCATGACATTTGACACAAATCCGCCCATGTGCTTTACTGTCGATTAAAATAATTATTTTTTCTCGCAGTGGGTTTCCTCGAGCGGATGCAATGGATATGCAGTGTGTTTTCCTGAGTTCCATGGATGCGCAATGGGTTTCCTCGCGTACAATGGATGCGCAGTGGGTTTTTCAAGTACTATGGATGCGTAGTGGGTTTCCTCGAGTACAATGGATGCGCGGTAGGTTTTCCCGAGGGCTATGGATGCGCAGTGCGTTTCCTCGGGTATAATGGGTATGCAGTAGGTTGCCCCGAGTACTATGGATGCGCAGTGGGTTTCTCTGAGTGTTGTGGATGCGCAGAAGTTTCACTTGAGTGCAATGAATGCGCAGTGAGTTTCTCTGGGTTCCATGGATGCGCAATGGGTTCCCTCGAGTGTACTTCCTGAGTACTATAGGAGTACCTAGTGAGTATGTAGTACTTCTTTGTAGGCATAAGATAGTATGTCAATGTTCTTAATTCCACGCGCAAGAAGTCTTCGACGCAAACAAAGTCGCGGCCATCAGCTAGTAGTTTATAAAATAACTTTTTTCGTATGTTTGCGACTATTGTGTCTTTGTATTTTTTATATTGTTTGTAAACCGTCTAAACAAGTATTGTTTTTTGTTGTATTTAAACTTTGTCAATTTTGTGTGTTCTGGTTGAGTGGTGGAATAGCTGTAACTAGAACTTAGCGACGACATTTAATATACATAAAATATTAACAAAAAAGAAGAATAATAGTAATTGCAATAATTCTCATAAGGAGCAATGTTTTTTTTAAATAGTTTATTTTTTAACAGCCAAGCAGTTACAGAGAATACTATAAAATTTTAACCAAATCGAGATCTGAAACTCGGTTATCTGATGCACTACATAACTTGAAAATTTTGATTAATACGCCCTTTTCCACAGGACAATTTTCGGAAAACTTTTTTTGGAAGTTTTCCTATATGTATACATGCTATCGATTTATCCTGTATTTAAAGCCCTACAGAATCATTTTTTAAGGCACTTTCGGATGCATAAGTTTTCTGCTATTAGTTATATGATCCACAGTTATTTCATACAATATATAAATCGTCATGAAAATGGCGCAAATGTCATTCATAAACCGGCAACGAATCACAATAGGGGAATCTTTTCTATCTCTATTTGAAGCATAAACCTTCCTTACTTTGCAGTCTTAAGTTGGCAACACTTACTTTGGGAAGTATCTTTTAATATTGATACTTTGGGTGAGTTGGTTTCTTCGTTGTAGGGGGGGGGTATATGTAGTGTACTTACTTACATACAGGGATATATCATTATGGATATAAAATAACAAATAATGGAGAATCATATTTTTTATATTTTTTGAATACAGAACTTTTACAATTTATACATATTTATTTAAGTATTATTTCCTTATCATATCTATCAAATAGTTAACCGAGAGTATATTTGGAATGAAAGTACGCATGCAAGTTATCCTGCAGATAGCAAGCTCCAATTATTTTGTCCATCAAATAGTTATACGCTGGATAAAGTCTATTTATACATAAGTGAAAGTACTGATCATTTTTTTATACAATTAAATTATGTTTGTATCATTTAAATATATAATAATAATAAAACTAAAATTGACTTTTCTCTATTTCTAATTTATTTTTAATATATTTGAATAATCATTTCTTGCTCTTGAAATAATAAGAATACCGTACACTTCTGAGAGTTTCCATTCGTAAAGTGAATTGTGAAGAGTCCTAATTAAAGGCAGATTAAAACTTAAATTATTTATGGTTTGAGCAACAGATCATTAAACAGAGACAATTAGTTTGGGTTATTCGAGTATAGAATGAGGTCGTATCTTAGAAGTTTGGCCAGTAAATTGCTGTGAGGGTTGACCACCGTGGCAAACGCTTTGACCCTCACAACTCTTACCCGCATTCCATTGCATTACATACACATTTTCTAGAGACCGCGCTGGTTTAGTAAATCTTAGGCGCAAACTGAACAGAAGGCGAGATTTCAATGGATTTTAAAACTAAAATAATTATTCCTTATACCAAGTTTACAACACTTTAGCAAAAATAAAAAAACAGAAAAAGTAATTAGTAACCAACTTAATAATTTACCTACTTTACTGGCCATCAATCCAACAAATTTCATACAACCAGCCCCATGATTTCACATCGAAAATTGTACGTAAAATGTAAAATGCGAAAATTCCGCTTTTCAATTTTAATCGAAAATATTATTCGAAAGGTGAGATAAGTTGTTGTGGGTGTCAATCAATTACTCACAGCACATATAGCAAGATCGGTTAGCGTTGAAAAGAGATAATATTCATTTTACCAATTTATTTTAGCTTTATTGAAGAACAACATTTTTTATTTTCTTAAACATTGAATGAAGTAAAACAACTGGAATAAAATGAATAAATATTTATTTTTTACATTACATTGTTCGAAATAGAAATGGATATACCACATCCCCAAAATTCTCTTTAACTTTCGGAATGCCTCCTCGTTTTCTGGCGTTATTTTGTAATTCTTGTAGGTAAGAATATTTTTGTGGTACGTCAATTCGTTATAGTAGCTATACACGAAAAAGTCAACCAGATTTAAATATGGGGACCTTGGAGGACAGGCTATCGTTCCTCTCCGCCCAATCTATCCTCTAGGGAAACGTTGATTCAAATAACGCCTAGAAAACTGTGCGTAGTGGCATGGAGCTCAGAGCTTCCCTATAGTAAAAAAATACACAAAAGAAATATATATACAAAAACCGCTGCCCAAGGAATCACTACTTCCACATCCAGATTTTCTATCCAAGTCACTCACAACGAACAAATTTTGTATGTGGAAATAATTGTTTATGGAACTTTAATAATATAATGTTTGAAATCCTCTACCCCAAAAACCTATAAAACGGTACCCCATATCGGTAGTGGGGGTGGTGATAATGGGGGTGGTAGTGTGGAAGTGGGGGTGGATGAAGTAAAAAAATATTTTGAGATTTCTGGTCCTTGTACACACATTAAATCACAATTTTTTTCATCCCTTTTAATAATGGGGTGGGGGTAGTAATGGGGGTGGCTAATGCCAAAAATTTTTTTGAAACCTTAGCTTCTCTTGTATATACTAAAAACAGTTTTACCCCAATTTACCCCCCAACCCTTCGACGGAACAAGATGAAAATATAATCTTGTTCCGGATCCCGTTAAAGTACATATGTGTACCAAATTTCAAGTCAATATCTTAAATGGTTTCAGAGTAAACGTGCGCACAAAAAAGTTACACACAGACAGACAGACCGACAGACAGACCGACAGACAGACAGACCGACAGACAGACATTTTTTTTGCTCAAACTTAGACTCTCGACGTTTTATGACATTCTATGCCTATTTGAACAATACAAATTTTTTTTAAAAATTTTGTCGTTACTATACTTCCACTGGATGTGGAAGTAAAATACGACAGAACACTTAAAGCAGTTAACATAAAAAATTACAGTAGAATAAAGGGAACAGCGATGCTCTTGTATTGTGGAAGGCTACGCTTGCTCCTTCTAGTCTCAATGGTACTGAGAACCTTCCAATAAGGTAAAAAAATCGAAAAGTACTCACTCGTCTATGATGAAATACTACCACACGTCAACCCGCTATGATGGATCTCGATATACTCCAAACAACCTCTGCAATCAGAACGAGACATCTTGATTGGATCACCTGGCACCAATTTATTATATAGTTGAACCTAATTCCCAAAGTATATGTATATGACCAATAAACAACTGTATGCCCATTAGAACATAAAACCCGAGCATGAGGATAAGCAGAAGGGTGGTATTCTGATGGGCACAAAAAGTCTTAAAAAATATTGCCCCCATTGAAATTACCAAGGTATGTATTATTAAAAACTTGAAATATTGTAGGTTGTTTTTTTAACAATAAATCTTTAAATTAACACCTGGAGAACCTTATCCTGTTTGTCCAGAAATATCAAAATGTCTCCCCCTTTTTTGCGTTATAATCCGTAACTTAAATTTTAACATTTGTTAATCAAAATCGACTTAAATTAAATTTAAATTATTATATCTTGTAATACCCAGGTAGCCTATTAGTTGATGTAATCTTTATTTAAATAATTGCTTAATGATGTGATCACAACATAACCCTATATTTGTATAACCTCATAAAAATAGTAGGAAAATAAAGAAAGTCCTGTTAATACATGGAAATCTATTAAATATATAACCAATGAGGAAAATGTAATTGAGGAAATAAATAAAAAATGCATAATATAACTAGCGACAAATGTACTATACCTTTTATGACTATTTTACAGAAATAGGGGGAAATCCAGTCGATAAAATAGAAAATAAATGGAATTCAGATATTATCAAATTCAATATTCCTTTCTGAAACAAATGGAATGATGTCCTTGAAATTATAAAATCTTTAAGAAATTAAAAAAACACCAGGAATCGACACCTTTAAATCGAAGATTTAAATACATAAGAATTACGATAGCAGCGCATATAATAAATAATAAGTTATTTTAAACTGGTGTATGCCCCACTGCCTGGTTTTCCTTTTATTTTTGGGACTTGTCCCAGAGGTAAGAGGGGGTCCTGAAGGCCCCAAACAAAGCGTCTGTAGCGTACTTATCTACATATTATTCAAAAGGTTGCGTGTTCAAATCACGTCGGGGTCACCAATTTATGGTGTTTGACCATAAATAAATAAAATATATGTATTCAATATCGAATTCAACATTATATTTTAAAATTAAATATTGTACATTCAAAATGTATAGGAATCAAATTATTTTTTTGTTATTATTTGTTATTTTTAAAAATATCTATAATTACATAATCTTAAAATATGTAGATAAGTACGCTACATATTACACCCCCCCCCCCCTGCAAAATAAAAATCAACTTGCCAAAGTATCAATATTAAAACGGACTTCTTTACAGTCAGAAGTGACGGGTAGATTGACAACATCATTTAACAAATATGCAGGTTTAACTCTGTTCAAACTGTTCAAAGATACAGTATAATCCTTTCCACGTTTAAGGACCGTTATAATTTTGTCTGTTCTAGAAAGGTTAAAAGGTCCTTCATACCAAGGGGATAAGGATGGTTTAAGTTTAGCTTTCCGAATGAAAATAAACTTACAATCTTTAATGTCTGGACTGACAAATGTACTTCGAAAATGATCTCGTTTAGGATTTGTGAATTGTAAGTTATTAAAATATTTTTGTAATTTGCTAATAAATAAAGGTAGTTTAATATCAGAATGTGATTTAATAAAATATTCACCAGGAAGACGTAAAGTTTGGCCATAGACAAGTTCTGCAGATGAACAAAGTACCTAAATCATCTTTAAGCATTGCCCGTAAACCTAATAAAATAATTGGTAATTCATCAAACCAATGAACTGAGTTAGCTCTGGCGATTAATGTAGTCTTAAAGGTTCTGTGAAATCTTTCAATCATGCCATTTGATTCCGGGTGAAATGAAGTTGTGTGAATTCGGTGAAATCCTAAAAATTCTAAAAATTCACGGAAAATATTTGATTCGAACTGAACTCCTTGATCTGTCGTGACACGAACCGGAATGCCAAAGTGACAGATATAATTTCGAAATAAAGTTTTAGCAACAGTTTCTGCAGTAATGTCTGATAAAGGATAAGCTTCTGGCCAACGAGTGAAATGGTCAATAACTGTTAGTATGTAAGAAAAACCATGTGAAGGTGGTAATGGTCTAACAAGATCACTATGTGTATGCTCGAGTCTACCCTTGAGAACTTCGACATTACCAATTTGAGTTTTGGTATGCTTATTTATTTTAGAAGTTTGACAATTTAAGCAAGTTTTGGTCCACAAGGTGCAATCGGTGTTCATCCTTGGCCGGGAATAGTTAGAATTGATAAGTTTTTTTGTAGCACGAATACCAGCATGCGTTAAATTATGAAAAATATCAAAAACTGCGCGTCGTAAAGAGTTTGGTACATATGGTCGACATTTAGAAGAAGAAACATCGCACCAAATTTTATGATCTGAATTAGCAATATTGATTTTTTGTAAACAGTATTTGACTTTAGAATTGACATTTGATTGATTATTTAATAAAGAGGAAAGTTCACAATCGGTTGACTGGGCATCTTTCAATAATTGTAGATTGAAATTGGTTGAGTTTATTTGAGAAATTGAATTAGGTGACAAAAAATCATGCTGTTCGAGTAATGAAAGATCATTTAAACGCGACGAAGTATCCGCAATGAGGTTTTCTCTACCGTGAGCATGACGTATGTCATTAGTAAATTGTGCAATATATTCCAAGTGTCGTATTTGACGAGGAGTTTTTTCAGCACTAGTAAAAAGAGCTTTTGTTAATGGTTTGTGATCTGTGAAAGAGATAAAAGAACGACCTTCTAATAAATGTTTAAAATGTTTGATCGAAGTATATAAAGATAGCAATTCTTTGTCAAAAGTTGAGTATGACTTTTGCGAATCATTTAATTTGCGAGATAAAAATGCTAAAGATAAGTATCCAATTCTTTGTTCTAAACCTGCACCCATGGATACATTTGAGCAATCCACAGATAATGTAAGCGTTACATCTTTATTGTAGCTAGGATGAGATAAGATTGTTGCATTTGCTAAAGCATGTTTAGTTTTTAAAAAACTATCAGTACAATTAGTTGGCCAGGAGTCTATAACTTTAACTTTATTACGGACTAACTCAGTACTGAAGGAATGTAAAGAGATTAAAATGTTGGCAAAGTTAGGAACAAAACGATGATAATAATTAATCATTCCTATAAATCGTTGTAGTTGCTTGAGAGTTGTAGGTTTTGGAAAATTATTAATAGCTTTAATACGGTCATCGGTAGGTGAAATACCGTTAGCGGAAACATGATGTCCAAGGAAATCTAGAGAACTTTTACCAAAAATACATTTTGACGGTTTAATATTAATTCCGTAAGTATTAAGGCGTTCAAAAACTTGACGTAAATGCAATAAATGCTCATGAGAGTCTATACTTGCGATCAAAATATCGTCTAAATATATAAAAATGAAAGGTAAGTCTATAAGAACTTCATTCATGAAACGTTGGAATGTTTGTGCAGCATTAAGTAATCCGAATGGCATTCTTAAAAAATTGAATAAACCAAAAGGAGTGGTAATTGCTGTGTTGTAAACGTCTGCGTCTGCGACAGGTATCTGATGGTAAACACGAACTAGGTCGATTTTTGAAAAAATAGTGCAACCGAATAACTGAGAGTTAAAATCGTGAATATGAGGTAATGGGTATCGGTCAGGAATGGTGATTGTGTTAAGTTTTCTATAGTCACCACACGGCCTCCAATCATTCGACTCTCTTTTTTCAACCATATGTAATGGAGAAGAAACTGACGATGAAGATGGTTCACAAATTCCTAATTCAACCATCTGTTTGAATTCATTTTTTGCAATATTATGTTTAGTTGCATCTAATCTACGTGGACGACAAAAAGGTAAATAACCTTCAGTAATGATGTGATGTTTGACGGAATGTTTAATTGGTAGAAAATAGTTGGGGGTACTAACAAGATGTAGAAATAGTAGCAACAACTTCGTATATTGATCTTCAAAGCGTCCGCTCCACCCAACAACACCGGGAGGAGCAGGAAAGTTACAACTTATACTGATTACTTAATAGTATTCCTATAAAGAAAAACTGCTGTTATTTAGAGATGTTACAACAGCATCTAGTACAGAATATTTACAGAGCAAATTAAAATAAAATGAAAGGTTTCTATTGGTTCTTATGTCTGCATTTAATAGATAGGTATTAAAGATGGCTAATCACTGTGAGGGGTTGACAATTATATTAGTTTATTCTCTGTTATAATAATAATAAAAGAACTTTATTGAAATGAGATAGTACATTGCAATTGACCGATGTCCTTCAGCCTTATCTGTTAAATTTTTCCATGTATAGGTACTTCTGCGTAAGCTAGAGCTATAGCTGTATTATTGGACAAAAAGGTACAGTAAACCCTGGGAAAACATTTCATACTTAAACAATATCGAAGACAAAATTAAATTATTAAATAGTTTTATTTTGGAGCTATTCGATAAACATGCGCCATATACTACATCACGGATATCTAAACCTTATGCTCCATGGCTTACACATAACCTGAAACGAAGGGATAAAGCGCTAAGTAAATACAAACAGTCGAAATCTATAAATGATCATAACTACTACAAACAAATGCGTAATCTTGTTACAAATGCCGTAAAGAAAGAAAAAGCAGCTTATCTGACCTTTCAACGAAATAATGCAAACAAAAAAGAACTATGGAAGTCCATAAAATACTTGAATATAAAAAAAAGAAGTACTACTGACATTCCCAAAGATCTAAAAAATCCCGAAGAAATAAATGACTATTTTTTATCCGTTTTCAGTCCCCCAAATAATTGCCAAGACAGAACCAATTTTTATAAATCAAATAAACATAATGACAGCTTAAAATTTACATTTAGATTAGCGACAATGGAAGAGTTTAAATGTGTAATACATAGTTTAAAATCTAATGCCTATGGAAATGATAATATTTGTGCCAAAATGCTGCAGCTCTGTTTGCCTACTGTCTGTCCATATATTACTCATATTGTAAATTGTTGTTTGGAAACTGGCTATTACCCAGAGATGTGGAAGATATCTCTAGTAAAACCCTTGCCTTAAACGCCTAACCCCAAAGCTTATAACGAATTGCGTCCTATTAGTATACTTCCTTCTATGTCGAAAATTGTTGAAAGAATTATAAATATGCAAATGTATCATTATGTAACTGATAATAATATCGTATCAGACTTGCAATCTGGTTTCAGGAAAGAGTTTAGTACTACAACGCTTTTATTAAATGTTTCTGATAATATAATTAGATCTCTTGACAATGGTTTAGCCAGAGCTCTCGTACTACTCGATTTTTCCAAAGCCTTCGATACTCTGGACCACGCTTTGCTTCTTTCCAAACTTGAATATTATGGTCTTGATCATATCTCCATAAATTTCTTTAAATGCTACCTAAAGAACCGTCGCCAGCAAGTTGTAGTTGATATTGCATGTTCCGAAATTTCTTTCGTAACATCTGGCGTTCCCCAAGGGTCTGTTCCGGGGCCGATATTGTTCCTTATATATATCGCCGATATTTTTAATATAATAAAATATTCTAACATACAAGCATTTGCTGATGACACTCAGTTATCACTTTCCTTTGAATCACATCTTGTTGATGTGGCGTGCACATAAATAAATAATGACCTCAAATTATTATCGGAATATTCTAAACTGCATAATTTAAAACTGAACACAAATAAATGTAACGTCATTATTTTTTGTCCAAAGCGGTTAGAACATATAGTTAAGACTCATCTCAAGATAATTATTTGTAATGAGCCCATACAAGTTGTTAACAGTGTAAAGAATCTAGGAGTTATTTTCGATTGTAGGTTAAGATTTGAGGAATATGTGTCACTACTCATCAAAAAAGCACATCTATCCTTAAAGTTGCTATATAGAAATATAAAGCTTATTAATTTTACGTTACGTAAGAAACTCACCGAATCTCTCGTATTGCCCATTTTAAATTATGGAATTACAATATATTATCCCTGTCTTGACAAAATCACCCAAAGTAGACTTCAAAAAATACAAAATTGTTGTTGTCGATTTGTTTATGGGTTAAAAAAGTACGATAGAGTTCCGATAAAAATAAATCAGCTTGGTTGGCTAAAATTAGAAAACGTACATAAATATCATATGTCAGTGCTTGTTAAACGCATACTGTCTTCTTCTTCACCATCATACTTACGAGAAAAAATTGTATTTAGACGTGATTTACATAATGTATTTTTACGACATGTCGGTCAAATATCGCTGCCCAGATTTTATTCAGCTTTGTTTACTAGGTCACTTACATACAACGCAGCTAAAATATATAACAACCTAAACGATTCTCTGAAAAACCTCCCCGTAAACAGCTTTCGTAGAAGAGTAAAGCACACATTTTTGACATCACAAAGTTAGTCGTGATTATCGTTTATTCACGGCATGGTCTGTTATGAATTTATGAATTTATGTCTAATTTAATTCTATTTAATTGTATATTTCGGTTACATTCACAACTATAATCTATCTGTATTTTAGTCTTATATATGTTCCCTTTCCTTTCTCTTTTTTCTTTTTCTTTGTATTTTGTTGCGTCGCTGTCTCACAAACATTTTTTAGTATTATTCACATATTTTAAGATTTAATATCATATTTTGCAAAATTAATAATGACTTTAGTTTTAAAAAACATATCTTTTATCTTTATTACTTAGTGTTTATGTTCGGTGAGGGTTAAGTAGAGTAGCTTCGGCTAGACTTCGCCCTAGGTATTGTATTAATGTATAATACTGAAATAAAGGCAATTTATTATTATTATTATTATTATTAAATATGCAAATGGATACTTGCAAAGGAGGATCATTTGTCCACTTATTGTGTTTTCCAGAATGCACCACGAGGAGGCGATACTTTTTACATTCCGGCGAGTTTCTTTAATCACCTATTTTTTTTTAATATTAGGTGCTATGTATGGCGTTCCACCACCTAAATAGGGTGTGAATAGGGGTAGTTTTTACCCTTTTGTTGTCTCTATTGAATCGATACCTAATAGTATCATAAAATAAGTATAATTTTCACATTCAGTATAAGCCAGGGATTCCCAACAGGTGGTCCGCGAAATGTCACTGAGATATTCAATGATTTTGTATTTTACTTGACTTGCAGTGGTAGATTCTACCATTTTAAAAATTTTAAGCTTTTATGGTGTCCTTGTCAGTATAGCGACCGATGAGGGGGTCCTTGAAAAAATCTTGTTGAGAACCACTGGTACAAGCTATTATAAAAAGCAATTTTAGGGTTGCTGTTTTTGATACCACGAAGACGTATTTTTATTAATTTTGAGTCTTTTCCAACCATTTTCTCTGGGTCTTATGCATTCCGCAATGGGGGCCAAAAATCAGCTATTTTTAACATTGTACTTTAGCTAAAATATTTGAAGACATTTTTAAGTATAGAGTTGAAAGTTACCTGACAAAATATAACACCCTGTCAGACTATCAATTCGGATTCAGAGCACATCGATCAACAAATGACGCAATTACAAAGTTAATTTCTAATATAAACAGTGCAATAAACTAAAAGATTATTTGTGTATTTTTAGACTTAATTTGATGCAGTCAGCCACATCCAGTTACTCAATGTAGGGGAACTGAAGACAGTGCACCAACATCTCAGATACTTTAAGTGAGACAAAGACAGTACAATATGCAGTTTCTCAAGGTACGATACTTGGACCTTATTATTTAATATTTACCTAAATGACCTATTAAAGACCAAATAAAAGGAACTGTATTAAGTATTGACGATGACATGGCCATTTCTTATAAGGATAAAGACTGGCCGATGTTAAAAAACCAGTAGAGCTTGACTTATTCAAAATAAAAGGCTACCCATCAACTATACTAAACCTAATTTCATGCCATTTGCATGTTATAAATTACATTTACCGAATTTGACCAAAATTACTTTAAAAATGAAATTGAAATATAGAGTAGTCATCTGTTGAGCATGTGAAGTACTTGGGAATCTACTTAGATAGTAATTTGAAATGGGATGTACACATAAAATACATCACAAAAAAGCTAAGATATTTGTTATATAAATTTAAATGGTTATTTTAGGTACTTCGGGTTGATCAGATGGAGATTCTATATCACTCACTTGTTGAATCTCATCTACGCTAAGAACTTTTAGCTTGTGGTAGCGCTACCAATAATGTAATAATAATGCAATATATCCAAAAATCAATCATAAAAAGGTATACAATTTAAACTGGACTTACCCAACACACAATTTGTTTATAGAATTTAAAATATTTGATATACGCCAACTATAGTAGGATTCACATTTGCGAGAAACTCTTACACTTTTGCACAGTATATAAGCTTTATATTTGTTTATAAACGTAACCGTATTTCAGAGGAAAATATTTGTTATTCACTAGCCGATATCTACCGTCTACTGTCAAGCCTTGGGCTTCTTGTAGATTATTTCTACTTATTTCTCAATCTCTACTTATTTTTCAATTAAATATGCCTTACAATTAGTATATTATATTATACTAAAATGAAAAATAAGTATTCTATTATATTCTATAGTAAAACTGAGTTACTACTATTTTATTTAAGGCCGATCAGGAAGCCATGCAATTCATTTATGCTAATTAAAATTTTAAAAGTGATATCCTCGGAGATGAAGGAGATAAATTCTGAAATCTCAAGGAATATGATTAGAGATTATGGATATTTTAAATACTGACTGCTACCCTGAAATGTCATTTGGATGTTGAATATTCATGTGTCGATGATGGCACGAGGGTTTCAGTCGCATCTTTAATGCCCGACGCTCCCCTTTCAACCCACTCTTAACTTTAATATCTTTCAAAATTATACCAACTTTTAGCTGTTATTTACTTTGAATTTATCAATATCTTGCATGAGAACCCTTTAGACACGTCGTAGTTTTAGATGCTCGTGGAAAATAATAATTAACCCGTGAAGTAAATAGTTCAGCAGTATTGGCGTGCGACATGCAAAAGTTGTAAATATAATGCGGGTTTTGCTTTACATATATTGTACATAAGCACTTGTTTATCTTAAAAACAGATGTTATGGTATAACAAACTTTTAAAAAATAAATCACCTATTTAGTTTTCAACATATATTAAACGGAAAGGTCCTAGTAATCATATCGTAATTGTTTCATTAATTTAAGTATTCTGGAAATACTAGTATTCATAAATTGCCAGAAATATAAATAAAAATTCTCCAATGGTATTTATACAAAACTTTTCTCTTTATGTGACGCCTATTTATTTATTTATTATTTCCTTCATGGCAATTGTGATAACAACATTCCAAATATTATTTTCCTTCGCCGCACCGTTTCTTAATTTGTAACACAGATGTACAAAAAAAACTGGTTGTTCTCTAAAAGAGAACATCACACGAGCAGTAACAGAAACACAGTGCGAAACAGGTAGAAATGTGAACAAACTTGGATAACTGCTAAAACTTTAAGTGAATTAAAAGCCAGGAAAAATTTGAAAGCCCAGGGCGTCACACTGCTTTAGAATCGGAAGAGTATAACAGACTGACGCGAAGAATTCAGACTCTTTGTCGAATAAGAATTCCTATTTGCAAGACATCTGTAAAGACCTTGAATCACATGCTGACCACAATAATGGCAAAGATCTTTTGAGAACAGTAAGAGTGATTAAACATAAATTTAAACCAAAAAGTGGTCAATTAAGGACTCCACCGGTACTCTAAGAACTAATAAGGATTAGATCACTGAGGTTTGGCACCAATATTGAGAAACACTTTTTGAAAGAGACCATCCAGTGGTAGAAAATTACTGGCAACAGGGCTACGAACACGAACCTTCAATACCTAAATCAGAAGTGGGGGCAGCTCTACAAAAACTAAAAACTGGCAAAGCAGCTGAGGTCGATAATATCACGGCCGGGACGCTTAAGTTAGTTGATGAAAATGGAGTGAGAATCCTTCATAGACTATGCCAAGGAATATGGGAAGCAGGAGCCTGGCCCGACGATTGGAGAACCTCAATCTTCATGCCACTACATAAAAAGCGAACGACAGATGCCTGTGATAACTACAGATTGGCACTAATATCGCACGCCTGTAAAATAATGCTGCATATTCATCAATTCAGACTTCAAAATTATCTGTCCCGACAAATACCTCCTGAGCAAGCACACTTTGTTAAAGGACGCGGTACCAGAGAGCGACATTTGAATTTGCGACAACTTATCGAGAAAGCAAGAGATTACGTGCCCATGTACCTCGTAGACTAGCGTAAGGCTTTTGACAATGTGGAATGTGACAAATTGTGAACTGTATTATTGGAGTTGTAGCAAGCTATAAAACACTTTTTGTAGGTTTCAGTAGCTACTAATCAATGTGTTTATTGTTACTCGGTTAATGCCCAGTTTAGGGCCGTAGTTCCCTCGATTATCTCGTTGTTAAGATCATTTAAAATTCTATACCAGGTTACCGATATCTTTGAATTAAAGCCAAAAGTCATTACGATATTTACCTTTGTGGATGTAAATATATGAATTTAAGTAAGTACATAAATATTTCAACGTTATTAACCAAATAATAATAAACTCTATACTTAAATTATACATATGTTATAACCGTAACGTTTCTTCCTTTTGGAATGTTACAAAACGCGGATGACCTCATACACCTGTTGGACAGGCTTCAGCCAACAAGCTCTGGTCTCAGTGTAAACTACAAAATAACGAAAATTACCATTGTAGACCGAGCAAATAATAATCACCCAGACATATTAAGGATACGCGATTGTGAGGTAGTAAACAAGATCGTATACTTTGGCGCCCTTGTGGACAATACTGAAGACTGCGAAAATGAGATCGGCGAAGATTAGATCGGCAACTTGCTAGTTGACCAATATTTAGCGTGACAGAAATATCACAAGGCTCACAAACATCAAACTTGCTAACGCCCTAGTATTTCAGATATCTCTGAGACATAAACCATTAGGGAATCAAACAAACGGCGTATTGATGCTTTCGAAATAAATAAAAATACTTAACGTCCAAATTAACAACATTGAATAGCATTTTTAAACTTAAAAATTGGAAGTTGCAATTGGTGAAAATGTTTTAGAGAAATAAAAATAAAATTACAAAAATAAAGCAAGTAGTTATGAAAATAGTAAAAAATATTCCATGACTATTGACACTCCATATACGCGCTTTCCCACACTCGCACATCTACATAAGGTTATCCTGCTCGAACTCACTAGAACTTTTACTTGTTATTTGTCAAGGGTATTCGAGTCGCAATTTTTGTCTGGATTTTGAACTAATTCATTCTTAAGATGTACTTTTAATCATATTAAAAATTCAGCTCTAATCAATTTTTTAAGCAACAATTTCTAGTGGAAAACTTTGTATATCAATATTTTTATGTTTGTGAAATCTTTTTAAATTTAATATATTGAAAAGCCAGACCTGCTGAATTATACAATTTTCATGATTTTTTTTATTCCTTTGAGAGTTTATTCCTTTGAGAGAGAGTACATCAGGCTGTGTCAGGGGTGTCCGACCTTCCATTGAGCATCTAGTGTGTTAATAAGGGTCTGCTTACTCATTCTTATAACTGCTAATATAACTAAAGTGAATGCGTCGCTAGCTCTACGATAACAGAAATGCCATCAAACAATGATTAAACAAAATTAATAATTACAATCTTTTTTAAAAATATCTTGTATTTCTGCTTATATCATTGTTAAAAAATATTATTTTGGGTATTCAGCAGGTAACTTTCAAATAAACCATTCGTCCCTTTCATATATCATTGGTCCAAGTCTGACCAAGTTAGCATATCAATAAGAGTTCCCCCTACTAAACGACTTGTCGACTTCTTTCATACACTGACTATATCTAACATTCAGCATGAAAAAAACAATATAACGAACATTCTTTCTATATATTAAAGATCTTAGTCTGATCATGCCAATATTGTTACAGGACCTCGACCCACTTATAAAAGGGGGCCCCAAAGGCTGCTAAACCTCGAACGCAGGGTAGGGTAGTCACCCTGTGCCCTGAACAAAATTTTAAAATTTTACGTGCAGTACCCCCTCTGCGATACACTAGTGAGGAGGGAGTCTCACATGGCCGACTAGTCAGGTCCTTGGGGGTGGCTTCGATAATTGAGGTGGTGTAGGTGGTCAGATATAAAAGACAACGTCGTTCTAATTAAACATTTAATAAAAACGTAGTACAAAATATTTCACAATTGTCACCGATAACTCGGTACGCAGTACAATATATCTCAATATACCCTAAAAAGTGCACTAGTAAGTGGGGCCCACACGCTTAACCTAATATACACAAAATAACTTACGAAATAATAAATCCTTGATACATGTACAAAAGGTCATATGCCAGAAGCGTGACAAAAAAAACTACAAATGACCCAAGGTACGGTAAAACATAAAATTACTTAAAATTATTGACATCTATTTGTAAAATAAGGCAAAACTATTCAGTTAGTGAAGTAACGATACACAAAATATTACCAATATTCCTTGAAATTTTATTTTACCGTCCCGTGGACGTTGAGTTGATGTACCGGATCCCTCGTTAAGAGAATATGATTCCGCTTACCTTTGGTAGTGTCTGAATACCTTTTCCCGTCCTACCAGGGTAGCGTAGTTCAGGTGATAACAGCCACAGGTGGTAGACCATCTACGAGGTAACGTGCCGAGATCCCCAGTACCATACATACACAAGATATCAGTCAATAATGCACCATCTAGGCACCAAAATCTGGACTAGAAGTTGAAACCAGAGTCAGGCTGGAAGTCCCTCTTAAAGTGTAGAATGTGACATAAAGGCTCAAGTAGAATACAAGTAACAGATCCAAGTAAAATCATAAGGTATCAATCCAAATAGCCATAAACTAACCAATAGATCCCAATACTTGTAATATACTCAACAAGGAAACAACTAACAAACGAACAACAAACAAACAAACAGCCCTGCAATAAAATAACCTAAATTACAAATCTATTTCAACTTTAAGTGGGTTTTCAGAGACGTACCTGGGATGTGATGTGGGCTGAAAGAGGTCCTTTGCCGTCAAAATGGCACTCC
This sequence comes from Rutpela maculata, assembly GCA_936432065.2. Taxonomy (NCBI): domain Eukaryota; kingdom Metazoa; phylum Arthropoda; class Insecta; order Coleoptera; family Cerambycidae; genus Rutpela; species Rutpela maculata. The sequence continues at coordinate 58,069,918 of OW386292.2, forward strand.
AAAATCTTGCATTCAGACGACGCCACGTGCTTTGAAAATTGACTTTATCCGGAAATCCGTAGCTGCATTTCCCCAAAACGATACTCAAAACCAAATAAAAATACAACTAATCTTGTCGTGATGAATACTAAATCCCATAAATGGAGCAAAACTTACAATATTGCTAAAACTCGAATTCAGACGACTCAATCTTCTAGCAGCAAAAGAAAAAATGACCAAGAAAATGTCCTCTATCAAAATGTCCAGTTATTGTCTTCCGTCTCGGTACGTTCAGAATTTCCACTCCACAGCGTACCCCACAACTAGAATAGATTTTCCTAACTTCGTTTATATCCACAAATATTATCATAATATATTCTGAAAGCCGTCCCCTTATAAATCTACCCACCAAAAGAAGGTTTAATCAACAATACTAGCCATTGCAGAAGCTTTAAAAGGGCGTTTTTGCAATGCACTCTCTTAATGAATATCTGAACGCATTCACACGTACTTCCTCTAACAAAACGCATTCAATAGCCCACATGAACCAGGTAGTGCTATTATGCAACCAGTTATACTCTATTAATATCTATTGGCGACAGACGGTATCAATAGGCTCAAATGCACAATAAAATTTGGGAAAATAACGAAAATTAGTACATAAATTTCTGGCCATTATTAAATGTGAAAATCGATCGTAACAATATAGTATAAGAGAGTCCTTTACGAGGAATTCTTTTTAGTATCTCTAGCCCTACCTAGAAGATTATATAATCAAATATTTGTTACATTCCAAAGCCAAAAACTACTAAAAAGCACAAAGAAAATAAGTATAAACTAATGGTACTGTCACACCACAACTGGGGAGCAGACATGGCAAGTTTATTAACCATATACCGATCCATAATAAGATCAAGAATCGATTACGATTTGATAGCTTACGGAACATCCAGGAAAAGTTACCTCGAGACAGCCAAATTTATCGAAAACAAGGCACTCCGAATAATTATTGGAGCCTTTCAACAACTCCTATAGAATCTCTCCACTGTTTAGTAGGCGAAATGGCTATGCCCGAACGAATAATGTTAGCATCACTTACGTATGTTACTAAAATCTCGGTTTCGACCAACAACTTCAACTACATCCATACCTTTTTAAACCGTTTTAAAGTTATTTACGACCGAAATCCAAACATCATTCCCCCTTTTACGAGAGAATACAATTAAACCTTTCATTCCCCACAACAACCTTGCCTCTCATGATCTCTAACACAGAGTTCCATGGATTTTCCCATCAGTTAAACTCAACACGGAACTCTAAATGCCTTCCGTCAACTTTCAACAACATTCATAAACTCACAGTTTATCTATACTGACGCATCCATGAATCGTGAAGATCATAGCGTTTAGCAATCGTTACACCCAACGTCACGCTTAAATTTCGTCTCCCAGAAGGCAGTAGTGTATACACAGGAGAAATGTTTGCAATTTACCAAGCTCTCACAAACATTATGAACAATAATAGACAAGGCAACTACATTTTATGTTCAGACTCGCTAAGTTCCCTTCAATCCATCAACTAGTTATATACCAATAATCCGTTAGCCCAACTGATTCACCAGATGGTATCAACTACACCAACTATACCTACAAAACGGCAGCATTTGTACATGTTCCGTCTCATGTTGGCATTCCGGGTAACGAAGCGGCCCATGCAGCAGCTCGTGACGCAGGAACATCTCCCACTGGCATTGTGCAGACACGCGAAATATATACGCAACCCGACCTAGCATGTGTTTTCAGTAACAAAATCAATGATCAACGGCAGCAGAAATATAGTAACACAAACTCTAAACTCAGAAATGTTAAACAAACGGTTACTAGTCTATTAACACTACCACCAAATCGTAGAGAACAAGTAAAAATCTCCACGCCCTAATAGATTGCCCTAAGCATGCAGAGGAAGGAAGAAATTGCCGAATTAAACGAAGCCCTATGTAACAATATACAGAATATAAGAAACACAATAACATTTTAGAAAAACATACATATGTATCATAAAATATAAATTGTCATATACCAAATAGTTCTACTGATATCAGGTTGTATAATTCCACATATAGTATATTCTTTTGTCTGTACTAAATCCTAATATGATAGTAATGTAATATTGTAACATCATATGCTAATAACGCTCTGTGGTTGATGCATTTATTTTAAATAAAAAAAAATAAAAATAAATAAGTATAAAATTTCGCTCACCGCATGCATGTCTTAATAAATAAAGTATATCATCTACTTTCGATTGACTAATCCTCTAAAAATTGTATAACCTTTTTCGTTCTCTTTAGAACTCATCAGGAGAGATATAAATTCAATTAGAAGTAAAATTACTATTAAAAAATAAAAATAAAATATTTTCATGTCAAAAAATGACAAGATATTTTTTTTTAAAAAAGTAGACGAGCTACAGTCAAAGAGTGGGTAGAAAGGAAACACGGAGAAGTAGGGCACCACGCAGGCCCTGACAGGTCATGGCTGCTTTGCTGACTACCTGCTGAGAGTAGGAAAGCTGGACTCTCGAGAGTGCGCATATTGTGGAGAAATAGACGATGCAGAGCACACAGTCTTCCACTGCAACAGATGGGTGGAGGAGAGACGAGACATAAATCGTCTAGGGCCGGATGAGCTTGTGGAATTTATGCTGCAATCTGAAGACAATTGGGCAAAGGCCGAAGCAGCTATTACACGGATCGTCGTGCATAAAGGAGAAGATGAGAGAAATCCCGACCTATACCCTTTACACAACTAGAGGGAAAACAGGGAACAAAGACACGGAAAAAAAAACAACATCTATACATCAAACAACGATTGACATGTATCCTGAAGAGAAGCCAGAGCGGTTCCAGGAAACATCATACACTGGAGAGGGGTGGTTTTAGTGGGTATGCCTAGAGGTGAGTCCAGGTGTCCATAAAGGATTTCCACCCCGGAAAAAAAAAGGTAGGGCTAGAGATACAAAAAAGAATTCCCCGTAAGGGAGGCTCTTACACTATATTGGCATGATCAGACTTAGATCTTCAATATATAGAAAGAATGTTTGTTATATTATTTTTCATGCTGAATGTTAGATATAGACAGTGTATGAAAGAAGTCGACAAGTCGTTTAGTAGGGGGAACTCTTATTGATATGCTAACTTGGTCAGACTTGGACCAATGGTATATGAAAGGAACGAATGGATTATTTGAAAGTTACCTGCTGAATACCCAAAATAATACTTTTTAACAATTCCAATAAGTCAAAATTTAATATTTAGTTTTCTGATTTTTTTATAGACTTTTTCTGTTTCAACTACACAACGACTGGTCTATAATAGCTATTCTATGATTACATCTTCAGGTCGTTTATTGTAAACAAATGTAAGAGTAATGGAAATAAATAAATGACACAAATTGTGATGACGCATAATATTACATCTTATCTTACACATATTTCAAGAAATAACACCATATCAATTTCCTCTGCTAATACCGACATTTATATTTATGCTCCTTAGATGATGATGCCTTTATTATCTTTGACACAGATTAATACCGGAACATCAAAATGCAAAATTAATATCACCCTGCCGTATTTTGTATTAAATCCGAAGATCTTAATAATAAAAAATAACCTATCATTATAAAACCCAGCTAATACGTTTCCATCCGTCTCCTTCTAGAAGGGAAACGCGAAAGGGATGCAAAATGGGGTGCGTATATAAGAATACAGCGACCAAACAATTTGAAACTATACCTAATCTATTACCCCAAAGCTTATTATTTGGATAATATAAATGAGAAGTCATTTATATTCTATTTTAATAATGCTACAAGCCATTTAATATTACTTTGTGCTGCAAAAATTTAAAAAGGCTTCCAAACGAAATTTGCATGGCGATGCTGTAATGTGCTTTATAATAGATTCCTTTAGCTTTATTTACAAATTAATGTTTGGAAAATATAAAACATGCTAATAGAACAAATTATAATAGTATTTGTCTAAAAAAATTACAATATTACAAATTTCCATAAAAATTGCAATCGTGTAGCTAATCATTCCTATATATCTGTTTATTATATTTAACTTTAATAGTTTAATTACTTTTTTTAGAGCTAGATAAAGAAAACAAAAAATACAATTTAATTCACCATAATGAATGAATTAATATCATTACACAAAAAAAAACATTAGAGCATGTCAGAGCTGGCCAATACTCAAGTAAAAGTTCTCGAAATTAAGTACTCAAAGTAATCTTTTTAAATTACTCACGAGTACTTTGGTGTTTGAGCACTTACTACTTGTATTCGTACTGAAACTATACGGTACTCAATCAATGAAAATTGTAGATTGTTTAAGGGGTCGCTTGGCCCTGGGTTGGTCTTTCTTCACCTTGACGTAAAAGATCTTTCGTGAATTACCCTATAACTAGTTTTTGCCGAGGATACCAAGACTTTTTACAAAGCTTATAATTTTCCTCGGAACTAATTTCCCTATGTCTTCAGGTGTTAATTCCACCTGTTCTAGGTACTTTAGCCTAATGCGGATTAGTACCTTGCATTCACGAAGTATATGTTCTGCAGTCTCAGTTGCACATTCACAGTATCTGCAATTGTCATCTTCTGTCATGTCAATGTTCTTGAGATATTTTAAGGGGCAATGGCCAGTTGGAAGGCCTGTGATCAGCCTTAGGTCGGACTTTTTGAGTTCGAGAAGCCTTGTGGCATTCTTTGTCGAATAAGCTATAAACCTTTTCGCTGATCTTTGGCCTGGAGTATTCCTTCAGTAGGACTTCTTTTGTTCTTTTTCCCATTTTTGGACCTTCTCCGTTATGTGTCTCTTAGATAAGCCATAGAACGGTTCGGGGCCGAAAAATATGGCTTCAGCCCCTTTTCTTGCGAGGCTGTTAGCTAGTTCATTACCTTGTATTCCCTCGCGCCTTGGCACCCAGGGGTACCTTGTTGTTTTTTTCCAGTTGTTTCAGGGATTGTTTGCATTCCCAGGCAATTTTAGACTCGAGAGTATAGGACCTGAAAGCCTTTTCTGTTGCCTGGCTATCTAAGAGCATATAGATTCTCGCCCTTCGAGTGCCTCTGTTATGGCATTCCTGGACACACAGATCTATAGCATAGTTCCTGCCTGGAAGATGGTTGGGGTGTTGCCAAGGGCTTTAGATAGCCTGCATTTAGGTCTCACTACACCCACACCAACCCCTTCGTCCATCTTGGATCCATCTGTATACCAGATGAGTGACTCTTTCCTCAACCGCAGTACTTCGACTTTGCTCGGGCAGTCAAAGTCATGCTTGATTGGCATTGAGTCGGTGGGTCTGGTTATGGATTCAAATTGGATTAACTCCAAAATCCTTAAATGACCAACCAGGTCGCCTGATATGAGTTTAAGTGCCTGGTGCAGCCTTAGGACATTAAGTGCTGCCTCCTTCCTCACATGCAAATGCAGAGGAAGTAAGGCTAGCATTGCCTCCATAGCTGCTGTAGGACAGGAGCGTATTGCTCCTGTAGTCCTTAGACAGGCAAGGCGTTGAAGTTTCTGCAGCTTTCCTTGTGCTCTTCTGTTTTTGGCCACCATGCACATGATGCGTAGGTCACCATGGGTCTGACAACCGAACGGTAGGACCAATGTCTCATTTTTGGCTTCAGACCCTAAGTTTTACCAAACAGCCTACGGCCATATCTATATAGCCGTGGTTGCGTTTGTAAGTGTCCTTTCCAAATGCGAGTTCCAAGTAAGTTTTCGCCCCAGGATTACTCCTATATACATAACCTCACTGGAAAAATTCAGTACCGTTTCACTTAGCATAGGAGCTCTCAAATTTAGTTTTCTCCTTGAGGTGAATGGAACCACAACGGTTTTGCTCGAATTGACACTAAGGCCCTCTGACGACATATTATGTTTAAGGCAATTTGCAGTCAATACTTATTTTTCTATTTTTTCGATTACTAAGTCACGAGTTACACAATATACCTGGCACTAACCGGCAACCGATCCACGTCACACGCTGCAGCGCTTTAATTTATTTTTTAAATTGGATGAAAAAGTAACAAATGCAATTATTGCTACCATTGTTCACCCAGAAGTTAAACTGCGCTGGTTTAATATTATCAAATATCTCTCAATTGGATAAATGAGTCTCTCTGTGGTACTGTGCCAATTTTCTGTTATATTTGTATAGAAATGCCAATTTTTATGCAGTTCAAGTAAATTGGGTGCCCCCTCCCTCCTCAAGCCCCCTACCCCCCAGCATTTTTTCTGGCAACCATTTTATGTTTCCTACTGCTTGTAATGCAATTTATATAATTTTGGAACCTTCTGTATCTGTATCCATTTTATGGATTACGGTTATAAGACAACTGTATCGACTATAGCGACTCACTCACTGGAAATCGAGAAGTTCCTATGGAGTCGAGAAGAAACAAAAGAAAAAACATTCGATAACAAAAATAATAACAATATACTTTGAAATACACAATAATCATATAAAATAAAAGATGTATTAAAGAAAACAAATATACGTATATTTACATAAATTTTAATTTTATTTATAGCATTAACGCTATAAAGGTGACCCCGACGTGATCATATGGCCTTCATGATGAGATCTAAGTTATCTGATTAATTGAAGAAGAGACAAAATTATTTCTACTCCCGAAGATAGAAGAATATTCAGATATAATTACCGGAAGATCAACACATTCCTGATTTAGAACGACTTTTATTAATAATTTCAAGAAGAGATTCAATATACTAACTACCACTATAAATTGATCCAGATGATGCTTATCGTTTAATGAAGAGAAGAATTTTCCTGATAAATTTTGAATAGATGTTCCAATTTTGAATAGATGTTCCTCTAATTTATGGTAATTTCCTATTTCCCAATTGAAGTTGACCATTACAAGTACAGTCATCTGCTGATGAGTGAGTTAAAGTACGTCACCAAATTTATAGCATTAATGCTATAAATAAAATTAAAATTTATGTAAATATACGTATATTTGTTTTCTTTAATACATCTTTTATTTTATATGATTTTTGTGTATTTCAAAGTATATTGTTATTATTTTTGTTATCGAATGTTTTTTCTTTTGTTTCTTCTCGACTCCATAGGAACTTCTCGATTTCCAGTGAGTGAGTCGCTATAGTCGCTATAACAACCTCCCTTACTAGAGTGATAATGCTGGTGGGGTATTTCACCAATTAGACACGATTTGCAGATATCCATTAACTTGTTTCACGTTCCAGGGGAACATTAAGCAGCACACGGGATTACATTTGCTGCCGCACTAGCAGTCGACAACGCCTGACTGCAACTTTGTTTATTTCATAATAGTCTTAATAAAAATACCATATTTTAGGATAAAATTGATATATCCTCTAATCTACATAAAGTTGGCTCGAACCTGAGAGACACCGTGTATATTTCGTTTTAGAAATTTTATCCGCTTTCCTATTACTACGGGAGCCCACCCTAACTGTACGTACATCTCCCCTCGATCCTTGGAGATAATGTTTTTCATAAAGATTAAAGTCTAAAGAACAATTTTAGACAAAAAAAACTGGCTGTACTTTCAAAGTGGCATCTATGTTTATAAAAAAATTTTTGCAAATATTTTTTGTTATTTAACACAAAAACTAAAAAAGATAGAGAAAAACTTTCTGCACAAAAAACAAGGAGCATAAAATTTTCTACAGATTTGTTCCTATACAATACTTGAATAGGAAAAATTTTCCAGATAAATGATTCAGCTCTTAAAATAAAATATAAAATTCAATATAAAACGTAAGTAACACCTCATTCGTCTTCAGATTCACTATCGCTGTCTCCCAATACATTAAATATTTCTTCAAAATCTTCCTCCTCTATTGCCTCATTTATGATATCGTTATCATCCTCACTTTCGTCTATTATGATTTGATTTGGAATTATCTCCTGAAGAATTTCAGTAAGCGATTGAGGCAGTACTTTATCTGCTGAACACCAAAGAGGTTCTCCATTTTCTTGCCATCCATAGTCATTCCAAGACTTTGGAATATTGTGAATACCTTCGTCGGATAATCGCCAAATACGCGTTTGGTAAACACCCCTTTTAATATGCTCGATAAGACAAGCTCTTGATGGTGGAATCGAAGAAAAATCAATTTTTGTGTTTGTCACCACATTTCTGTCTAATGGCAATTATGCGAAGGTCGTCCATGCTAGCGCATTTCTTTGATGCATATATGGCACATGTAAATTCGTCTAATGATGCGACTAATTTATTCATCAATATTCCAACTGCTCCCCAAATCTTGAAATGTTCGGATCTATTTGGTATATTTGGGAGAAAGTAACATTTTTAGGTTTTTTTTTTAAACTTTCTGCACACAAAATGTTTTGAATAAAATTGCCTGCAATTTTGCTTAATACATTGTTTTGATAAGAGTTGCCGTTTTCGAGATAAATGTCTGCAGATTATAATATTATTATTATTATTTTTTTTTTTTTTTTTAGCTAGCTAAAAACCAGTCACCCTTCTCTGTGGCTCCGACCCTCACAGAGGGGAGCTGGTAGTACCGGTAGCCACTCCCCACGCCCGTGGGGTGAGTGACTACTGGGTCCGTGAATCGTGTGCCCTGAGCAGACGTAATGAACCGAGAATGACGGCCTTCTGCATTCTGCCGGCTAAGACCTCTGCCGAGTTTCGGCATGCCGGTATGATCTTAAGTTCCGAAAGCAGTGTGTGTCTCGTTCCACCGAGGGCTCCTATAATTAGTACCACTATCTTAACAGTATGGTCTGGATACAGTCTGCGGAGTTCGAAGAGCAGATCTCGATATTTTGTCCGTTTTTCCTCCTCCTTCAAGACAATGTTGTTCTCCGCGGGAGCCGAGAACTCCACGACGAACATTGTCTTGAGTTGATGGTCGAGGAGTACTACGTCAGGCTTGTTGGCTTGTATTTGCCTGACGGTGGGAAAAGAGTAGTTCCAATAAATTAGACACTTCTCATTTCCCACAACGGACTCAATATCCCCCGGAGCATAAGGCAGCACTGGTGTTTCGTCTATCCCATACCAGTGCCTTAAATGGTAGTAAAGCACTCGTAATGCTCCGTCGTGCCTTTGGATATAGGCCGAGACTGCATATGTCGGGCAAGCCGACAGCAAGTGCATAAGAGTCTCTGGCGCCCTGCGGCAGGCCCTGCAGCTGACATCAGGGACCTCTATACCCATGACATGACTACGATAGACGAGGGTGTTAAATACACCATCCTGGCAAGCCGTTATGAATCCCTCGGTCTCAGACTTCAGCCCGGCTGACCTTAAGAAGGCAAAGGTCAGCCTTTCGGATAAGCCAAGGTTTTCTATATTTTTATAGAAAACTCCATGCATTGGCTTATCCGTGTGAAGCTGCAGAAAGTTATTGTGTTCTGCAGCTTTAATTTGGGCTTTTCGCCGAGCAGGTTCCAACTCGGTGACAGAGTCGAGATTTACCCGCTCGACGTCGAAAGAGAGACCAAGTTCATCGGCTGCTCTCTGTGCTGCCTTAAACAGAAAGGCTCCTACCCCTGCATTTTCATGGTCTCGGACCATGCAGAGGAGGGGATCCGAACTCCTGATGACCTTACAGGCTCCATCCAGAACCATCCTATTATGGAGACTCTCCAAACTCAAGAGTCCACGGCCTCCCCGATGTCGTGGGAGGTATAGCCGTGGAACAGACGATTTAGGATGCAAACTCCTATTGAGATGCATCTTCTTGCGGGTTCCTACGTCGAGTTGACGCAACTCTTCTTGAGTCCATTTCACTACTCCAAAGGAGTAGAGAAGGATCGGAACGGCAAGCATGTTGGTAGCAGACACCTTGTTCTTCCCCGACAGCTCTGAAGACCAGATCTGTCGGAGTCGGTGCTGATACTTGCCGCGGAGAGCGTCTTTCACTACACTCACTTCTTGGGTGGAGCGTTGCTCGACACCCAAGTAAGTGTACGACTCTCCGGCATCTAGATGATGTAAGATGCTTCCGTTATTATTATTATTATTATTATTATTATTATTATTTTTTTTTTTTTTTTTTTTTTTTTCGCGTGCGCGATGCTGGACAGTTCTCCCGTGTCTCCGACATTCTCACGGGAGAAGCGCCAGCGAACTATCCACAGCCACTCCCCGCATCCCGCAGGGTTAGTGACTGTAAATTCCAGTTGAATACACCGTCCTGGCAAACCATTTTGAATCCTTCGGTCTCAGACTTCAGCCCGGCTGATCTTAAGAAGGCAAAGGTCAGCCTTTCGGATAAGCCAAGGTTTTCTATATTTTTATAGAAAATTCCATGCATTGGCTTATCCGTAACATATTATTATTATTGTTATTAATTTTTCTCAGTATATTTTATTTTTTGTTACGTTAATAATATAAAGTTATATTATACGCCTTACAATAGTTGTCACAGTTATTTCCTCTAAATGATTTACCGATATATGAATTTCCATGTTTTCTTAATTTTGGACTCATTTATCTGGAAAATGGTAACTCCTATCAAAATATTGTATAAGAACAAAATTGTAGAAAACTTTATGCATGTTGTTTTTTGTGGAAAAAGTTTATGTCCATCTTATTTAGTTATTGTGTTAAATGACAAAAACAACATTGGAAACAGGTTTTTTTTAACATATGGCCGCCATTTTGAAAGTACAGCCAGATTTTTTTTGGGACATGTCTAAAATTGTTCCTTAGGCTTTAATCTTTATAAAAAAAATTGCCCCCTAGGATCGGGGGAGGAGGGATGCTAAGGTGGGCTCCCCGACTATATTTGTGTGCTTAATCAAAAATCTAATATTTTGCTCTAAAATTTGACTAAATCAAATAGGTATAATAATGTAACATTCAACCTGGAACATTTTCACCTAAACAGATTATATTATAAACGTTTTCATTTATTGATGTAATGAATGATGATGTAGTGGTTACACTTTTGACTCGATTAATCTAGATCATTTTCCCGCAGCAGTAATACATTTTTCTAATAAGTATATTTTTTTACTATTGCGTGCAAACTTTTATTCCTGGAGGGGGCTGAAATCTTTGGTGTAGAGCTGCCTCTGAAGTAGTTTCACCACACCAACACCAAAACAGTTGAATGCTATTACTCGACGCGTGTTTCGCCAACCATGCTGGCACTATCTGGAAACGATTAAGTCTTAATTATCTCCAGACGATTGCAACATGGTTGGCGAAACGTGCGTCGGTTAATAATATTCTAGTTTTTTTTTTATTTGTGGAAACTACTTCAGTGGTAATTTTTATTAACGTTAAGTTTTAATTTTCTTGTATTTCCTTTTGAAATTTTTAAGAATTTTATCTAAATGTCTGTTACTTTGTGACTCTACATTATAACAAATTGAAATAATACACTGTTTTTTACTTTCTTAAACAAGTCACTATATTTTAAAAAAGAGTGTGCCCACAGTTTCGTAGCTTTGCTGCATTATCAAACACAATGAACTTAAATTACAATTCTAATAAATATATCTTAAATATTTTTTACCTGGTATAGCAGGTCAAGTAAAGGATCTAGTTCTAATCGATAGTTAAGTAGATGCATCTTGTTGTATTTATTATGTTTATAAATTTTTATTGCTTCTATGGAATTTAGTTTATGACCCATTTGAGAGGTATGTAATATTCGTTATTATGTGGAAATGTCCTCTTTGTAAGAAATCATTTGCAAATTTAGAGTTTATTCTGTTATGCTGAAATTATGACATATTAGTGTTTCTTAGATCTAGTTTCAAAATTTCTTTCAGACTGGCCTATATAATAGCTATTGCATACTGATCATTTAAGGTTATAAATTCACGAATTTTAAAATTTCTGTATTTTATCTTTAACGTTAAACAATAGATTTTATAGCTTTTGAGACGGTTTAGAAGCTACTTTAAGATTGGTATGAGAAAAAGTTTGAGATATATTGGCCCGAAGTATGTAAGAGAGATGGATTTTAAATTTCCGAATATATTTGCCAAAGAGTTAAAGTTTTCTTTTTCCTGTTTATGAGACCGTTAATTGTAGTGTTGTTAAAAACCATTATTTAACCCAATCTGTTTTATTGTATTAATTTCCTTTTTACGTCCACATCCAGTGGAAGTATAGTAAAGCAATGAAAATCTTGATTGTTCATTAGAATATCATGAAACGTTAAGATTTTAAATTTGAGCAAAAGCAAATTTATCTGTAGGTATTTTTTTTATACGCACGATTACTCTGGAACCGTTTAAGGTATTGACCTGAAATTTGGTACAATTTGGTATTTTAATGAAATCTGGAAGTAGATTCTATTTTAATCTTATTTCGATGAAGGGTTGGGGGTTAAATTAGGATAAATGGGTGTAAATAGGTAAATCAAAAAATTGATATTTAATATGTATGTACAAGAGAAGCTAAGGTCTCAAAAAAATGTTGCCCCGCTCCTTACCACCCCTCCCCATTATTAAATGGGGTGAAAAAAAAATTAAATTGTGATTTAGTGTGTGCACAAGAACCAAAGGACTCAACAATTTTTTTTTTACTTCATCCACCTCACTACCATCCCATACCCCCAGCACCACCCCCACTACCGATGTGGCATATCGTTTTATCTTTTTTTGGGGTCGACGATTTTAAATATTATATTATTAAAGTTCCATAAACAATTATTTCCACATAGTAGAGTACAAATATAGTATCATTTTTTTTTCGTTGTAAGAGACTTGAATAGAAAATCTGGATGTTGAAGTATTGATTCCTTGGTTAGTGGTTTTTAGATTTGTTTCACTTAAAAGGAAGCTTTCTAAAACTCATGGGAGTAAATAATGGTTTTAACAACACCACAATTAACGGTCTCATAAGCAAGAAAAAGAAAATGTTAACCCTTCGGCAAATATATCTGGGACATAGAGAAATAGAAAGTTTAAAATACATCTCTCTTACATACTTTGGGCTAATATCTGACAAAATATCTCAAATTCTCTCTCGTACTAATATTAAAGTAGCTTTTAAACCGTCTCAAAAACTATTAAATCTATCGTTTAACGCTAAAGATAAACACTAAAATTTAAAAATCGGGAGTTTATAAGGATAAATGTTCAGAATGCAATAGCTACTATATAGACCAGACTGGAAGAAATGTTGAAACTAGATTGAAGGAGCATATGCCGTCATTTCAGCATAACAAACAAACTCTAACTATGCAAATGATTTTTTACAAACAGGACACACATTTCCACATGATAACTGTATAGGAATATTACATACCTCTCAAAAGGGTCATAAACTAAATTCCCCAGAAGCAATAAAAATGTATAAACATAATAAATAAAACAATATACATCTACTTAACTATCAGTTAGAACTAAGGTCGTGTCCGTTATTTGACCTGCTATAGCAGTTTAAAATTATTTAGGATATATTCGTTGTAATTGTAGTGTTCCTTGTGTTTGATAATGTAGCGAGGCTACGAAACCGCGGTCATATTCCTGCGTTTAAAAACATAGTGACTTGTTTAACAGAGTAAGACACTGTATTATTTCAATTTGTGAAAGTTTTACGTTCTTTTTTCTTTTTTAATTTGATCTTCAATTTCCTTTTTTCTTTTTTTTTATTTTATGCTAGTTTCATCACATAGATGGCATCAAAAAACTAAAAATGTATAAAGCTAATATTATTCACAAAAAAAACTGCAAAAAGCATCCTATAGAATGTTCAACAATTATATAAAAAGTTCAATAAATTAGTCGAAGAGTATATTCCGTAACTTTATCGGTATTCCAGTTTTTAATTAAAACCATTAAATAATATACTTTAAATAACTAATACCATATAGTAAATATTTCTTTAATTTACGTCTGAGTTAGTCGGAGAACAGTTTCACCACACAGTCCAGGACAATAATTTATAAATTACCATTGGAATTGACCAAATGGCTGTCCCATACCATAAATTATAGCAAATATTCAAATAATTGCTACAAACACATGTATTAAGCGAAATAACATTGGACCTAACAAATGATCTATACGGTATTAAAATTAACTTTGTATTTGCTAATAATTCAATCTCTAATTAAACTAAAATTACAAAAGCTATGCAAAATCAAACTCTAATTAAGAGGGTACGGTATGTTGTTAATTATCTAAACCTGATGCGATCCGAAATGAACTATGAAGTTCAGCATACTTTACTTGTTTATTCTCAAGTGCTAAAATAAAATATTAGTCGTAGTTACTGAAAACATGCATCTATTTTACTATGAGCAAACTTTTTAGTCATTAAAGACAAATAAAGAATAGTTGATAAACCTGAAAGTTTCGTCAAATTAATGCTAGGCATATAGTTCATTGGTAAGATTATTATTATTTTTTAAATCTGAGATAATTTTTTTTAATAAACAATTTATCAACAGTGAAGGAGTTGCGGTATTGGAAATTGAAGCTATTCGAAAATTGCATGTATAAAAATTAAATAATGATGTAAAACAAATCTTCTAAACAATACGCAAGGCGTTAAGTACTTAATTTTCCAAGAAGGTTTTGTATAACCTGAGGCCTTATTTGTTCAACTTCTTGCTTTATTCTGTGTTTTATGTCCGGTCTGCTGTTATTATTATTATTATTATTATTTTTTTTTTTAGCTAGCTAAAAACCAGTCACCCTTCTCTGTGGCTCCGACCCTCACAGAGGGGAGCTGGTAGTACCGGTAGCCACTCCCCACGCCCGTGGGGTGAGTGACTACTGGGTCCGGGAATCGTGTGCCCTGAGCAGACGTAATGAACCGAGAATGACGGCCTTTTGCATTCTGCCGGCTAAGACCTCTGCCGAGTTTCGGCATGCCGGTATGATCTTAAGTTCCGAAAGCAGTGTGTGTCTCGTTCCACCGAGGGCTCCTATAATCAGTACCACTATCTTAACAGTATGGTCTGGATACAGTCTGCGGAGTTCGAAGAGTAGATCTCGATATTTTGTCCGTTTTTCCTCCTCCTTCAAGACAATGTTGTTCTCCGCGGGAGCCGAGAACTCCACGACGAACATTGTCTTGAGTTGATGGTCGAGGAGTACTACGTCAGGCTTGTTGGCTTGTATTTGCCTGACGGTGGGAAAAGAGTAGTTCCAATAAATTAGACACTTCTCATTTCCCACAACGGACTCAATATCCCCAGTAGCGTAAGGCAGCACTGGTGTTTCGTCTATCCCATACGAGTGCCTTAAATGGTAGTAAAGCACTCGTAATGCTCCGTCGTGCCTTTGGATATAGGCCGAGACTGCATATGTCGGGCAAGCCGACAGCAAGTGCATAAGAGTCTCTGGCGCCCTGAGGCAGGCCCTGCAGCTGACATCAGGGACCTCTATACCCATAACACGACTACGATAGACGAGGGTGTTAAATACACCATCCTGGCAAGCCATTATGAATCCCTCGGTCTCAGACTTCAGTCCGGCTGACCTTAGGAAGGCAAAGGTCAGCCTTTCGGATAAGTCAAGGTTTTCTATATTTTTATAGAAAACTCCATGCATTGGCTTATCCGTGTGAAGCTGCAGAAAGTTGTTGTGTTCTGCAGCTTTAATTTGGGCTTTTCGCCGAGCAGGTTCCAACTCGGTGACAGAGTCGCGATTTACCCGCTCGACGTCGAAGGAGAGACCAAGTTCATCGGCTGCTCTCTGTGCTGCCTTAAACAGAAAGGCTCCTACCCCTGCATTTTCATGGTCTCGGACCATGCAGAGGAGGGGATCCGAACTCCTGATGACCTTGCAGGCTCCATCCAGAACCATCCTATTATGGAGACTCTCCAAACTCAAGAGTCCACGGCCTCCCCGATGTCGTGGGAGGTATAGCCGTGGAACAGACGATTTAGGATGCAAACTCCTATTGAGATGCATCTTCTTGCGGGTTCCTACGTCGAGTTAACGCAACTCTTCTTGAGTCCATTTCACTACTCCAAAGGAGCAGAGAAGGATCGGAACGGCAAGCATGTTGGTAGCAGACACCTTGTTCTTCCCCGACAGCTCTGAAGACCAGATCTGTCGGTGCTGATACTTGCCGCAGAGAGCGTTTTTCACTACACTCACTTCTTGGGTGGAGCGTTGCTCGACACCCAAGTAAGTATACGACTCTCCGGCATCTAGATGATGTAAGATGCTTCCGTCCACGAGCTGCGCGTCCTCTCCGTAGTTCCCGCATCGTCCTCTCTTGAGATGGACCAGTGCACATTTGTCTAATCCGAACTCTATGCCGACAGCCTGCGTGTACTCCTGTACCACCCTGAGGGACTGGTGTAGGTCCCTCTCTCCGGAGGCATAAAGTTTAAGGTCATCCATATAAAACAGATGGGTGACCTTATGCCTCCTATCGCCAGGGGTACCGCAGTTGTATCCACGGGTTTTCCGGAGCGAAACGGATAATGGCAGTAATGAGATGCAAAATAGAAAGGGGCTGAGGGAGTCTCCCTGAAATACTCCCCTTCTGAATGTTACCGACTCCGTCTGGACTCTATCATTACCCGATGTAATGGTAAAGCGAGTCCTCCAGAGCGGCATCAGTTCTTCGATGCATCTCACTACGGGACCAGGTACCGCAAGACATCGGAGCAAGTGTACAATAAGCTCGTGCGATGTCATGTCAAATGCCTTGCGGTAGTCGATCCAGGCCATGGAGAGGTTACGCTTATACTGCATGGAGTCCTGCATGACACACCTGTCAATCAGCAGGTTCTCCTTACAGCCAGCGACACCTCTCTTTGACCCTCGTTGCTCATATATCCGCTCGTAAACCGGTTCAACTGCGTGGAGCACCCGCATGTACAAGATGCGCGTAAACACCTTGTAACATGCGTTTAAACAGGTTATCGGCCGGTAGTTCTTTGGGTTAGACAAATCTCCGTTCTTCGGGATCAGCACTGTCCGCCCCTCGACAACCCAAGAAGGAATTTGCTGCTCCCCATTTAGCCATGAATTGAAAATTCTGGCTAAATGGTGGTGGGTACTGGATAATTTTTTCCACCAAAAGTTATTGATCCCGTCGGGACCTGGAGCAGCAAAGTTCTTAGAGCCCTCAAGAGCTCTTCGAACCTCTTCTGGGGTTATCGGTTGGCACACCTGTTGTGGTTGCTGAAACCTTTGACAAAAGGTTTCAAAGTGTGCCAGGGCTGGAGAGTCTCTGTTGAGTGGAAGCTTCTGTTCGTACAACGTTTTCTAGAAGTTTTCCACCTGATCTGCAGTCGGCGGATTTTCAGCAACACGCTGAGGTGGTTCGAAAAGGCGCGAGGGCTTTTTGTGGAAAAGTTGATTTTCCGCTAGCCCCCTCGCCCGCCTCACTAGTGACTTCTTACAAGACACTTGTATCCGTATCCTGTCGAGGCAGTGCTGTTTGGTGGTTTGTAGCACTGCCCCATTGAGTGTGTGATGGACGCGTCTTAAGTTAGCAGCTACTCGCCGCACTTTAGGCGTGAAAGGCCTATTGGCCGCCATATAGTCCATCACACATTGGATACGGGATGCGTGTTGCCTCGCCGACCGGATCTTGGCTTCCATCTTGTGTATGCGCCGTCTCGCTCTCTCTTGTGGAGAAGCACTGTTCCGCCTCTCCACCTGAGACAAGCGTTGAGCGGCAGCATACACGGCACAATTTATGTGCCAGATGTCAGCCTCTTCTGGTAGCGCTGCACGAAGTTCCGCATTCACTCTGGCCAGATCTTGTGGCCCGGGGGGTTTTATGTTGTGCAACCCCCTTCTGGTACTGAGGCCCTCTGGTAGTGGTGGAACGACTGGGACTGCAACCTCAACCGGTTCATTCGGTGGACCTTCGGCCACCTCATTCATCGGCTGAGGAGCAGTTCTTACGTAGCCCCTGCGACGAAGGTGGGACACATAATCACGCAGGTTTTGTGGCGTGAAGGCGTTGTGTTCTGGGTGCCTTGCCTTATTATTATTATTATTATTATTATTATTATTATTATTATTATTATTATTATTATTATTATGTGTTAAATTCTCCATCCTATTTACTGGTGGGTAAGTATACAAGTGTCGGCCGTGGCAAGACACTTGGAACTGGTGCATTTACAAGTGACAATTCAGAAAGGAACGTACGGTTGATGTAGTGCAGAGTATCACTGTTTTCTGTATGGCTGCGATTTTATTTGCTATTATTATTATTATTATTATTATTATTATTATTATTATTATTATTATTATTATTATTATTATTATATACATCATATATTTTCGGCTTCAAGTATTTCCATAAGAAGTAATCTAGAGGCGTCAAATCAGGAGAACGGGTTGGCCGCTCCATTGCGTCACGCCTACCAATCCACTTGTCAAGAAACTATGTGCTTAAATGAGCTCTAATGCGGTGGAGCTCTATCTTGCTGGAACCAAACATTCCGATCTATTTCATTTTAAGACACTTTGCTCTATAAGATGTTGAGCTTAATTTTGGGAAAGAAATCTCGTCCCTAAGTTTGTGACATAGTCACGAAAACGTTATATAGATGTGCTATGAGGTGAGATACGGTACCGGTTTCAGTGGCGAGACTTCGATCGGCAAAGTTAAGGCACGTCGAGCGAGTCCGTCACTTGAATGGATGACCGTATCTCACCTCATCGTCCTGGTTATGTGGTAGAGTAGCAAGAGGCTAAACTTCGCCAGAGCGTTAATATAAATAAGGCAATGAAACTAAAAGCAAATCAAAAAATTTTTGAAATTATAGCGCAAAAGTTACACCGTTTAATACATATACACTTTGCATGTCAAATGTAGTCTCATTGTTAGGCAGTACGTTATGATTCTGTTAAAACTTTAAAATGTTAAGGTTTTGTTTTGGTAATGACAAAATTTGTTTGCCCGTAACTGAATTTCCGGATCAAATAAAATTTTCTAGAATTTTTAACCGTTCATACAATCATTGTATAAGTTAGCGACGACTATATTTACAATTATAGTGGAAGTGTCGATCTTCTTAATTCTTACGAAAAGAACCGCTGCCTAAGGAATCACTACTTCCTCACCCAGATTTTCTATCCAAATCCCCGACAATGAAAAAAAATTTGATACTATATTTGCACTCCACTTTGTACCATTAACTTCAGAAGAAACAGTAATTATGAACCAATACTTGAAGTTATTTTAGACTCCGTTTTTGAGGCTGCTGAACTTAAGGAACTGGAATGTTCGAGTATGATATATATGAATGATAACTATTAGTCTAAAAGTAATAAAAATATACAAATCCATTCAAATATTATATACGTGAAAATACAAACACAAAGGATGGAGTCTGGGAAAAACATTTACATTTACCACATCAAGATGAAAAAACTTTCGCAATAACATCGTTGAAATGGCTGGAATATTATGAGCAACAAGAAAAGGAGAAAAAGAAAAAGCAATTAAGATGAAAGAACTGAAAAGAGCACAGAAGACGAGTAACTCTCAAGCATGTTCATAGAACTTTGATGATATAATATTTGAAATCGTCTACCCCAAAAACCCATAAAATGATAATATGCCGTATCAGTGGTGGGTGTGGTAGTGGGAGAGGCTGATGACAAAAAAATAGTTGAGGCCCTTGGTTCTTGTACACACATTAATCATAATTTCATTTTTTTACTCCCTTCACTCCCTTTAATAATAAGGGGGTGGCTGATGCCAAAAAAAAAAAAAATAAGTCAAGATCATAAACCATTCCAGTCGTTTTGCGCACAAAAAAGTAACAGACCGACAGACAGACAGAAGTTTTCTTTTGCTCAAACTTAAAATCTCTTCGTTTCATGACATACCTACTAATTCTATCTAAACAAACAAAAATTCAATTTTTTTATGATTGCGTTGAAAGTAAAATTTTCTAATTTCAAAATTACTGCGGAAAATGTCACTTTGCCATACACCTCGATTACGTCTTCACACACCGGAATAAAATAATGTTTTTACCTTAAAGAATTTTATATTACTTAACTGGTAATAACAATTAAATTCTATAAATGTACATTAATTATACATGAATTACAATTACTTAAGTTAATGCTTGGAAGAACTGGAACATTTACATTGTTAGAAATACTAGAAATATTTACATCTGGACCAACAAATTTGCTTTTCTACTATTGTGTTGAAATTCAAAGTTTCTAACTTCAAAACAACTGCGGAAAATGTCACTTTGCCGTGCATGCGGCAAAGAATTTGCCACACGCCTATTCATATTTACAAGTTTATTTTTGCAAAAAAACAATTTGTTTTGATTGTTAGTCATGACAACCGTTTGAGCAGAACTTTATCTTTATCATTTTAAATAAAATCTGACAGGCAGCAAGTTTAAAATTTTGGAAAAACTTTAAGGGAAATAACTTCACAACCGTAGAAAAAATAGTATGTAACTTACATGTGGAAAGTTTCAGTGCAAAACTCGAGTGATAGGAACATTCGCTGCGCTCGTGATTCTACTTTCATCCATCGTTTTGCAATGAAGCCCTTGCCACACCTGTATTGCAATAAACTATTTTTTACAGTTACTGTTCTTCCGTTTCACTACGTCGATATGGAATTAATAGTGTCAATTTTGTGCAACTTAAATGGGTGAACTAGATAAATTACTCTAGGAACAATAGGAACATATTTGTCTCAACCAGTTTTTAGTCAGGGTTAATTATTTTAGTAGCAACGTTACGGGTTATCTATAATCTGTGCAGTGGCGGATCCAGGGGGACACAGGGGCATGTGTCCCCCCTGTCGTCTATTTTGGTACTTGTTTTTATTAAATAATAGTGATTTATGAAAAACAATATTAATTGTTATTGTATTATATATACAGGGTGGGGCAATAGTGTGTCGATATCTCGAGTTCTACGATAGTTAGAAATTAAAAAAAAAATACAAGTAAACTAGATAAAAAAAGTCTATAACAGGAAAATATTTTCGAATATACAGAGCGAGCCAAGACGAAATTACAGGATCAATTGTTTTTTTTTTTTAAATGGAACGCTATGTGTATTAGTACATTTTTTGATGCCTCTTTCTAGACTCAATGTCATTCCTATATTATTATTGACTATCTCCCAACCTCTTGAATATAATGAATTTTTTTGTTGAAATAATGCCATCTGCAGATACATATTGAAAAATCACCAAAGTCACAATTATAGGTTTTAAGAAAAACTTATGTGAATGCTAGTTATGAGACCTATCAAATTAATGTTTTCGAATCATATTTACTTCCTAAAAATATATAGGGTGGCCAAAAATTATTTTTCAATTAAGAACTTTTTGAATTGAATTTTCTCAATTTTTCGACGATGTGATGTAGAAATAAAAAACGAACATTTTTTATAAGTACTTCCCTATAGCTAATTGCAACCATTTTCGTTTTATTGAGCAATAAGTACAAAATTCAAGAATAAACTTAAAAAATTGAGGATTCTGCAAATAACTCATTTGAAAAAATTATACACTCAGAGAAAAACATTGTAAAATTAAAAAAATCACTAATGATTGAAAATAATTCAAATGTATTTTTTCCTCATTAGTGTTTATAGTTAATTCAAAAAGACAACATATGGTTTTGTGAAGCGTTTTCAAAACAAAAGTGAATAATGATGATTTAAACATTTGACCCTTTTAAAATAACTGCATAATGTTCAATTGAATTTATAAGAAAAAATAATATAACTTTGTTTCAACTGTGCTGTTCTTTAAAAATGTTAACTATCGTATAAACAAAACCAATGAGTTTCTTTAAAATGTAAATGTTCAACTTTTGTTTATATAGATGAGTTATTAATATAGTCAGGCAAGTAAAA
This sequence comes from Rutpela maculata, assembly GCA_936432065.2. NCBI lineage: Eukaryota > Metazoa > Arthropoda > Insecta > Coleoptera > Cerambycidae > Rutpela > Rutpela maculata. Next base: position 58,091,756 of record OW386292.2, read on the forward strand.
GAGTCATTTTAAATATTAAAGGAAAGGAAATTCCCTATATTTTGAAGGGTATTGTTAAGAATAGAATTAATACTTCGAAGGACCTTGTTTATTATGTTAATAGCATACAATTAGTTCAACACAGAATACTTCAAACTCTTGATTAAAAACTAAGAAAACTGTCAAAGTCAAAAAAACATCTCAATTAATGCAAAGTTTTATAGTACTCATAATAATACTAACTAGAGTACTATATTCTAAACATGCCGGGACCCGTTGAAACAATTAGTTTCAAACAGAACAAATTACTCATCTTTGGGTAAAGGACATAAATTTGAAATAGCTCGTTTAAAAGTTCCTGAACTAGTCTTAACTGTGGCCACTCTAACATGTCCGTCGGACCCTAGATGAATTTCTTGAATTCTACCTAACTTCCAATTCAATGGGGTTGCATTATTGTCTTTTAGTAATATCATGTCTCCTAATTGCAGATTTGGTTCCAGATTCCTCCATTTGTGACGTTGTTGTAGATTATGGAGATATTCACTTGACCACCTACGCCAAAAATCCTGAACAGCTTTCTGTACTAACTGCCACCTTGTTAAACGATTTATTGGTATTTATGTCAAATCGCGTTCTGGTATTTGAGTTAGCGAACTACCTATTAGAAAATGTGCTGGCGTTAAAGGCAAAAAGTCAGTGGGATCGTCATATAGAGGGGTTAGAGGTCGTGAGTTAACACATGCTTCTATTTGTATTAGAAGAGTATCCATATCTTCAAAGGTGAGTTTGGTTTCTCCTACAACTCTCTTTATGTGAAATTTAACTGATTTGATACCAGCTTCCCAGACTCCTCCAAAGTTTGGTGAACATGGAGGTATGAACTGCCATTGTATACCCCCTGAAGAAGCATCATTGATAATTTCCTATTGGTTTTTCTTATCGTTAATAAATGCTTGCAAATGATCCAGTTCACGTTTAGCACCTTGGAAATTGGTACCATTGTCACTAAATATGTTCAGACATTTTCCTCTCCTTGCTATGAATCTGCGTAAAGCACTCAAAAAGGCAATAGTGGATAAGCTTGAAACAAGCTCTAAATGTATTGCTTTTGTGCTCATACAAATAAATAGGGCTATGTAAGATTTAACGATTGTTGGTTTCCTTGGATTGCCTTGACGCAGTAACAAAGGACCACCGTAGTCTACTCCAACATTCATAAAAACTCTTGTCACTTCTACTCTGAATTTTGGAAGACTGCCCATAAGTTGATTCTGCTCCTTTTGTGCTTTGTTAAATCGAAAACATTTGTAGCAGTTGTGAATTAGTTTCTTAATTTGATTTCTCCCATTAATAGGCCAGAATTTTTGTCTAATGTTATTGAGAACAGCTTGTGTATCTGAGTGAAATGATTTGATGTGCTCGTCCTTTAAAATAAGCTTGGTAAAATTATGTTTATTTGGCAAAATGATTGGATGTTTGTGCTCAAATGAAATATCTGCTCTCTCTATTCTTCCACCAACTCGAATTATGTTTTCGTTGTCTATGAACGGGTTTAATGACTTCAATGTGCTTTTAGGTTCTAATTTAACATTTTTACTTAGACAAGCCATATCAACTGAAAATGCTTCTTGTTGGCATTTTTTTATTAAAAAGTTTTGAGAATCATTAATTTCGTGTATTGTAAGAGGACCTGTTCCTCTGGAACTCGGTGACTTTTTCAAGTTATTGATAAATCTAAAACAGTAAGCTGTTACTCTTAAAAGCCTGGTAAGTGACGAAAACGTATGAAAGAGTGAAAATGTTTCAATTCTGGCATGATATGTAACAGTAGCTGAATTGAACTCGTACATATTTTCAGGATAATCAGTTACGTACTCACTAATAGGCCATAAATTCCAGTCTAAAGTCATCCACGATGGACCATTCCACCATTTGACTGCCTCTAATAATTGCTCAGTATTACATCCTCTGGAGATGATATCAGATGGATTGTCATTTGAACTGATATGTCTCCAAGTTCCATGTTTAGTCAAACCTTGTATCTCGGACACTCTGTTAGCTATAAAGGTTTTAAGCTTACAAGGAGGTGTATTAATCCAATATAATGTAATCGTTGAATCTGACCATAAAGAAGTATTAGAAAATTTAATCTTTAAAGCCTTTGTTGTTTTATCGTACAGGTTGGCTAATAAAACTGCGGCGCACAACTCCAGCCTGGGTAGGCTTATCCTTTTTAAAGGCGTTACTCGAGATTTTGAGGAAATCAACTGCATTAGATGATTGCCTTGATTGTCAGTACTTCGAATATATATTGAAGCTCCGTAACATTTCTCAGACGAGTCACAGAAGCCATGTAGTTGCATTTCAATTGTATCATCAATAAGAATTCTCCTTGGTATTGCTAAATTTCTCAAAAGATTTAATTGTTCATAAAATATTTTCCAATTACTAGCGATTGGTTCGGGAACTAAATCATCCCAATCAATCTTTGCTTGCCATAACTCTTGCATAAACATTTTTGCCTTGGAGACAATGGGTCCTAATAATCCTAGAGGATCAAAATGCTTTGCTATTTGTGACAACAAAATTCTTTTGGTTACTATCTTATTTTCCAACTTTGTATTATACAGAATTACATCTCTTTCTGCGTTCTACTGAAGACCAAGAGTTTTTATGGTTTGCGCCATGTTTAGACATAATAAAGGATCATTTGCGATGTCTGGCAATCCAGATAATAATTCTATCTCATTTGACAACCATTTTCGTAATTTAAACCCTCTAGAATTTGATAAGGAAATAAGCTCATCTCTTAATTTCGTTGCCATATCTAGAGACTCACATCCTGTTAATAAGTCGTCTACATAAAAGTCTCTTTTAACTACAGTACTCGCTAACGGATATTTATTTGCCTCATCCTCTGCTAATTGATAAAGAGATCGAATGGCTAGGTACGGAGCAGAAGAAGTTCCATACGTAACAGTTTTGAGCTCATAAGATTTGATCTCTTCATTTGGCGAAGGTCTCCAAACAATTTTTTGAAAATGCGTATCTTGATCATTTACCCGTATCTGTCGATACATCTTCTCTATGTCTGCTGTTAAAACGTATTTATGTAATCGAAATCTCAATAATATTGAGTACAGATCCTCCTGGATGGTTGGACCTACCATTAAAATGTCGTTGGGAGATGCATTTGTACTCGTGGAAGCAGAAGCATCAAACACAACTCTGATTTTTGCATGATGCGGCATGTAATAACCCCTTTTGATGTCATCAGAAACTACTTCTTGCATGTGACATAGAAGAAAATATTCTTGCAAAAATTCAGAATATTGAATCTTTAAATCCACGTTATGTTTATATCTATTCTCCAGATGTTGAAAACGCCTCAATGCAGTTGTGTATGAATCACCTAAACTTTCCTCACTAGCTTTGAAAGGCAGTTTGACTACGAAGCGTCCAGTTGTATCTCTTATTGTATTATTTTTGAAATGTTTCTCACACTCAAGCTCCTCTTGCGATAGAACCTTCTCATGCTGGACCTCTTCTATCTCCCAAAATCTTCTCATTTGTATATCAAGTAACTCTGTTGAGAGAAAACAAGATGAGGTTGTGTCATTTACTTCAGTGTTTGCTCGTCCTGACACAATCCAACCAAACTCAGTATTTTGAAGCATTGGTAATTCACGTCCAACCTTAATTTGTTGCTTCTTTAAAATTTCTAAAAATATTTCAGCTCCTAGTAGCATATCCACTTGACTTGGAGTGTTGAAATGTGAATCAGCCAAGGTTATGTTATTAGGAATATCCCAGTTTTTGCGATTAATAAATTTTGTTGGCAATTCTTTAGTGATAACATCTAAGACTAAGAATTCTAGGGTTTTTCTATAGGCTCCTACAGGTGATTTTATGTTTAAATGAACAGATGTTCCGACTTGTGTTTGGCATTGCCCTATTCCACTAATAGGAATGTTTTTGGTGTGAGGTTTAATGCCTAACCTCAGCCTAAACGACGCGGACACAAAATTAGTTTGACTTGCACTGTCAAGTAATGTTCTGCAAAAATGCCAACGTTGTGATGAGTCTTGTACTTGAATGACGGCGGTGGCTAATAAAATTTCAGTGGGTTGACTCAAATTATAATATGTTTGACTGTTATTGGACTGAACTTGTTGTGAAGATGATTGCTGTTGCGTGTCTTGACTGTCTTGGATTGAATTTCTCTTAATTATTTGTTCAAAATGAATCAATGTGTGGTGATTCTTACCGCATTTTCTGCACGAACTTGATGATGATGAACTGAATGATTTCTTCTAAGGCAATTAAAACAAACTCTTAGTTTTTTAATGGTTGCAATTCTCTCATTTTGGTTTTGATTGATAAATTTAGAACAATGCCACAAGTTATGCTTGGCTTTGCATAATAAACAGTCATACATTTCTTTGGGTTGTTCTGAAACAAAGTGCGTTACTTTAGGTTTTGCTTTCTCTTGCACGCCAGATGCTTCTAAAGAAAGACATCTTCTTTCCAAAAATGTTAATAATTCGTTTAAAGTTGGTATTTCTCTTTGATCTCTGGAAACTCTGCTCAGCTCCCATTCTCGTATACAAGAAGCATCCATTTTTGTTTTTAAAAGAAAAATTATCATGGCATCCCATGATTTTACTGGTAAGCCAAGTGCTTCTAATGATCTTAAATGTTGTTTAACTTCAGTAATTAATTTTCTCAAACCAATGCATGAATCTTTAATCACTATTGGCAGCTCAAATATGGAAGATAGGTGCGAATTTACAATGACCTCTTTGTTATTGAATCGTTCGTTTAGTAAACCCCATGCAACTTCATAGTTTTCCGATGTTGAGGCGATTGAATCGATTATTTTTAAAGCTTCACCATCTAAATTTTGTTTTAAGTAGTAAAACTTTTCAACTTGACTCATTTTTGTATTTTTATGAATTAATGATACGAATATATCATGGAAACTATGCCACTCTTGATAACTCCCTGAAAATGTTGATATCTTGATCTGAGGTAATTTTATTTGCGATGATGCTGACTCTGGATCTTTCTCCTCCCTTACTTGACATAGCATTTTCTTTAACTTGGCCTCTGTTCTATAAAACACCGTTTCGCAATCCTTTCTGTCTGGTCTGTGCTCCTCTTCATTAAATTCTTCTAATTGTGTCTGAATTGCGTTGTATTTTTGCCAAAGTCCATTAAGTTTTGTTTCTCGAATTTGTAATTCTTCAATCTCATTGACTGCTGCGTCAAAATCTCTAACGAAATCATGTATTCGAATGATACTCTCTCTTGCGGATGTTCTTTTATTTACTAATTTGTTTTTAGACTCTGTACTCATTTTGCGTGTTATCTGTGTTAAAATTTAAGTGTATATAAAACTCGCCTCTAAATTGTATGCAATGCTCAATGCTAGTGATAGTGATTTCTTTAATACTCTCTGTAGTTTGGACTCGTACACACTATATTACTCCACAGGCTGACTTTTATTTTCATCAAATGCAAGTTCACTATCCGGTTCGATGTAGACCAATGTTAAGAATAGAATTAATACTTCGAAGGACCTTGTTTATTATGTTAATAGCATACAATTAGTTCAACACAGAATACTTCAAACTCTTGATTAAAAACTAAGAAAACTGTCAAAGTCAAAAAAACATCTCAATTAATGCAAAGTTTTATAGTACTCATAATAATACTAACTAGAGTACTATATTCTAAACAGGTATATAGCAATAATTTGTTCAATAATCAGTATAAAAGTAAAAATATACAAACTTGATATGTTGAGTTTTGACGACTTGCATTCAATACATCAATATATTTATAATCAAGTGATTTCTAGTGCTTTCTAAAACGCCAAATTTCTCTGAGTGTAATAAATGGTCTACATGTTGCCCATTTTGATTGACACACATGCTCTCTAGAAATGAGGTTTCTACTGTCCCTAAAATTGTCGGTGTGATAGATCTAAAAGAAGTTATTATCCTTTCTTTCATATTTTGTACTGTTGTTGGTGTGTCTTTATAAACAATTTCCTTCACGTATCCCCATAAAAAGAAATCAATTTTTGTAAGATCTGGGGATCTAGCAGGCCATTTAGTGGGTCAATTTCTTCCAATCCATTGAAGTAGCTAGGTATTATTTAAATGGTCTCTAACTGCATTTAAATAATGTGGTGGAGCACCATCTTGCTGAGACCACATCCTGTTTCGAATCCTTTCAGGAAGATTCACCAATAATTGTGGCGGATAGTTTTCCAGAAAATGAAGAAAAATAGCTCCAGTCAATGTACCTTCAAGGAAATGTGGAGCACTTATTATAATTTTTTCTAATGAATTACACAGCCCCACAAAAAAAAATGTTCAAATCTGCGAACCAGACCCATGTGTCCCTATATATTTTCCGTCGCTGAATCCGAATCCGAGGTTAAAAAAAATCGTACACCCCCAAAATCATTAGCTAGAGCCAAAAACACCCCTGGAATGGGGTAAAAAGAAGATTAAGCTACGAGAATAGTTGTTACATTATAATCAATCGAATTATACAAATTAAAGTTAAACAGCAGCGTAAATACAATAATGAAACACACCCCTAGGAAGAGGCGAAAACTAGCCCCCATATATACAAAAATCGATCCAAAACAGCAATGACTGCTGAAAAGCTCGAAATGTCTAAGTTTTGTTAAAGTAATAAGAAACTGCATCAGGTCCGACGTAATCTTCATAAACTGCCCCTATAGGGTTGAACAACCACCCTTAAGTTTAAAGAGCACGAGAAAAACAAGAAAAAACGTAAAATCCAACAGGATTTCTATTTTCATGGATGCTATGATTGGCTGAAATTGTGTAGTACTCTAAAATAGAACTAGAAACCTACGTACCATCAACGTCTTACAGTGTCAACACTCAGAGGGTGTGAAAACTACCCCCTATATATGATTTAACTATAAAAAGTTACAGTGACTTCTATAAAAATTCGAAACACCTGCGTTGTGTGGAAGTGAGAAGAAACTAGACTATGTTCGACGCTGTGCTTGAAAACCACTCCTACGGGCAGCGTTACCACATTTGGTAGATTTTTATTTCTTTTTAGTAGAATTTTAAGGGTTTTTTTAAAGTTTGGTAGGTAAAATTTGCTGGTAGATTTCTGATAATAATTATCAGAAATCTGCAAGCAAATTTTACCTACCAAACTTTACGAAAATCCTTAAAATTCTACTAAAAAGAAATAAAAATCTACCAAATGTGGTAACGCTGCCTACGGGGTTACGAGATGCCACCCCTACATCCGCAGGGTGCTGGAAAAACAGAGAGAAACTAACCAGATTTATATTTTTATGGATACTATGACGTTTCGAGTTTTGTCAGAAGTCACTGTAACTTCTTATAGTTGTTTCTTACACAGGGGGTAGTTTTCACCTCCTAGGGGAGTGGACTTGAATAACAACAGTGGTACGTTACTTTCTAAGTCTAACTCTGTGTACTACGCAATTTGAACCAAGCATAGCATCCATAAAAATGGAAATACTCTTGGATAAATACTTTTTTCTTGTTTTTCTTGTGTCATTTAAGATAAAGGGTGATTTTTGACTGTTGGGGTAGTTTTCAATAATTGAGCCATTGAGCCAAAACTACTGCCGACTCTTCTCATTTTTACAAACCTCCGGAGTTTCGAGCCTTTTCTAGGGCCAGTGCAGCTTTTTTCAAGTTTAATGTTGAATGGGGGTAGTTATCACACCCTCTGAAGGTTGACACTGTAGAACGTTGATAGTGCGTAAGTTTATAGTTCTATTTTAGAGTCCTACGCAATTTCATGTCGGATTTTACGTTTTTTCTTGTTTTACTTACCACTAAAGGGTGGTTGTTCTCAACCCTATAGGGGCAGTTTATGAAGATTACTTCGGACCTGATGCAGTTTTTTAACGAAACTTAGACATTTCGAGCTTTTTCAGCAGTCACTGTTGTTTTTCATCGATTTTTTTATATATGGGGGCTAGTTTTCGCCCCTCCCTGGGGGTGTGTTTCATATCTATTGTATGTACGCTGCTGTTTAACCTTAATTTGTATAATTCGATTGATTAAGATGCAACAACTATTCTCATAGCTTAATCTTCTTTTTACTTCATTTCAGGGGTGTTTTTTGGCTCTAACTAATGATTTTGGGGGTGTATATTTTTGTTTGACTTCGGATTCGAATTCAACAAGCGAAAATACATAGGGATACATAGGTCTGGTTCGCTGCTCGGAACATTCTTTTTTTTTGTGGGGCTGTGTTATTTGATGAAACCTCTATTTTTTAAGTTTATTCTTGAATTTTGTGCTTATTGTTGCCTATTAGTCATAGGGAAGTACTTACAAAAGATATTCTTTTTTCATTTCTACATCACATGGTCGAAGAATATACATATATTCCATTTGAAAAAAATAAGAAAATTCAATTTAAAAAGTTCTTAATTGAAAAATAATTTTTGGCCACCCTGTAGGGCTTGCTACACATATAGGATTTAACCATCTCTATGGATATGAATAACAAAGTTTTGTTAATAAGAATTTTTATATAATTTTATTATCTGAATATATACAACTCTACAAACTTAATTTACATATTTATTTAATAGCTTAATAATGCTATACACCCTGTACATTTTTAGGAAGTGAAAATGATTCAAAAATATTAAATAGTAACTAGTAGTCACACAAGTTTCTCTTAAAACCCATCATTGTGACTTTGGTGATTTTTTCAATATGCATCTACAGATGCATTATTTCAACAGAAAAATTCATTATATCCAAGTGGTTGGGAGACAGTCAATAATAATATAAGGATGAATAGAGTCTAGAAAGAGGTTTCAAAAAATGTACTGATATACATAGCATTCCATTTTAAAAAAAGGCACTTGATCCTGTAATTTCGTCTTGGCTCGCCCTGTATATTCGAAAATAATTTCCGGTTATTTATAGACTTTTTTGCTTAGTTTACTTGCATTTTTTTTTAATTTCTAGCTCTCGTAGAACTCGAGATATCGAAGTCCGACGCACAATTGCCCCACCCTGTATATGTATATGTACTGTACGTGCCCTCCCTGTCGTTTATTTTGGCAAAAAGGCCGAGCATAAAAAATTTGTTGATTTTTGATTTGTGAGCGGAAAAATTTTTGGGGATTTTCTTCCACTGTTGAGTGAAGAATTTTGTGATTCCCCCCCCCCCCCGCTCACCCATTTTTTCATTTCCGAGTGAAAGAAAATATTTGTTTGATTGCTGCGGCGACGCATTTTTAATGTTTGTGACCCCCCCCTCCCCTGTCAATTTGTTGTGGATTCGCCACTGAATCTGTGGCAATTTCACGTGCCCGTTGTTTAGAAAATTTTAGAATTAAAATTTTATCAAATTGAACATACCATATGCTAGATTGTCCATATGTACATTGTCTTCAAACAAATGTTAATACCTCCAATCTAGAGAAAAATAAAAGTATTAACTTGCATTCCTTCTGCAGCACTCTGCACATATATTAATCAACTCTAACTTTTCATATTTGGCATAAATATGTTTTTAAACTTTTGAAATGCAATTGCTTGAACATTAGACTTCATATTGGATATAATATTATGTATATAGAATCATGTCCAAGGAGAGTTTACGTTATATCCGAGACACCATGTATATACACAATTGCAACTACTGACTCTTCAAATTTGTTTCACCAACCTCATCTGAGAGAGTTATGGGCCAGTAGAGGACGAGGGGGTAATTAATTATGAAAAATGTCCCTAGCTGCCTACCAGAAGCTAAGGTGTGAAAATTTATAATGATTTTCTAATTAAAAAACGGCCTCGCGTTGAATTTAAAGAACGCGTACATCTCACTTATCAGTAAGCGTTTTATTGAATTTGCGAAATTATCTTTTGTTTTCTTAACCATTAATTTTTAGAACGGAAAGTTTTTAATTTTTAATCTAAAGTGCTCCAAGAAATTAATTTTTGATGTATTTTAATGGCCTCCTGATAATTTTAGATGGTTTTTGCGTGGAAATATTACAACAGTTTTAAATTTATGATCGCTTTTGCTCTACGAGAGGTAGAGATAGGTCCGGACACTTTTTTAAATTGATTTATCTGCGACTTCTTTGCCCGCAGAATTTTTTAAGTGATATTAAAATATAATAACTGAAAACTTGATGAAACATATACAGTGTGCTCATAAAGTACAAAATAAATTGTATACTTCGTGTATCGTTTAATTTCAGAGAAAGTCATAGAACGCTGACAAAGAGCGTTCAAAAAAAAGATACGACGTCAAATTGCCGCTAAAAAAATAGAAAATAATTTTTTCCCTAAAACGGTTCTAACGATTTTGATCAAGTCAAGGTGGGCGCTGCTGTGAACGTAATTCGACATTTCTTTTACTTTACATTTCTGAACCAATTTCAACATTTTTTGATAGGTTTATAGAGACGACTTTATAGAATGGTACGATACTATTGGAAACTAAAGAAAATAAAACTCTTTTTTCTTGTGCGAAAATAAAAAAAAATTATTGACTTACGTAATTTGACAGTTTCTTCTACATCCCTGAACCGATTTCAAAATTTTTTGATAGGTTTTTAGAGACAACTTTATAGAATGGTACGAAACTATTGGAAACTAAAGAAAAGAAAACACCTTTTTCTTGTGCGAAAATAAAGAAATAAAAAATTATTGATTTTTCAATAGCCTAGCACCATTCTGTAAAGTTGTCTCTAACAGCCTATCAAAAAAAAAAAAAATTCATTCAGTTCAGAGATGTATAAGAAATTGTCGAATTACAAAATCATTTTCTTAAGCATCCGTATTAAGTTAAATTATGAGTGGAAGCTCGTGTGACACTTTTCATCATTGACAAATATTAATAATGACTTTATTATTGACCTATTCTAAACAATTTCACGGCTTAATATTAAGTCAGTAATGGCATATTTTTAGACTAGTAGTGAAAAAAAATTAATCAAAAACTATATTGTACTTTCTTACTTGTATATGAGAAGATTAGTCCGAATTGTATCTGCAAGAGCGTAGATAAGGGGGGGGGGGTAGAGGAGGTAATTACTCCCCCCCTCCGGGGGCCAGAACATCAAAGTAATTTTTTGCTATTTCGCCCCCTCCACCTAACAATCTTGAGACGAGGACAAACATTTTCTTATGATTTTGCCTCCCTCGCTCATCAATTTTGAGACGAGGATATAGCAGCTCACTTAACCCATACATATATCATATAATTGCTATAGAGGACAACACCCCCGCTCATTCAACAAAACTGAACTGAACAAAGCAAAATTCTCACATTCTCCCCCCCTACAAAAAAAAAGCTATTCACGCCTTTGTATGTCGGACCGTTTATTTATATTGAAAATAAAAGATACACACATATAGTCATATTTTTTTATACCAATGTATGAGGAATATCATAATAGTTATTTATGCACCAAGCGCATAAAGTGATACTTTTTTTCATGAATGGGGAGTTTGAGCGAACGTCGCAGACAAGTGCATCCTATGAGACACTTTCATAAATTTCATAAAAAAATTTTTCCACAACTGTTCTCAATTTTCATATTTAAATAAATAAATTCATAATTATTTATTATTGTAAATATTTGCGTAATCAGTTCAGACTATCCAAGCGAATTGAAAATAACACAAGTTGTATTTCTTCTGAAAATTGGTCCTTCTGAAAATTGATCTTGGGCCTATTAGTGTTCCACTGGTACTTTCTAAAATATTAGAATATATAATCAGATATCAAATTTTAGATCAAGATAACAGCATACTCTCATATACACAGTTAGATCAAGGGGTATAGTAGTTGCGCTACTCCCATCTGTGATATACATCTGTATTTATTCACGACTATTGTACAATCCTTGCATTATACATTAAACAATTGATGAATAATGGTAGTCATAAGTCCAAATTAACGTATAATGAACATACGCTCATTCTAACGCATCTTTGACCAATCACGAACTAGCAATTTTGTTTTCGGGCGAGTCAATTTCTTCCAAGGAGAATCCATGTTTTCGTTTGACGTTTAAAATGTAAAAAGTAAAAAAGTAAAAAAGTTAAAAGTAAAAAGTTAAAAAGTAAAAAGTTTTACTGTGAACTAAATTTATTTAATCACTTTTAAACAGTAAGATATATTAAGTATAGTGTTCTGCTCGCGTATAATGGCTATTACACGCTCGGATGAAATGAAGAGGTCAGGCGAGTTCTTAAGTTAACACCACACTAAAGTAGTAGCGAAGCTTTGGTGCTCGCCCTTGAAGTAGAGGCTACCTATAAGGACCCTCACGCTCAACAGTGCGTACAGTGACAGTTGAAGAGGCACATTCGGACCAAAAGAACATGGGCACAATACTGACAGAATTATACTAAATGGTAAAGCATTTACTAAGGAGTTCTTCAGGGAAGTAGGGCAAAGAACAAAGTAGTGGAAAGCCAAGTGGGGGTATTCGATGTTATAGTTACGGAAAACTGGGCCATGTAGGACGATATTGTCGACAATGGAGCCCCGAGAGAGTACATGCCACTGGAGCGGTGCTCGCTAGAGAAAGCGATGCCCCCAGAGAAATAAAGGTTTTCCAGCTTCGAAAAATCCCGAGTAGTCTACTATTATAAGGCTATGTAAACGAAAGAAAAGAAATTCCAGAAGATTGCACAGAGAAAGTTTTTAGACAAGAGCAACTGAGTGATGCTGAATTTGGAACCATATTGCGAGCAAAAGAAAAAGGAATCCGACCGAAATGGAAGGAGGTTTCAAACAAAAGAGTAGGTCACAAAGGAATTCACTTAAAGTGTTAGATGGGCTGTTGAAGAGAGCATGGGAAAGCCCGGATGGAAAGCAAGTTGCCGTGTTTCTAGTGATTCCAAGGTGTCGTGTACCAGAAGTATTCCAGGAAGTGCATAATGAAATGTCCGGTGGACACTTTGGCGTAAACAAGATGCTGAGTAAAGTACGAGAACGATTTCATTGGGTTAATAGTCGCCAGGATGTGGAGGCTTGGTGCCGTAATTGTGTGGCCAATAGGGAACCACTTTCCGTAAGCAACTATTTGAATGAAAGACAAGAACAACCGAAAACAGATAACCAAAGCTAGTGACCGAATGAAGGCTTGTTATAATCGTAATGCCAGTACAGGAGGATCTGTTTTGGCTGTACAACCAAGAGCGGAAAGAATGGAGATTGTCGAAGCTTCAGCCACCTTGACAAGGACCGTATTCAGTCATCACACGGATCAATGGCCTTGTCTATCGAATTCAAAGAAGTAAAAAATCAAAAATGAAAATCGTACAGACTGGCGAAGTATGTGATAGACACGGAATGGTGCAACAGACATGGGCCCTCTGCCAACTCTGGCAAAACAGAGCTAATGCTGTTCACTAAAAGGAGAAAAGTAAGTGATTTCCCGCTTCCTCCTCTCATGGGCACACGTTTGTGTGTTTCCCGCACAGTGAGATATCTAGGGGTAACCTTGGATTCCAAACTGTCAAGGAAGGACCACGTGAAAGTTCAAACGAGGAAAGCGTGCGCATCTCTATGGATGTGCAAGCGCATCTTCGGTCTTAAGTGGGGTATAAGTCCAAAGACTACTCTCTGGGCTTACACTGTTATGGTAAAACCCCTCATTACATACGCGGCACTAGTGTGGTGGCGCTCCCTAGAGCGCTCCACAATCAGGGCTCGCCTATGCCAAGTTCAAAGACTAGCGTGTCTAGGTATAACAGGCGCAATCAGGACCACTCCAACGATTGCGATGGAGGCCATTCTTGGACTCACTCCCTTGCACGTTGAAGTGGAGCTTGAAGCTAGGAAAGCAGCAAACAGACTGTTCAAAAATGGAATGTGGAACATGACGAGCCAAGGGCTAGGGCACACAAAGGCTCTGGCTCTACCGGTAAGGGACCAGGTTATCGCTCAATCAGGTGGTGACCGGTATCTCCCCGTTTACTCTTTCACAATTCCATATACCGTCATGTTTCCCAGTCGAGACGTCTGGGAACGCGACAAAACTCATCTCCTGAGTCCCGGTGGTCTGGAATGATCCAAGACTCAGGAGGGAACGGGCGCAGGCATACACGGATGCAAGCCAAGGGCTCGTATATCGGTGCCACTTGGTAGGTACCCTAGTGTGTTCCAAGCAGAAGTGTATGCCATACTAAGGTGCGCAAGCGAAAATCTCAGCAGAGGTTTCGTAGACAAACATATTTACATATGCAGCGACAGCCAGGCGGCTCTGAAGTCCCTTGCGTCAAATAAGGTGACCTCGCTGGTGCTTAACTGTCGAAACATTTTGACAGAACTTTGTGAACGCAACTCGGTTAAACTCACATGGGTGCCCGGATACAGTGGTGTGGAGGGCACCGAAGAAGCAGATCGTCTGGCGGGAGAAGGAGCAAAAACTCCCTTCCCTGGCCCTGAGCCAGCCTTCGGTCTGCCAAGGAGTCTGATTCACTCAGAACTGCAAGACTGGGCTGCGGCACAGTTTAACAACTATTGGGCTCGAGCCCCCGGTATGAGGCAGTCGAGGCTCCACATAAAGGGGCCCTCGGCTGCTGCCTCTACCGTAAAATGGTTGCTTGGGCTCGATAGAGAAAATATGAGACGGATGGTGGGCCCAATAACAGGACACTGTCCTTTGAACAATCACCTACATATAATGAAGTTGAGAGATGATCCAACTTGTCGGATGTGTGGAGTGGAGGATGAAACCATCACTCATATCCTATGCAGTTGCGCCCCATTAGGAGCGTCAAGGCATAGGCTCCTCGAGAGGCAATTCTTGTATTCAGAGGAAGTACGGGAAATCCCTTGGAACAGGCTGCTTTCCTTTGTGGAAAGCACTGGTCTTTTCTAAGGGATCCTACACGTCGCGAACGTACAATGAGCCGACAGGCCTGAGTACTGCGGATTTCGACATCTGCTCGCGTTCTCTAATCAATCATGTGATAGACACTGAATTGCCTGACTAGGACGTTCAGGCTTAAGGAGGGAGCAGTGTTACATGTTCTACCCCCAAGGACATCTATGAGAGTTCTCTCTAAATTCCATGTAGAAGTAACAGAGGACAATTTTAAGTTAGTTAGTTCGGCAATCACCTCAGAGATGGCGCGCGGTGCTAACATCTACTGGAACATTGTGGAAAGATGTAGAAAGATCCAAAACTACTTACAAAGAGTATAAAAGGAGAGTGAGTGGCCGCACGAGTAAAGTATAATTCAATTAGCAGAGTAGTTCAGTTCAATTAAGATAGCAAGTAAGCAAAGTGAACAAGTGACTGAATTATTGAATTATAGTACTCAGTGTAATATTAGTGAAGTAATTATTTGTTGTAATTATTACGTAAGTCAATAAATTAGCATTTAGTGTTACCCTGGTGTTATAATTTCCAAATCCACGTTACAGGATGTTTACAAAAAGGATGTAAGCACGTAACAGTATGTAAAATATACAACTCACTGCCCCCCTTCCTTTACTCAAATATCGCTACGTCTCCTCTTTTTAAAAAATGTGTAAACAAATTTTACTTCCGCATTCAGTGGAGGAAGTGAAGTAACGCAAAAAAAGTTAAAATTTTCTATTGTTCAAATAGGCTTAGAATGTCATGAAACGTCGAGATTTTAAGTTTGAGCAAAAAAAATTTTTCTGCCTGTCGTTCTGTCTGTCTATCTGTAACTTTTTTTTGTGCACACAATTACTTTGGAACCGTTTAAGATATTGACTTAAATTTTGGTACATGCATGTATTTTAACGAGATCTGGAATCAGATTATATTTTGATCTTATTCCGTTGAAGGGTTGGGGGGACAAATTGTGGTAAATGAGGGGTAAATGGGTAAACCAAGCAAGTAAGAGTCCATAAAATTGGTACTTAGTATATATAAGAGAAGGTCTTAAAAAATTTTTTGGTATTAGCCACCCCCACCTCATTATTAAAGGGGTCGAGAAAAATAAAATTGTGATTTAGTGTGTATACAAGAACTAAAGGCCTCAATTTTTTTTTACATCATCCACCCCATTATTATAATAACCTTAAATGGCAAAACACAAATCGATAAATCTATAATCTATAATTATTTCACTATGACCATAAACATATGTTTTACGCACAGAAAAATACATTTTTTTTAACACTCGTAGAAAAAAAATATTGCTTCCAATATCCCAATACGTTGAGTACTTTATTTTTAAAACGGTATTTAAACTACACCTTCTATAATTTCTCCACGAAATGTCCTGCCACTATTTTTCACTCCGTAATAGCCAAAGGAAACAAAACGGCTAACTCTCCTGTATAAATTACTTGTTTTAATTTAAGCAAGCAATTAAAACTATCACCGAGCTATCAGCGCCAAATTAAATATAGCTAATCAGCAAATTATATCTCTCGGAATGAAATTGGAATTACAATTTGAAACAGCTCAAGTACATGTAGGTGTACAGCCCGAAGTTTTGGAGGCGTAACGGTGCAAGCGGAAATATTACAGGACCGCCTTTCCGTAAATGACCAAATGTTAATAATTTAATAATCTACCATTAAATCAAAAATGTAAATTCTTCAGGTAGTTTTCGGGACACCATAGAGGTGTGTTAGGAGCAACAAACCCATATGTATATACATCGAATTCTTCGTTGGATAGTCCTCTCCTAAAGGTCTAGTGCAATATTTTCCCTTACCCTGAACAATTATTCAGAAAATTCCAAAAAGTGATTTTCCCCAGGCAATTTAAATGGGACTCTTGTTCTTCATAGGCACAATTTAAAACAAAATTTTGAAAAACGAAAAAATACGTACTTACTTTTTTCGGATTTGGTAACAAATTGAGGGGATCGAGACCCTCTATAAAAAATTAAGTCATTTTTGGACCACCCTAATTTACACATTAGAAATAAAAACTTTTCTCTGAACAAGTTTCGTTTAAAATCTCTTCTTAAGTTCAGATCGAGTACATTTCGATATTAACCAATTCTTTTTTGTTTAAATCCAAAAAAGTTTTTAAAACTGAAGACTGAACCACTCAGTTTTTCACATGCTTTATAGTACGGCAGCTCACTACCAAGATTTTCGAGTTACTTTAGCGAAGATAATTCTAGCGTTTCGCATCAGTTCTGGGAGAGCTGAGAAGAAAAGTTCAGGGTGACGGAACGTTTTACCTGCCCTAAAGGGTTCAAATTGAGGCCATCTCGGTCTTAGCAGCGAGGCAGTTTCTTTTGTCTTCTTGTCAAGTGAAGCAAATATGATGAGGAAAAATTAAGAATTGCCCTTTTGACTGAGACGCCGAATTACAAAGACCAAAATAATGACGACTAGCCACCGGTCAAAATTCTGATCACCGCGGCGAGGCAGTTCTGCCCATTATCGAGTAGTTTCGATGTCTCTTGACTACAAGAATGTTCGAGCGGAACTTTTGCTAATTCAGTTATGAGTGATTACATTCGCATGTTGCTTAATTTTGAGGGCTGTGCAAGTCATCGCGGCGAGGCAGTTCTCCACTTCAGGCTATTCCAAATATCATCAAGTAGATGAAAAAAATATGAATGGAACTTTCTCTCAGTTCACATTTGAGAAAAATGATGTCCGTCGCTCTCAGAGAATTTGTTTAAATGGAATTGAAGTTGTATACCATCTCTGTATAACGACAACGCAGCATCTGCTGTCCCAGCAGCTGTCATCTTTTATTTACATATACAAGCGTTCTATACTTTCTGCTGGAGATGCATACATGGCTTCGGATACACTTCATGTCGTTGCCATAGTCAACGAAGTCATCCAGCATCTCTATGGCCTCCGCACGCCGCCGCGCCAGCACGCAAAACGTATAAGCGACTCCATTCGAATTCGCGCAGTTACGGCCAACGGAAAACGGCGGTTCGCATTTTCTTTTATACACCCCACTCTATAAATAGAAAAAAGTTTTAGCCTCGTTGCTTTGATAAAATTTTAGCCCCCAATTTGATACAACTTTGATTGATATTATTGAAACTTAGGCCAATAAAAAAATGGCAGTTCTCGATTAATTCATGTCTTGTTCATAATTTTTAACAAGAATTAATCGAGAACTGCCTCACCGCGGTATAAAAATTACGACATTTTTTTCGACAGATGGAAAATCGTTTGCCATCCGCCCGTATCGTTTTTAGAACTTTTGTAGTATGAAAAAGTGTCTTAGAATTTCATAATCTATAGAGTTTCCCTACGATAAGGGGTTTTCGGTAACGACCTGCCGTACTATTATGTCCCATGAAAGGTTCAAAGTGCAAAAATTAAACTTTAAATTTTCAGGTTTTCAGGTCGATATTTGTATGTGTTTAGGCATTTTTTTTGAAAGATCCTAATTTCAACGTTATAATATAATAAACGTTTGTGCAATACATTTCCCGAACTGTTGTTAAAATTTTCTTGATTATCTCACAACTTTGTTCTTGCCCTTCCTAATTTCCACTGTTCAATTATTTGATCTCTTATTTTCATCTAATAAAACAATATATCAACTAACCAGAGAAAGTTTCTGATTTTTTCAAGGGTCGCCCAAAATTCCGATCCGACTCTGCGAAGCAAGTGGTATCAAGTGCACTATTAATACAATTATCCTCCGTATCAATTTTCATGGCTGGTATTCGGTTATTTGGATCGAGAGGGCCATGCACATAATACACACACATAGTTCTGATGTTAATAGTTCGCCAACTATATTCAAAATTTGTTATTAACACACCATTGACCTAATAGGTTTTGGCTGAGCGCTATGGTTTGGTAGGATGTGCCGGGATTGTGCACGAATTTCGGTTCAATTAAATCAGCGTTAGAAGTGTGTACGTACAATACGTACATACCAAAATACATAAGATTACTGTTCATAATATAAGATGCAATATTATATAATAAAAGTGATATTGACGGTAATAAGAACTGAACAAGAGCTATGTGAAACATAACGAGAGAAGAAACAAATGTAGAAATAAAAATTAGTTAACCGCAAACTAGAACAAAATGGATAATTATACACAAATCCAAAGGATATGGATCAGATAATGAATTAGATTATTGACTATACCGGGTGGCTCAGCCGATAGGGGCACTCTTGTAACTTTTGAATGGGCAAATGGATTTTTTTCAGATTTGGTGTAGTGATATAGGATGAAATTTTCAATTATATGATGTAAAGAACCAAAATGGCTGACTTCCGAATTCGATGTAATTGACATGAAAATCAAATTTTTAAATGGGACTGTATGATACATATGAGGACATATGATCTGACCTTCAAATATTATTTTGATTTTCAAAAAATATAAAAAAATATATATCAAAACATTTTTTCAGAGTTGTCGTCCTTATGTATATGGACCCTCTAAAACCGAATCCGAAATCAGAATTGTCAGATTCGATTTTTTACCCCTAACTCCTCCCAAACAAAAAAAGTGGTCTGGCCTATGGACCAGACTAGTGTATCCTTATGTATTTGAAACCGAATCCGTAGTCAGAATTGTCAGATTGGCTCGTTTTTCACCCTCAACCCCAAATAAACACCCCTAAAACAAAAAAAGTGGTCTGTCCGGGGGATAGATAGATAGAGCCGAAAAAGTTGCAAAACTTAGAAAAAATGTCAGTAAAAGGTATCATCTTCAGTTTGTATAAGATCCCGACACTTGCCCTTCTCCCAAGGGTGGAAACCACCCCTAAAGATTCCTTGTATCTAAGTGTTATTATTCAATGCATGAATTTTTAAATGACAAGTTTTAACTATTACATATACATGTAAATATTTTATCTCTAATTTTAGTAAAGTATATTGTTTTTAATTATTTTAATTATTTTTTTATACTGTGTAAGTGTTCCTGACCAACAGTTTATTAATTTAAACTCGGACTCGTAATCTGACATATCCTATATATCATGTGTATTTGAAATGATGATCTGTAATAAATATATTATTATTATTATTATTATTTTTTGTAAAAGCCAGTCACCCTTTAAACTCTGTGGCACCGACACTCACAGAGGGTGAGCTGGTAGTATCGGTAGCCACTCTCCACGCCCGTGGGGTGAGTGTCTACTGGGTCCGCGAATCGTGTGCCCTGAGCAGACGTAATGAACCGAGGATGACGGCCTTCTGCATTCAGCCGGCTAAGACCTCTGCCGAATTTCAGCATGCCGGTATGATCTTAAGTTCTGAAAGCAGTGTGTGTCTTGTTCCACCGAGGGCTCCTATAATCAGTACCACTATCTTAACAGTATGATCTGGATAGAGTCTGCGGAGTTCGAAGAGCAAATCTCGATATTTTGTCCGTTTTTACTCCTCCTTCAAGACAATGTTGTTCTCCGCGGGAGCCGAGAACTCCACGACAAACATTGTCTTGAGTTGGTGGTCGAAGAGGACTATGTCAGGCTTGTTGGCTTGTATTTGCCTGACTGTGGGAAAAGAGTAGTTCCAATAAATTAGACACTTCTCATTTCCCACAACGAACTCAATATCCCCCGGAGCATAAGGAAGCACTGGTGTCTCGTCTATCCATACGAGTGCCTTAAGTAATAACAAAGCACTCGTAATGCTCCGTCGTGCCTCTGGATATAGGTCGGACAGGCCGACAGCAAGTGCATTAAAGTCTCTGGCGCCCTGCGGTAGGCCCTGCAGCTGACATCAGGGACCTCTATACCCATGACACGACTTCGATAAACGAGAGTGTTAAATACACCATCCTGGCAAGTCATTATGAATCCCTCGGTCTCAGACTTCAGCCCGGCTGTACTTAAGAAGGCAAAGGTCAGCCTTTCGGATAAGCCAAGATCTTCTATATTTTTATGGAAGACTCCATGCATTGGCTTATCCATATGAAGCTGCAGAAAGATGTTGTGTTCTGCAGCTTTAATTTGGGCTTTTCGCCGAGCAGGTTCCAACTCGGTGACAGAGTCGCGATTTACCCGCTCGACGTCGAAGGAGAGACCAAGTTCATCGGCTGCTCTCTGTGCTGCCTTAAACAAAAATGCTCCTACCCCTGTATTTTCATGGTCTCGGACCAAGCAGAGGAGGGGATCCGAACTCCTGATAATCTTACAGGCTCCATCTAGAACCATCCTGTTATGGAGACTCTCCAAACTCAAGAGTCCACGGCCTCCCCGATGTCGTGGGAGGTATAACCGTGGAACGGACGACTTAGGATGCAAACTCCTATTGAGATGCATCTTCTTGCGGGTTCCTACGTCGAGTTGACGCAACTCCTCTCGGTTCCATTTCACCACTCCAAAGGAGTAGAGAAGGATCGGAATGGCAAGCATGTTGGTAGCAGACACCTTGTTCTTCCCCGACAGTTCTGAAGACCAAATCTGTCGGAGTCGGTGCTGATACTTGCCGCGGAGAGCGTTTTTCACTACAGTCACTTCTTGGGTGGAGCATTGCTCGACACCCAAGTAAGTGTACGACTCTCCGGCATCTAGATGATGTAAGATGCTTCCGTCTACGAGCTGCGCGTCCTCTCCGTAGTCCCCGCATCGTCCTCTCTTGAGATGGACTAGTGCACATTTGTCCAACCCGAACTCCATACCGACAGCCTGCGTGTACTCCTGTACCACCCTGAGGGACTGGTGTAGGTCCCTTTCTCCGGAGACATAAAGTTCAAGGTCATCCATATAAAACAAATGGGTGACCTTATGCCTCCTATCGCCGGGGGTACCGGAGTTGTGTCCACGGGTTTTCCGGAGCGAAATGGATAATGGCAGTAGTGAGATGCAAAACAGAAGGGGGCTGAGGGAGTCTCCCTGAAATACTCCCCTTCTGAACGATACCGGCACCGTCTCAACTCTATCATTACCGGATGTTATAGTAAAGCGAGTCCTCCAGAGCGGCATCAGTTCTTCATTACATCTCACTACGGGACCGGGTACTGCAAGACATTGGAGCAAGTGTAAAATAAGCTCATGAGATGTCATGTCAAATGCCTTGCGGTAGACGATCCAGGCCATGGAGAGGTTCCGCTTATACTGCACGGAGTCCTGCGTGACACATCTGTCAATCAGCAGGTTCTCCTTGCAGCCAGCGACACCTCTCTTTGACCCTCGTTGCTCATATATCCGTTCGTAAACCGGTTCAACGGCGTGGAGCACCCGCATGTACAAAATGCGAGTAAACACTTTGTAACATGCGTTTAAACAGGTTATCGGGCGGTAGTTCTTTGGGTTAGACAAATCTCCGTTCTTGGGGATCAGCACTGTCCGCCCCTCAACAACTCAAGAAGGAATTTGCTGCTGGCCATTTAGCCAGGCATTAAAAATTCTGGCCAAATGGTGGTGGGTACTCGATAACTTTTTCCACCAAAAGTTATTTATCCCGTCGGGACCTGGAGCAGCAAAGTTCTTAGAGCCCTCAAGAGCTCTTCGAACCTCTTCTGGGATTATTGGTTGGCACACCTCGTGTGGTTTGCGAAACCTTTGGCTAAAGGTTTCAAAGTGTGCCAGGGCTGGAGAGTCTCTGTTGAGTGGAAGCTTCTGTTTGTACAAAGTTTTCCAGAAGTTTTCCACCTGATCTGCAGTCGGCGGATTTTCAGCAACACGCTGAGGCGGTTCGAAAAGGCGCGAGGGCTTTTTGCGGAAAAGTTGATTTTCCGCTAGCCCCCTCGCCCGCCTCACTAGTGACTTCTTGCAAGACAGACAGTGCTTTTTGGTGGTTTGCAGCACTGCCCCATTAAGTGTGTGATGGACGCTTCTTAAGTTGGCAGCTACTCGCCGCACTTTAGGCGTGAATGGCCTATTGGCTGCCATATAGTCCATCATACATTGGATACGGGATGCGTGTTGCCTCGCCGACCGAACTTGGCTTCCGTCTTCTGTATGCGTCGTCCCGCTCTTTCCTGTGGAGAGGTAGTATTTCGCCTCTCCACCTGAGACAAGCGTTGAGCGGCAGCACACACGGCACAATTTATGTGCCAGATGTAGCGCTGCACGTAGTTCTGCATCCACTCTGGCCAGATCTTGTGGCCCGGGAGGTTTTATGTTGTGCAACCCCCGTCTAGTACTGAGATCCTCTGGTGTTGGTGGAGCGATAGGAACCGCTTCCTTAACCGGTTCGTTTGGTGGCTGTTCGGCCATCTCATTCACTGGCTGAGGAGCGGCTCTGACATAGCCTCTAGCACGAAGGTGGGATACATAATCACGTAGGTTCTGAGGTGTGAAGGAGTCATGTTCTGGGTGGTTTTCACACCACAGAGCATGCATTCGCGCCATGTACCCCCTTCGGCCGGGCTCACTGCTTTCATAACAGTGCATCAGGTCGTCTCTCAGTTCATCTGTCCACTCAAAGCGTCCTTGGTTATAGCGGTCGTTATCAATGGGCATCCTTCCCTGTTGGGCGCCACCACCTTGCACTTGACCCCTATCTGCACGGGGTCGATCGTGGGGGCCCTGTCTTCGGCCAACTGGAACCGGAGGATCGGGCTTGTGGGTGGTTAGCCCAACAAGCCCACGACCGACACCAGAGGGGAAAGCGCTTTCCCCTCCCGGGAGCGCTAGGGCTGCCGGTTCGTTTTTGCACCCCCAGCTGGAGTAAGAGGTGGCGCTACTCACCAAAGGCTAGATGGATAACGGTTAGCCTCTCCTGCTTTATTATTATTATTATTATTATTATTATTATTATTATTATTATTATTATTATTATTATTATTATTATTACTATTATTCAAAAAACAAATGGAAAAGCCTTTCTGATTTATTTTTGAAAAGTAGTAATTTTGGGGTCGCTGTTTACGAATTTGAAGTCAAAAATAAAAAAAATCAAAATGGAGGGTCCAATATGGCGAATTGCTTTTTTTTTCCAAAGCAATCGTTTTAAACGGGTAGACAAATTTGAGTATCTAGATAATGTTACATATTAACGTTTCTCTTTAGAACTCATCAGGAGAGATATATGTTCAATTCAAAAAACAAAATTACTAAAGATAATGAAAAAAGTTGTAAAATTTTTCGAGAGATTTGATCAATGATAGAAATATTTTATCTATTAAGACGTGTGAGTGAAATTTTATATCTATTTTATTTGTGCTTTTTAGTAGTTCTTGGCTTTGAAATGTAACAAATATTTGTTTGTGATGGAGTATCAAACTATAAAATTTAAACTTATTAATTAATTAATTAATTATTTAATTAATTTTAACTTTTCTGCGCGCTACTCATAAAATCGTGTTTTTTAGTTTTTTAAACCATATTTTTTATAACTAGAAAAAAGACACCTATCTCTTTCTTCGGAGTCTTCTTAGTCAATTTTTTTTTCTGGAGATTTTCTTGCAAAACATTGAGGTAGAAGATATCTTTTTAAGCATCTCGATAAAAATACTATTCAGAAATTATTTAAAAACATAGTGAAATTTTACTACATATAAGGTTAACACATTTTTCGCGATATGCTAAAAATAATCTAAATTGAATATTAGTATAATAGGTGAAAAATATAATTTGTAGCCATACACGTGAATAATGTGTAAAATCTTAAACAATTTTTGTGTATACTTAAAGTTGAATCACTTGAACCTGCTGGGAATGCAATTTTTCACAATTTGGAATCTGATACAATAGTCTGCTGAGCTGTTCCTGAAACTATATATTATCTGGTACCATAGAGTTAGAAATTTTCGGGCGACTTTTATTAAACATTGCCGTCCAACTACAAAACTCTAATCTATCAAAGTCGCAAATAGGGAAACAAAAAATATATATTTAAATTTAAATACGTTCGAACGGCTCCGAATGAATTCTTTCACTGGTATATTTGATATCTCTTTTGTCATATCCCGAGTTGACATATGATTTGTGGCCTGAAATGTCGTTTCTGCCAACTCTCCCGGTAGCATTTATACGGACCTACGCTTAGACTATTGTGACATTAAGCATTTTTTGTAGGGGTTGTTATTTGGATATGTTTGAATATATACTGACGTTCGGGCTAAGGGATGGGGGTGATCGATGTAAATATTTTCAGGATCGCACATGGACGTACGTGGTGGGCGGAGAAACTCGTGCGTTCCTAGATAACTTTTTATTAATAACTAGCTGACCCAGCAAACGTTGTTTTGCCATATAAATTATAAATTTTTATCCAAAAAATAAAAATAAAATTTCTGGATAGGGCCACCCTTATCACCTAGGGGTATAAAAAATAGCCTACCAAATATGCACCAAAAAATTTCATAAAAATTGGTCAAGCCGTTTCGGAGGAGTTCGATAACAAACACTGTGACACGAGATTTTTATATATTAGATATATTTTTTGTCACGTGACATTGTTTGCTCCAATTAAAATCACTAATTTACCTAGTTATATGGCTGTTATATGAGTAATAATGCAACATTGTCGTATTGTTCTATGTAATCTAGGAAGATGCTTTGAATTTTATCAGTAATATTTTTTCGACAGCGTAGTTGGCTAGTAATATAAACAGTGTAAATTGACAATTTATTATCTAATTAAATCCCGAGCATCTTAACGTTCAATTTATACGAATTATATTACTTTTGGCAACTTAGCTCGAGAAAATATTTATAGAACTTAAAAGCACGAGTGGTATTAGGGGCGAATATTTCACAAATGAATCGATGCAATGTATAAAACAAATCTTTAATATTAAGATTTGTCTTTAATTGCCTCCAGATGACTTTTTAATATTTTTTGCTATTTTTTTAATCGTCTTATTTATGTCAATGTCCTGGCGGAGTTTAGCCGTAGGGTATTCTACCACTCAACCAGGATACACACGTGCACACACATAGACATCACAACACCCATTCTCTGTGACATCTATCATCTGCCGCAGCTGAGACTAGAACTCAGGAGAGGAGAGCGACTATGCCGTGTTGTCTCTCACATAATCTTAGTCTAGCCCACTACTATCGTCTCGGCAACACGTGAAAAACGCCATTACCCTCCATACTCTAGCCACGATTCGAACCCGGGACCCCGTGGTCTCAAGCCTAATTTTTACCAAATTACATTATATTTATTATCTTTCATATATTTTCACATGGCATTAATATATCATTTATTTCATTTAACAATATTAGATAATCACTGCGTTACAGTTTCGCGACTGGTCGCGCAGAGTGACACAATGGCCAGGTTCTCTTAGTAGTTAAATCGTATTATATGGTTTTATATCCAAGTATTTCACGCCTAAATTCAGTAACAACTTAAATTAAATATGGATAATATTTCTAATAATGCAGGGAAAATAATTAAAACAAAAACCCTGCTTCAGGTGTCAGCGGATAAAAATAATTATTTGCCATGAATAGGGCAAATCGTTTGATGCTATATAGAGTTCAGCGAGTGGTCAAGAGATATAAAGGGGATGGTGGTAGGGTAAGAGGTTTTGAGGAGATAGTGTTATTGAAGAGGATGTGGGTTTCAGAGGTAAATGAAATGTCAGTAGAGTAATGGGATGTCGTAGATTGGTAGTCGTTCATGAATTAATTTGTGAGTATGAAGTACGTTGTCTCATCTTCTTATGTTGCAATGTTTTGTGTGAGTTGTGAGTTAGTTAGTTTGTAGGTAAAGAATCTTTGTGATGTCTCGTCTATGTAGTCGCGTATCATTTGCACTCCCGTAAGCCTATTGCAGCTCAGCGATGGTGATATACCTTGGAAAGTTAGTCAATAGACGCAGCAATTTATTTTGTGTCCTTTGTAGACGCAAGTACTGTGCGTCGGAAATTAAATTCCACGACGCACAGGCATACATCAAGATTGGTCTGAATATTATCTTGTACGTAAGTTTGCTACGTCTATTGACCAATGGATATAGTTGGCTCAGTACTGCATAGGCTTTGTTTATAACCTTTGTTATAGGGGTGCAAAAGAAAGTCTTGTGTCGAGTGTCAGTCTTAGTAAATTAACCCTTTTACGTTCGGTGATGTCGTGGTTGTCAAGTTTTAGGTTTGTTATAGTTCGTATGTTCGTGAATTTTCTGTGGAAGGTTATAATCTCCGATTCGGAGTGATTAATCACAATCTTCCACAGTTTGTAGTATTGTAAGAGTTTTTGTGTGTGTTATCGTACTTTTTGGGTAGCAGTCTGTCCGTAAAAACTGTTAGCGTATATGGTTGTGTCGTCCGCATATAGGAGGAGGTTTGTGGAGGTGTGGGAATGTCAGAGATGTAGAGATTGAAAAGGATGGGCAAGAGGATGGACCCTCGAGGTACCCCTGCTAAAAGTCTATAGGACTCTGAATAGCCAGTTTTGCTCCAAGCTAAAAATGAGTATACAAACATTAAAAGTGAGAATAAACCTAAAAAACATAACAATTGAGGTTATGTTAGTTATATGATGCTCATGCACATAAGCGTGTGGCGCATGTTATTGTGTTTCTCTATGGAAACGGCGTTTGATTATTGAATTATATCTCTTTTATCTTCCTGCTGGTTTAAAATGAGTAGTGTTTATGCAGAATTACGTCACAAGTCAGCGAAGCGCTTTGTACTGAAACTCAATTTTTAACATCGAATATCTAATGACTGGATATACTTAAGCTGAAATTTTAACAGCTTATCTAGATGATCGAATTTCATTGAATGCCATAAAAAAATAACGGAAAAATAATTGTCGGTAACAAGCCCATTAGTCATATTTTAAACGTAATGACAACTAAGAAACAAAATAGCACATTGGAACCGCAGATATTGTAATGCATAGACTGGCTCAAATCCGATGAGGAGTCTTTACTGCAAAAAATTCTCATGCACGCTTCGACCAATCACATGACGGGTGGTGACAGATAAAGCACTACTCTATTGACCAATTTCCGTTCATGGTATCCAATTCATGGTCCAGCTATCACAATATAAAAATGGTTTTAGCTGCGCCATCTAGTAGCGCTACTCAATAACAACACCATTCCTCTATTAACCTGTCGATTTGGTGCGAGTCTTGTTCATGATTTTCTGAAGCATTTTGGGAGAGATTACATTACTAAAACATTGTCAAATTACGAGAACTTAATCCTATTGGAGATATGTAGGATATGTTGAAACTAAAGGAGCATGTTAAAAATTGGCTAATTTTGGCCTAAGCTGGGCAACGGAAAATAAACACGGTTGTTGACAGCATTTTTCCCGTAGAATGCGATGATTTATTTGGTTTTGCGAAAAAATGGCGGGAAAATGTGGAAAAGTTAAGAAAATGCTTGAGAGTTGAGTCCTGTCTGAGATATTCACAAGGTAAACTTTTAAGATCCATTATATTTTACTTTAGATTACGGTGCTCTCTTTTAGTATTTTTCTCGCAGAATATAATTATCTACTTCACTTTGTCAAAAAATGTCAGGAAAATGTGGAGAAATTAAGAAATGTACAAATTCGAGTATGTAATATTCAAGATTTAAAGTTTTTAAGATCCAGATATTATTATGCGAGATTCAGGTGATTTCTCGTAGTATTTTTGCCGTAGGATATGAGGATCAACTCTTGTTTGCGGGAAAATGTTGCGAAAAAGGGTAAAAATTAAAAAGATGCTTGAAAACTCAAAATCTGGCCTAAGATAATCAGGATTTTAACCTTTTAAGATGCAGAGTATATTACTAAAGATAGAGGTAGTTTTTCTTAGTATTTTTCCTTTGGAATACGACGATCTACTCTGTTTTGCGTTGAGATGCTGGAAAAATTTAGAAAAATCAAGAAAATGTCCGATGACGCACAATATCACTCCTAAATGAAATATATTAAGAATAAACGTAAATAACTTGAGATTATAGTGGTTTCTCGTACGTATTCAGTGAGAAGATTAACACAGCTATGCGGGAAAACTGTAAAAATTTGGAAAAAATAAGAAAATGCTCACATAGAGTATAGTTTTATGTAAAAAATACTGCAAGGAAACACCGTGATTTCAAGTCAAATACGCTTGATCTTAATAGATTTTACTTGTGAATATTGTGTAAAATTTTTTTAAATTATTAGATATTTTCTTGATTTTTTCACATTTTTCCGCAAACAAAGTAAACCATTGTGCACCATAGGAAAAATACAAGAAACCTTATTGAACTCAAGTTCAATACTTTAGATCAATAGGTTTCATTTATGTATATTGCAAGCTAGATATTGTGAGATTTTTTTCATTTTCTTGATTTAACCAGATTTTCCAGAGATTTTTCCATAAAGTTTAGTGGACCTCCTCATTATATTGGATAATTACTACGAAATAAAACCACTCAAGTTAATAATGTTGGTTCTTAATATGTTTCACTTGGAAATGACGCAGATTAGATTTTGTGACTTTTCAAACATTTCCTTAATTTTTCCTCATTTTCATAGTATTTTCCTGCAAAAGAGAGTAGACCCTCGCATTCCATGAGAAAAGTACTACAAGAAACCACCTGAAGTTCGCGTAATCAGCTCTGAGTCTTAAAAAGTTTAAATTTTGAGTATTACACGCCCTAATTTATGAATTTTTAAGTATTTTCCTAGTTTTTCCGCATTTTCCGACATTTTTTAGCAAAGCGAAGTAGAGAAATATACTAGAAAAAAATATTATATAAGAAAAATACTAAAACCGTCATAATCTAGAATAAAATATTATAGATCTTAAAAGTTTAACTTGTGAATATCTCAGACAGGACTGTAAATTTTCAAGCATTCTATTAACTTTTTCACATTCCCATTTTTTTGGCCCGAACCGTTCTGTGGCTTATCTAAGGGACACATAACGGAGGAGGTCCAAAAATGGGAAAAGGAACAGAAAGAGTCCTACTGGAGGAATACTCCGGGCCAAGGACAAGCGAAAAAGTTCATCACTTATTCGTCTAAGAATGCCACAAGGCTTCTCGAACTCGAAAAGTCCGACTTACGGCTGATGACGGGCCTTTTAACAGGCCATTGCCCCTTAAGATATCATCTTAAGAACATGGGCAAGGCAGACAACGATATGTGCAGATACTGCAATTCTGCATTAGAAACTGCGGAACATATTCTTTGCAAATGCAAGATGCTAGTCCGCACTACACTTTTTCACATTTTCCCACAATTTTTTCGTAAAACCAAATATGTCATCGCATTCTACGGGAAAAATGCTATCAAAAACCGTTCATTTTCCGTTGCCCAGCTTAAGCTAAAATTACCCACGTTTTAACATCCTCCTTTACACGAGCTTTGGTCCTACCCATGCATTAAAAGTAACTTGAAAGTCATTCTTCCTCAAATATGAGCAAATACTCCCCAACATTGTACTCATGATCTCAACAACAACATTCCTTGATGATGCAAAACTGTCATTGGTTCAGAAATGGAATTACTTTCTTTTAGTAAATAAACTAATTGTGTAATATACCGATTGTTGGAACATAAAAACAAACTACCAAAGAGGTCAATTTATTGCAAAGCCCATCATTCTCGGAGGAAAACTATGTTAAAGATATATAACATCTTGGTAATAGCTTTTTAATGCGCAAAGATATTCAAATTTTACACAACATTTCTAATTCCAGTAAAAAAAATAAATATTAAATAAAAAAATGCATTTCCTTTCTCTATCTATCTGCCTTTGGTGTATCTGAATTCGCTGTTTGCTTTAACAATTTTCTCATACCTACACCCGGAAGCTACAATTCAAAGTAATATTTCATAAATTGTTTCAAGTACGGCTATGGGGTGAACTGAACATATCTTATGTATTTGGAATTGCAACCACAATATTCATGAAGAGAATATTTGATAAATGTTAACGAAAGAAAGTAAATGTCAACTTCCATTTCTCTGCCTCGTAGAATAACTGTGTTTCTTTATTTTTATAGATTGATCCCATTTGAAGTTTGAGGAAATGTGTAGGAAAGAGAGACCATTTTCTTGACGGTAGGATATGATTTAAAAAAATGGTAATGCTTAGAATTAAAAACTGAGTATAATAGTTCAAAGTTGTTCTACTGACTTAGCAAGTATAAAAAATAAAAATATAAAAAAGGCACATCACGATGCTTTATTGAAAACAGTGCGAGAACCTTAATAGTTATTTTAAAATTTCATAAGACTATTATAGCTGCAAAGGCAAAATTCACTTTTGAACAATTATCAAAATGTCCACCTGTTCGTCCGTCAAGTTTATTGTAAGCACGATAACATAAAAGGGAAAGTCGAATTCTATTGAAATTCGAAGAGTGAGATAGTGTTAGCCACAGTAAGAACTATATTATTCTTGGAAAAAAATCGATCAGTAAATATAAAAGTTACGAAATATTTATAAAAAAAACCGCTGCCCAAGGAATCACTACTTCCACATCCAGATTCTCTATCCAAGTCACTCACAACGAAAAAACTTTGTATGTGAAAATAATTGTTTATGGAACTTTAATAATATAATATTTGAAATCCTCTACCCCAAAAACCCATAAAACGATACCCCACATCGGTAGTGGAGTGGGGGTGGTGATGGGGGTGTGGTAGTGGGGGGTGGATGAAGTAAAAAAATATTTTGAGGTTTCTGGTTCCTGTACATACACTAAATCACAATTTTTTTTCATCCCCTTTAATAAGGGGGTGGGGGTGGTAATGGGGGTGGCTAATGCCAAAAATTTTTTTGAGACCTTAGCTTCTCTTGTATATACTAAATACCAATTTCATGGACTCTTACCTGCTTGATTTACCCATTTACCCCAAATTTACCCCAATTTACCCCCCAACCCTTCGACGGAACAAGATGAAAATATAATCTAGTTCTAGATCTCGTTAAAGTACATATGTGTACCAAATTTCAAGTCAATATCTTAAACGGTTCCAGAGTAAACGTGCGCACAAAAAAAAGTTACAGACAGACCGACAGACCGACAGACCGACAGACAGACCGACAGACAGACAGAAATTTTTTTTTTCGCTCAAACTTAAAATCTCGACGTTTCATGACATTTTAAGCCTATTTGGACAATAAAAATTTTTTAAAAATTTTTTGTCGTTACTATACTTCCACTGGACGTGGAAGTAAAAAATGTGCATGAAGAGACTAATTCACCAACAAAGTTGGCATCATCGTAAGACGATTAGAATTACCGATATAGGCATTATGCTTAAAAAATTATATTATTTTAAAACAACTTTTAAGAGTTTTCTATAGAATATTCGACAATAATATAAAGATTTCAATAAACAGGTAAAGAGTATAATGTTTAGATTTAGCTGTGTTATAAGATACATTTAAGTGTTTAATACACATAGTGGGGATTAGTCTAATTATTTTTTCTTTTAATAGAAATGGCAGAAGAAGATTTTACAAAGTTCTAACATAACTGATTTACATATTATTATAGTCACTGAAATTTAAAGTTTAAAAAATTCATGAACCATCTACGCATTTCCGAAAAATTTTCTGTAATGAATACCAGGCCATAAATTCGAATTTGGGTAGCTGTGCGCAAGAAATTATTTCTCAATTTCAGCAGAAAAAATTTAAGACACACGAGATTATTTATTGTACAAAAGAAACTAGTGTACAAGTTGAAAGTCTTTAATAACACGTCTTGATATTTCATTGTAAAAGCTATAGTTTTGCAGCAAGAAATTCATAACTAAACAAAAATACAATTTCAGTTCAGCTTTTCCTGTTTAAATGGCAACAACATCATAAACAAAAATCTGTAAAAGTATTTACCCCCTCTATTTAACATTTTTTATTAATTCATTATTTTTTTCTGTGAGATGACTACCATGTATTTTTTGTATAGTTCTTTAACTAAAAGTATATCAGATTTTCTTCCTGGTAATAGCGACTATATTTCAAATATTATTTTCTCCTGCCATTTCTTAATTAGTTAATTTTTGGAGGGTGTATACATTTAATTAAAAGTATGCCAGATTTCATTTTCGGTAATTGTGTCAGTTACAGTCCAAATATTATATAATTATTTTTCATAGTGACCACCAGTGTATTTTTCATATATTTATTCCCTGGCAGTTGCGTTAACTACTTGCGAACTAGTATCCGTTATATTTTTTTATAAATTTTTTTGTAGGACCACTATATATGATTTTTAACGAGCCTAACAGTAAAGTATATAATAATAATAACAATAATAATTTATTTACCAACATTACAATTCTATAGGATTAGTCAAGTTTACCTTAAACACTAGGTAAAAAAAATCACATACGGAATAAAAACATTTTGACAATAAAAACAATTTTAACTTACTTTTAAAATCATGTAAACTTGTAGCTAATTTACATTCTGTGGGGAAATAATTAAACATCTTTGGATCATGTAATTTGGGGAATTGCAAGTTATATTTAGTCTTGCATATGGTCTTCGAAAATCTACCTTGCTACGCTTATTTACGTTATGAATATTTTTATTTACAATGAATACATGTTAGATCACGGTTCACATGAATGACTTTTTAAAAACTTTTATTTAGTTACATGGAGCCAACGTTGGCTCTTGGAGAAGGAATGATACAATAATTAGAAGTGTTTCATTCTAAGTGAGTTTAATAACTGATTCAACAAAGCGTGTTTAGTCATATTTATAACATACAGAACCTGAGTAAGCAAAATATATAACAAAGGAATTGCAGTTCTGCAGTCTGCACAAGTTATGAGAAACAAAGGTGTAATATGATATCTTGAAGATAAGCAATTAATAAGAGAAGCTGTTATCGTGAAATACGATATACCTGTGAAGGTTTATTATGGCTAAGTCGCAATAAGATAGCGTGTAATATTATATAACAACTCCCCCTTAATAAAAAAGTTGATGTTATGCAGCAACTTTTGAAAATTGTTAAAACGTTAAATGAATATAATGCAAAAATAAATTGAAACAATGTTGAATGAATACAAAGCAAAATAATAAAATAATGTAAAAGTTAAAATTGGTAAGCGATAATAAAACATTACATAACGTAATAAGGATAAAATACAATAGTCTAAATTAATAGACAAGGGTAAAACTCCACATGAAAGTCTATGTTAACTCGATGTCCTCTTCTTCTTGAGGTCTAATACCGGGTCGCTTTCTTGGAGGGATCAGTCTAGGAAATTTGGTAAATACTCTGCTTCGCTCTGAAGGAGGTGAAGGAGGGTTATCCGTTGAGGGTTGGATTCGCAATGCTCCACATCTTCTTCTTCTGCATTTACAAGTTATGTAAAGTAGAACTAATAGGATGATGAGAGTGATTATGAAATATGTGAACCAAGATATGTGTTTGGTCACAAAAGGTTCATTTATGAGGTCATCCAAGTCTTTGGAATATTGGTCCAATTTGTTTTTAGCAATATCTAGGTCTTCTACGTCGAGATTGTTTAATTTGAGAGGTTTTAATTTTGGAATTTCGATTTTGTCGGGCATGTGATTACAGCATTCAAAAGGAATTTGGATAGGATGTGAATTGTCCTTAATTTCGGAAAAGTCTTTGGCACTGGCTTGTATTCTAGTAATGCCTGCATAGGCGTAACATCCTGGTTGTAGTTTGATGATGGAATTTTTGCTGATTAACTCTGTTGTGGATTCTCTCTTTGGACAGTTGATGGTAATGTGAAGTGGTTCGGAATTAATTACTAGCCATGTGTTGTCTTCAAGTTCTTGGACGTTGTATCCCTGACTAATAATGAAGGAAGTTTGACAGTTCTCTGGAAGTTTTGGCAATGGTTTTAGTATTCTGGCTTCACATATGGCATTTTGGTCGATAGGATAGGCAAACAGGTTCGAACATAGTTTGGTTCCAAAATAAAGTGGTTTGCATTCTTTCAAATTTTGTATAGGTACGTACATCAAAGAATCATCATCTCTCGCGATATATTTTTGTGAAATAGATAAAATGTGATGTAGACCAGTTCTGTTATCAAGTATCGGGATAGGATATAGGCGATAGGTGTTATAATTTTGGGGTTCAACAAGTGGTATTGTTAAAACAAATACTAAGTTAGAATCCATTTGAAACGCTTGTAATTCAATAATATCCAAATACTTAGCAACTGCCGATAATTTAATGGGGAGAGGCAAATTGTTCCTTCGTAAGCTCTGTGAAATTTCTTGTAATGCTGTTACCAAATGATTAGGGGTTATGATTGACGTGTGAATGATTCCTAGTCTGGCAAATGTTATTGAATTTAGAATGTCGTTTAAATTATCTTCGATATACAAATAGCTTGCCATTAATTGTTCGGAAATGTATAAAAATTTTAGTTTTATGTGAGCAGCCTCGATAGCTTGAGTCATTGTTTGAATTGTGTGTTCTATTTCTTCGAGATCTTTGTTAAAGGTTTCCTCGTCAATTTGTAATTTTTGTATAGTCGAGTTGAAGTTTTTAATAACAGAAGTTGTAACTGAAATTTGATTTTTGATTAAGTTTTCCAATTGATGTTCGTCATTATTTAGTTTATTTATACAATTAGTATAGTACTGGCCATCTTCAGCATCTAGGTTACCAGTTATGGATTTGAATATTGTACCGATACCGTTAAGTATTCCTCGTTTATATCTTTTTGTATCTGAAAAGATTTCGTCAAATTTCATTTTTATAGAGTTGGATATTTGTGTTAAAAGGTTAAAGTCTGTTTTAATTTCACTCGTAAAAATAATTGACTTATGATCACCATTATGGAGAGTGTACAGGATTCTGTCTAAGATATTTTGATTTTTGTCAAAAGCTAGTTTGAGGGATGAAATGTTTTTATGCACTAGTAGAGTCCATTTGTCATTTGTCACCACGATGTCCGTGTCTTGGTGGTAGTATACACCAACGGTGTTATTGATTGGGATAATTTTGTATTGACAGAGTGCTGATCCGAACAGCAGGAGAAACCTGAAAATAAATTTAATTTTCAGTATATGGTTTCATTCTATCAAAATTTACTTTGGTTTCTTGTTTCGTTTCGAGGTTTAATAAGGTAGCAGAATTTTGAAAAATTTCTTTTATTTTAAAAGGACCGTTAAATTTGTTTTGCAATTTGTTTTTGATTTGTGATTCTTTTACGTAAACTAAGTCACCTATTTTGTATTCGGGTCGTTTTTGGGGAACATTTCTATCAAAGCGAACTTTCGCTTTCTCCTTTTGAGCTTGCGTTCGACTACGGGCTATTTTATAGTAGTGAGATATTCTGTTGTTTAAATCCCTAACGTATTTGGTTATTAACTCTTTTTGGTTATACAAAGTTTCAGGTGGTCTGTTGGACGTATGTCCAAATACAAGTTCGTATGGGGTGAAACCGTGTGTTTTATTTACTGAATTGTTATAGCATATTACTGCATATGGTAAAATTGTGAAAGGATGTTCGTTCGGATTTTCAGTTTTATGAATTCTTATCATTTCAGCTAGAGTAGCATGAAATCTTTCTATGGATCCGTTCGATTGGGGATGTCCTACGCTTGAATACGTCAGTTTTATGTCGTAGAGGGTGCAGAGATCTTTGAGCAAACGGTTGTCAAATTCGCCACCGTAATCGCAATGGATTCTTAGCGGGGTGCCGTAATGTTGAAAGTATAACAACAAGGTATTTACGACGGATTTTGCGGATTTGCCCGGGACTGCATAGGCTTGTGTAAATTTAGTTAACTCGTCGCGAATAGTTAAAGCGTAATTTCGAGTTGGGAATTCAAATAAATCGATATTAATTCTTTCGAATGGTGTTCTTGGGGTTTCTGTGACTACTAGAGGGTTGTTAAGGTTTTTCCGGCATACTTTAGTCTTTTGGCAAGTTTCGCAATTTTTTATAAAATTTTCAACGTCTTTAGTTAGACCTTGCCAAGTGTATTTTTCTCTAATTCTTCGAATCGTTTCATTTATTCCGCGGTGTAGATTATTTTTACCAAAATGATTTTGCTCCAATATAATTGGGATTTCATCTTCGTCGGCAGTTCTGACAATATCTTGACAAATTACTACTTTTAAGTCTTTTTCTGCAAAAATGAATGATAGAATTTCGAGTATGGGGAGGTCTAGGTTATTTTCGACAAAGTATGTCTTAGAAAGGTCTAAAACATCTTGATTTTTAAATAATAGCAAAAATAGATGTTCAATTACAGATTCGATATCAAAAGGTAGAGGAATGATAAAATATCTCATATGTCTGACTGTTTTGCTCGATACAATATTGATTTTATCGTTCGGGGGTTTCTTCGAATATGTCCTCAATAATTTTGTGATGTAGGTCTTGTAAGTTATTTTGTTGGAAGAAGGTTATAATATCTTTATGTTCTCGGTATAAGAGTTGTTTGTTTGAGGCTTTGATTTTTGAATAGTCTATTAAAGATGTTGTTTTATATAGGTTGGTGAAAGTTTCAAATTCTCGGGAAATTTGTTCGTTAGTGATTTCGTTGTTATCGTCTGGGTTTTCGTCGTCGTCTGACTCTTCGTCATTCGCGGCTAGGACCTTTGAATAGAATTTGGAACATTCGGAAAAATGATTAATTTTGATTCTGGAAAGTGCATCCGCGTTCTTATTGATTTTGCCTGGTTTATAAATTATTTCGTAGTCGTACTCTTCTAATTTGAGTCGCCAACGGGCAAGTCTGCTTCCTGGGTCTTTTATAGAGAATAGCCAGGTGAGTGGTCTGTGGTCGGTTACAAGCTTAAACTTTCTACCGTACAGATATGGTCTAAAGTGCTTTACACTCCATACTATCGATAAAAGCTCGCGTTCAATCGTTGAATACTTAGTTTCTGCGCTGCACAAGGTTCTAGAAGCATAGGCAATGGGTAAATCTTTGCCAATGGGCCCCTGGCTCAGCACTGAGCCGACGGCAAATGCGCTCGCATCAGTGGTTAGAACGAAAGGTTCATCAAAATTAGGGTAAATTAATATCGGAGTCGTTGTTAATGTTTGTTTCAAATTTTGAAAGGAATTTACACAATCATTGTCGAAGAGAAATGGTATGTCTTTTTGTAGTAGTTTTGTTAGGGGCTTGGTTATCTTGGAGAAATTAGGGATAAAGCGCCTATAATATCCGGCTAAGCCTAGAAATGATTTAATTTCTTTTGGATTTTTCGGTTGAGGAAAATTTAAGATAGCGTCAACTTTCGAAGGGTTTGGTTTTACGCCGTCTTTTGTAATGAGATGTCCTAAATAAGCGACTTCCTTGCGGAGAAACTCGCATTTGTCTGGTTGAATTTTGAGGTTGGCTTTTTGAAGGCGTTTAAAGACTTCAGTTAGACGGGAAATGTGTTCGTGAATTGTAGGAGAGTAAATAATGATATCGTCCATGTAGACGAGACATCGTTCATTTTGAATACCTAACAGGATGTTATCCATAACTCTTTGAAAAGTTGATGGAGCGTTTTTGAGTCCAAATGGCATTCGCACGAATTCATAATGACCGTTCTCAACTGTGAAAGCAGTCTTTTGAATATCTGTGGGATTAATTTCAATTTGGTGGAAACCAGAAGCCAAGTCTAAGGTTGTGAAATATTGGCATTTGCCAAGTTGGTCTAGAAGATCGGAAATGTTGGGCAGAGGATATTTGTCACCGATTGTAACCTCGTTGAGTTTGCGGTAGTCGACTACAACGCGCCATTTCTGTTTACCAGAAGCGTCCAGTTTTTTGGGAACTACCCAGACAGGAGAGGACCAAGGTGAGATTGAGGGTTGAATAATACCTTGACTTAACATTTTCGATACTTGGGACTTAACTTCTTCTTTATGGACCTGAGGATAACGATACGATTTCGTAAATATCGGTCGGGAATTGTCGGTGTCAATAGGGTGTTTGATTTCATTGGTAAAAGTCAAATTGTCTCCTTCTAAATAGAATATATCTTGAAAGTCTAAACAAAGCTGCGTTACTATTTCGGCCTCTTCTTCGTTTAGATGATCCAAGCGCAATTCGTTCCTGATTTCAAAGGATCTGTCCGTCGTTAGTTGTTGGTCAGAATTTTGCGTGTTTAAGTTAAAAATTGACTTAAATTTTTGTAAAGGTTCTAAATTTAAATTGGAAAAATCGACAGTCTTCGGGATGACATTAGCATTGATTATTGTTGTTAAAAATTCTCCGTTTTCGTTTACTTTAACAATAGCATTAGGTAAACGGACTTTTTCATTCTCTTGCGCTTGCAAAATAGCGTCAGTGTTTTTAAGGTTACATTTTAGTTTATAAATTTTTTCGGTACGGCCGTCAATTTGGATCTTATTTTGATTAGGGTTGTGGTTTGATTGGATTTTGTCGTATTCGGGTTTCGACGAATCGTCGGTTACTTTGAAAAGTGGGACCGTTTTAAAATTGGTTATTAATCGTTTATTTCTTATGTCAACGATACAATGATAATGCTCTAGGAAGTCAGCTCCTATCAGTCCATCAAAATTGATATCTAGGTCGTAGATGTAAACTTT
The DNA here is from genome assembly GCA_936432065.2 of Rutpela maculata. NCBI lineage: Eukaryota > Metazoa > Arthropoda > Insecta > Coleoptera > Cerambycidae > Rutpela > Rutpela maculata. The sequence continues at coordinate 58,131,067 of OW386292.2, forward strand.
ATGTGGGTCGTTATCAGTGAAGGGTATAAGAACAGATTCACTAATAGTAATTTTCTGATCAGTTATACCTTGTATAATTACGTTTTCTGAAAATCTCCGTTTGTAATTTTCCGCTGTTTTTGGTTTAAAGATAGAGATACCTGCGCCAGTATCGATTAGAATTTTGAATTTGTTTGTGATGTCTTTAATGTAGTATAGATTTTTTGAATTTACGGTCAACAATGAGTGTGATAGCCTTTCTACATGAACCCCTGTTCCGGGAAGTTCAGCGACGGGTCGAAACTGTCGTTGAGATTCATCGTTCGTATTTGATTTGTTATTTGGTCGAATTGGTCTGTTTGCTGTGTTGGAGTATCCGTGGGGTACTCCGGATCTATGCGAAAATCCTGAGGATTAACAGTATAATCCTCCTGTGGCGTTTGAGAATTAGCAGTATAATTCTCGTACTGTTCATATTGGGAATTAGCTGTATAATTCTCTGAAAAGCTTTGAGCATTTTCTAAATCGTAATTTTCATAACTGTCACTTACATTTTGATAATCGGGTGAATAGTCATTGTATTGATTAAATTGATCGGCATAATTATCGTAAGGTTCGTAATTTAAATGATGAGCTTTTTGCTGGTTAAAGCGGTTAAAATTCGGGTTAGGTTGAATAGCTGACGGTCTTTGTTGGTTAAAGTTTGGATTTGGCCTTATAGCTGAGGGCCTATTTTGAGGTTGATTAGGTTGGTTTTGAGGGAATGTCCTCTGACTAAATTGATTATTTTGTGAAAAGTTTTGGAAACTTGAATTTCCTGGGTAATTTGGTCGTTGAAAATTTTGTGAGGTTGACGGCATTGTTTGTGTTTGTTGCCTTGTACGGCATTCATTTATGACATGTCCGTTTCGTTTACAAAACGAGCAGAATTTCTGCTGAAAATTTGAAGTTGGTCGTTTTTGTTGCATAATAGGATTTTTGACCGGACTATTTTTGGGAAATTTTTGTTGCTCGAAATAAGAGAGTTGTAGCTCTCTACGAATTCTGCTTACGGCTTTCAGTATGCTAGGAGGGTTGCTAGCACGTATGATGCGGCCTAAATTCGGTTCTAAACCTGTTAGTAAATTATTTAAGGTCATGGTTTCTATAAGATCTGATTGTGCAGCTCTTTGCGTTGTGGTTAAATTTTGCTTTTGCACTGCGGCGTGCATTTTAGCATTGTGCGTTTGTAAACGTGAAATAAATGTTAGAGCGGATTCACCGGGCAATTGGTGAATTCGTTGTAGGTCCTGAATTAGGGCCGTTAGATCTCTGGAATCCCCAAAGTGGGTTTCCAATAATGCTTTGATTTCTGGCCAGGTGCCAGAGTTACGAGAATTTATTAATTCGGCAGCTTTGCCCTTTAACTTATTTTTTATGTGGACGGTCAAAAGAATTTTTTGATCTCCAATTGCCATGCTTTGGGCGCAATGATAGGAATTTAAGAATGTTTGTAAATTTATGGCGTTGCCATCAAATTCAGGTATTAGAGAAAATATTTCAGAGAGCTTGTAAGGCTCAATTTGCTCAGGTTGTGGTTGTTGTTGTAATTGTTGCTGTTGTTGTTGTTGTAGTTGTTGTTCGGTTGGTGCTGGTGGCACTGGTTGAACTGGCTCTGGTTGAGATCTATCTGGCATTTTGCTTTTTGTATTTAGAAATTACTTGGACAAAAATTGGTTGCGTATCAGCGGTATGATACGATAATTTAAATTAAAATTAGCTTGTTACGTTGCGTGCGTAAATGGATTGTATATTAGCTGTATAATACACAATGTTTCGTATTAGCAGTATAATACGAAGATAAATAAACTTAAAATTAAATGAACTTGTTTCGTTGCGTTTGTAAAGGAATGGGTTTCACTTTGACAATAGAACTGGCTTTGTGCGCCGAGTGTATTAGCAGTATAATACACTTTTAATAAAATAAGTTGCGAAAAATAATAAAATGGTAAAAATGGTACGAGATGATTCTTAAATGACTTACGCTAATTTCATCTCCATGAGTAGGTTCTTCGTCCGTCAAGGGATTGGGATCCGCCACCACCAGTGAGGAAGGTCTCCTTGTTCTCGTAGATGTACACGCACTAGTTAGGCACTTTCTGCAGATGTTCTCCTTGTTCTCTTACGCTTCACTACCAGTTAGGCTTCTTGTTCTGATGATGTTTACGGATCCTACCGACTGCGCCAATGTTAGATCACGGGTCACATGAATGACTTTTTAAAAACTTTTATTTAGTTACATGGAGCCAACGTTGGCTCTTGGAGAAGGAATAATACAATAATTAGAAGTGTTTCATTCTAAGTGAGTTTAATAACTGATTCAACAAAGCGTGTTTAGTCATATTTATAACATACAGAACCTGAGTAAGCAAAATATATAACAAAGGAATTGCAGTTCTGCAGTCTGCACAAGTTATGAGAAACAAAGGTGTAATATGATATCTTGAAGATAAGCAATTAATAAGAGAAGCTGTTATCGTGAAATACGATATACCTGTGAAGGTTTATTATGGCTAAGTCGCAATAAGATAGCGTGTAATATTATATAACATACATTCTTATTTTGATAAACATAAACACACATTTCAAAAAGTGTATAAACATGGCAAGGGTACCAGAAATATTAGCTATACAACGCAATATACGATTTTGAGCAATAAAAACGTTCTGTGATAGAGTGGAGTTCCCCCAGAAACAGACACCATACCTCAGTCTAAATTCTACTCGGGCATAGTACAAATTAACAATTGTTGCTTAGTAAGCACTGTTTTAATATTATTAAACAAAAATCAAATTGATGCTAGTTTGAAAACCAGATACTCACAATGCGATTTCCAGCTTGAACATTCATCAATATGTAAACCCAAAAATTTTATACTCTCATGTTATAAATGATTCACTGGCCTTTAATGAAATAGACTGGCAGTTTTTCTGTCTATTATGGAACTGAGTTATTTCAGCTTTTTCTGCATTGAAATACAATTGATGTTGACTGAAAAATGTAGATGTTTTTTCTACAACATTGCTACACTTACTTTCTAACGCATTATGCAAATAATCTGAAATAATCATAGAAAGATCATCAGCATACATTGAAAAGAATTCATTACATGGAATAAAATCTAGCTCATTCATATACAATATAAATAATACAGGATTCCAATATTGAACCCTATGACACTCCCATACAAAAAACAAATATTCAGAATTGGCTCTGTATACGTTATTTTCACTGCCGTGCTGTATACTCACATGCTGTTGACGATTAGTTAAGAATGAATCGATCCAGTTTAGTGATTGTCCTCTAATCGTAATAGTTATACAATGTAGCCAACAATTTTGTATGATTGACGCAGTCAAACGCCCTGTTGAAATCAAAGAATATTCCAACAGGGCATTCACCTGCCTCAATATAATGAATTATTTGGTTGTAAAATATTGTAACAGCTGTTATAGTAGATTTTCCACAACGAAATCCATGTTGTTTTTCGAAGAAAATTTTAAATTCCGTCAAAAAATTTAAGAAGCGGTCTAAGTAACAATATTCAAGTAATTTAGAAAAACTAAATGGTATTACAGGCCTATAATTCTCTAAAAGATTAGGATTATTTTTCTTAAAAATAGGTAGTACTTTACATTTTTAAGGATTCTGGAAATGTTCTCGTTTTAAAAGACAAATTTACTAAATAAATAGTCTCGCCAGTATTTTTAAAACTTTCTTAATTAAAAAACCAGGTATTTCGTCTGGCCCAGATGACCGTTTCTTTGATATGCATTCATAATGATGGATGTGTGGGTCTACTGTGTAGAAGGTAAATGACGAAGTCACTAAAAAGGGTGAAAATATTATTTTGAATTATTGAACCGGCTTCTAGATCGTTAAAAATTGTGAAATTTTATTTCACAATTTATTTAAAAATTGTGAAATTTTATTTCACAATTTTTAGCGAACCTTTTTGAATGCCGTTCAATTTCTTTATATATTTTTTATTAATTGATATTGTAATATTTATAAGATATTATTTTCAACTTTTACATGTTTCTTACGATTTTTTACGAGGAAATGTTACTGTAATTATTATAATAGATTCCAACTCCGTGACATCAGGTCGGTCCCAAAGCTCTGTTAGTGAAGTATCAGGTTGACCCTTCCCAGAGCTCAACGTGTTAATAGTAAACGATATTATAAAAATAAAATATGCGAAGTAGAAGTAGAAGTATTTTCTAAATATGTTTAAAATAATTTAATTTAACTGAAAAAGTGCTTATGTGATATGTGTGACGTCATTATATTATAAGTCAATTGAGGAATATTATAGTTTTTAGGGATTCCCTCGAGAACACACTGAAATTACCGATGGATGCTTGCTTGATTACCTCCATGTTAGCCTGATTCATTGTCGAACTATGTGCAAAATTCCATGTCGATCTGTCACTTGGTGTATGCGTGCGAGACTGAATAACAAAAAAAATATATCTCGGAACCAACGTTTCACTTCACTTTTATACCTTATACCTTTTACTATACTTTGAATTTCATTGTTAAGTTCTCGAAGAAAGGCACTCATTTACGAGACGTCCTCTATATAAAATCAGGTAATATTTAGTGCATGTCACACATAAACAGAGTTATAAAAAAATGGAAAAGCTTAATACCTATATTCATAAATACTAAGTAAAATGTACCTCTTAAAGATTTTATTATTGTGATTTTAAATAATTTTCTATATCAATTGAGGCAAACATCATGTGGGAGACAAAAGTATGCTAATCCGGAATCACATTCAATCGAGTAGAGTAGAGGCGAACATAGTTCTTTACCTTGGTTCACAACAGGAAGATATCCAGGAAATCTATTTAAAAATAAACCCGTACTTTAACATACTTTTGCAAAGGAGACTACAAAGATCCCTATAGAGAAAAGCCTGTAGGAGGATAAGTGCCAAGTAAAAATTAAAAAAATATTACCAAGAGAATTACGTTATTTTTTTGTAGAAATGTCCAGCAAGGCTGGAGAGGGTGGAAGTAACTTTTGGTTTTAATCAAATCACACTACAAAAATAGCAAAATAAGTCGAAAAGACATTGACCCTATGCTAGTGAACTCTACAACAAGTGGATATAAGAGATATTTACTTAAACCCGTCGATAGCACAAAAACACCAAACTTCGGCGGTACCTTGTACCTGCCGGTGTCCTGATTTTTCGACCGAAAACAAAAAACGCGGCACTTTGAAGGTCAAAACTAATAACACATTCAATGTCTTCTTGTGACCTACATCTCCCTTTTTATTATGTTTATTGTGTTAATAATGAGACATAAAAGGAATCCTCCGCTGTCGGCATCTGCGGTTCAAAGAAAATGTTCATACTTCTTTATTTAGCCGTAGGTAATGCCGCCGATTTCAATCATACAGTGTTGCCAATATGTTCGATTTATCTGGTTTTAAAGTCAAAATAATGTAATGGTGTAATGAACGAGGACCGATTTTCTGAACAATAAAATTTTCTTTATATCGTCAAACCAAATATCATTGGAATATTGGTCAGAATATGCGCAACTGGTCGAAACATATATAAAATCTCATAATTGAAAAAAAAACAGCATTGCTGACTTCTTTTACTTATAAGAGAGTAAATGAAACCCATGGGACCGCATTTTCACTATGACAACAAATATTTCTTTATTAGTCAATTGTTGCCTGTTTTTGATTTACTGTATAATTTGAAATGATGCATTTAAACGAAAAAGAATGAACTAAAATCTTAAATGTTAGAATGACCGTCTCTGTATAGACTGGAATGCATATAATTGTTTGTCTCTTTACTCTTTTTAATTATGGACATCTTCCAGTTAAGATCGAACCTAGAAATTTCTAATATCTAATATCTGAGTGGGACACAGAGTTATAGATTTTCTCCGATATTCAAATGAAGCTCACCCTTGTTGAAGGGTTGCGAATATTCACAATCATATTTTCTCCAAGGGTGAACACCCTGCCAAAATGGCTTTCGAGCCTTTGTGTGTACACAGACACAGATTTTTTAACAGGTTTTTTGTTTGCTTTAGCGGAAGGGTTCGAATTTTGCATAAATTAGTTTTTCATTACACTAAAATTTGTTTACTTTTTAAAGATTATCATCTCTTAAACGCCGTAAATGATTTTTCAGAGAAACTCTCTGCATTTTCATTATCGTGTCGGGAGGCATCTGTCATTTTTTAAATGGCTGTAACAGTCCGGAAAATTACATGTTAAAGTAGCACGTAAATAAAACTAATTTGAAATTTAAACTCAGGAATAATGTTAGAAATAAGCCTTACCTTACTTAGAAAGGTTTAAAAATGTGATTCTACCACCCAACTAACAAAGCACAGCACATTAAAAAATATATACTTACATAACTGCAAGAAACATACACTTAACCGATTAGTTGAACTTTTTATATAATTATTCTATTCTTTTTTTTTTTTGTAAATAATGTTAATTTTGGACATTTTTAATTTTATTATGCAGACTTAGTTGGTGAATAGAAAAGTAAAAAGAATATGTGACCTGTCTGTGTTTTGAACCCGTGACCTTTGGATTTCAAACCAATTACCAATTAACACATTTCATTTCATTTCGTTTCTTGTGGAATTTCAAGTCAAAATTGAAACCATTAGACCACCATCTGCTACTTCTAAAACTGTTAGTATATCTCTAATATAATATCTTTGTTTGATTAATCACGTGTTTCAATGTTAGGATATTAGATTGTTATGAAGTATATATTAGTAAAATATATAAATAAATTACTGGAAATAACATTTCACAAATTCTTATTCAATTACAAAAAAAAAAAAAAAAAATTGAAAACATTTTTTTAAATTTTAAATAGTTAACAGTTTTTTTTGTTTAGTGATGAATTTTGTTCAATAATCGACCCTAATGTACTGTCAAAATTTCAATACAATCAGACTTTTCTTTTTAAGTTTTCATTCTTACAAGATATGTGACAGGACAGACAGACAGGCGAACATTTGGAAAGTTGTTTAGAATTCGTTCACTAACACAATGATATGAAAATTTTCTCTCTGCGAGTGATATTTACGGTTTTAGAGATGTGCCATCAAATTCGGTATACTCTTCGTTTTCGTAATTGAGAAGAATATTATAGTTAGCTTGATAAAAACGTGGCGTAGGTAAGCAATTAGTTTATTAGATAAACTTATATTATAATCAGGATTGGCCAATATTTGATGGGTATTACTATAAAAAAGTTAATGTTTTATGAATGAACTTTCTAATATTTTAAAAGCAATTTCAAAAGCTACCTCAAAACTACCCACAAAGTCAAGAGAAAAACTATGAGAAATGTTACGAGTTATTCTGTCAGTGCAGAATAAAGGAAAAAGTGCAAGGGAAATATTATACTAACTTACTTTTTTGAGAAGATTAATTGTTAATATAAATGGGGTTATTTCATAATTTGTATTTACATTAAATTGACATTCTAGAACTAGTAGTAACTAAGTATATGTAACGGCAATTTCTTTATGGGCCTTAAATAATTTTAAATTCAATTTATAATTTGAAAATGATTCACCAAATCACCAAATGTTACTTTTTATTCATTCGTGCCAATCCAAATTTTCGATTTGCCCCGTGCAATTTACAATGTGGAGAACTCTTCCTCATTACGTCGCGACATTGTACAGCCTCCTGTAGGTGTTTTTCGTAAAATATGAACGTTTTAACACGTTGACTGCCATACGGGTTAAGACAACCGGTAGCAACGGTTTAACCAAATAAAATATCCCCCCAGGCCATGAATATCATCGGCTAATACACTATGAATTGACACACAATATTTTGAGAAAAAAAAAACTGCAGAAAAAATGTCAAAAAGGTCTCGGTTATTTTACTACACCATCTCGGTCTATTTATAACGATAGAAGTGTGCTGGACCGAGTCGCTGGGAGATTCCGAGATCCCGAAAAGATCCAGAAGATCCAGAGATCCCAAAAACATGACTCGGTCTTATAGACTGAGTCGGCCCACAGGGCAAATATAAGTACTCGGTCTTATGGACCGAGTTGGCCTCATAGACAATAAAAACCTCGGTCATATAGACCGAGATGGCAGTCAACGTGTTAAGATTGCATGTTTTTGCACTAATTTCACTTTCGAAATGCGTTTTTTTACTATTTTTCGCCGATATCTCTGAAACGATGAGAGCTAGCCCAAAATAATAAAATACCGTAAAACGCCATCGTTTCATTACGAATTTTTTGGTTAAATCAGAAGTTTGATCTTTTTTCTTTCGTTTCGGAGATATTTACTGAAATGTGTGGCCGATGTACGGCAAAAATCGCACATTTTTTTGTTTAAAAAGTTGGTAACTTCTTTGTTCGTAGGCCTAAAAACTACTCTAATGAATTTAAATAGAATTAAATTCGCTAATTTTTTTTTTTTGATTTTTTGTCTTGCGACAAAAATTAGGGAAATAGAAGGGGCGGAAGTGAGGAATTCTTTTCTGTAAAATTTCGCCATTTTGTTACCGTAATGAATGGGTAATTAACTGAAATTAACCTCAAATACGATGTCCTCTTAATAATATGTATTACCTGGAAGCTCCATTAATCTAGGCTTTTCGAAGTAAACGTTTCTGAGAAAAATGATTTTTTTTAAGATTTACCTGCATTTTCTAGCAAAACGTGAAATTTCTTCCATTTTCCCAAAAATATCTATAATTATCAGTTTTTTCAAAATATTGGTAGACACCAATTCTAAGCAAAATTGATTGAGCTTTCCGCCGCTTTTTTAAATTTTTTCTCTAATATAAAAACCGAAATAAGAGGCTCTTCGCATTTCCTAAAATTCATAAAATATTTATTTGCAAACTGGAAAACTACATTAGTATTTGTACATTTGGTATTGACAGGGCAGCAATCTAACAACAATAAAATTACCTCTAACCATTGATGTCAGGCGTTAAACGAGTAACAAGGGTCCCAGAATTCTTCCATGCGGCACAGCACGCCTGTGGAAGTCATATATTGATACTTTATCAGAAACTTTTATTGCATCAAACTACGTTCTGCAATTTAAATACGACTTTACCCAACTCAGGGCTGGACCACAGTGTTGAAGTGTATCTAATAATAAGTTATGGTCAATCGTGTCCAAAGCATGGTTTAGATCAAAGAACAAGAACAAGAAGATTTTTCTTCGAAATTATCCAAGACGTAATTATAAAGTGACAGAAAAGCATCTTTTGTTGATAGGCCATTGCAGAAGCCAAACTAATAACTAGATATCAGGCTATGCTTCGTTATAAAATCCGAAAATCTCAGATGATATGATTTTTCAAATGCTTTAGAAAAAGCCGAGAGAAGTGCAATATCCCTGTAATTAGAAATAAGAGATTTGTTGTCCTTTTTATGTATTGATATAATCAATTATTCTTTCAGAACAGAAGCCCTCTATAAAAGACAAATTTATAACATATGTCAGTGCTTTGACAATAAATTCTACTACTTTTGGTAATAGAAAACAAGGCACCTCGTCTTCCCCGGATGAATTTTTTTTAGAAACAGATCTTATAATTGTAAGCATTTTAGTTGCGGTTAATGGATTAAAAAAATTTTTAATTATTATTATCTATTTTTTTAATATTGCTTATTTATGGCCACATATCTGATAAACGTTTAATAGAATTAATGAAAAAATTGTTAAAAGCATTTGCAGCCTCATCCTGGGTAATGCGGTTATTTCCATCTATATCGGTAAAGTGTTTGGGGAGGTTATTAATATTGTAAGTACTATGTTTAATAATTTGTCATGCAGTTTTAGGTAGGACTTGAGATACTACTATATATTTTTGAGGTTGATAATATGTCCCATTAAGAAAGTTTTTTTATTACTTTTAACTAGCATAATCAGAATTACAATTAAATAAACAGTAAATAGAAAAAAGAGTTTTTCTTGTTTTGTCATATTGAATGTTAGATTTTAAGTGCATGTAAGAAGTTGATGTCTTGTAGGGGAAAATTCTTATTGGTATACGTGGTCAGACTTGGATCAAGAATATATGGAAAGAATGGAAGTTCTTTGAAAGTTATCTACTGAACACCCAAAATAAGATTATTCAATAATTATGTATCACGGTATTGTCTGGAATATCTTAGATCTCTATAAGTTTAGGTTGACATGGATTTATTGTTATTATTTAAATTGGACTTGATTTGAAATGAAAAAATCGGTAGCTACGGAAGCGGCTGGAACCTCCCCACCCAGTGGATCTTTGAAGCCAAAAAGAGCACAAAAAAATATGAACGAATATTTTTCCGGTAAGTGACGGAATCTAAAATTTAACACATCAGCTAAAATTTAACAGTCATTTAGTTAAATAACATATAAATCAATAGGTTGCGTGCGCTGATGTCACAAATTCTGAGACTTTAGGAAAACAAACAGCTGTCATTGAGTCACGTGCCGATTGAACGAATTGTTCTAAAGTATATTTTGCCGTTTTTGTGATATTTTAAAACTTAATTTTGGATTATTTAACATCCACAACTATCCTGAATTATTTCGTGTGGTGAATTTTGTTCGTTAATATGGAGATAAGTTTATATTTTACGAAATCGTCTCGTAATGTAGAGATTAGGTATATGGAAGAAGTTGGTGTCAATGAATAAAATCCCTTATATTTTGAGAAGTGATGACTTCAGTACAAATATTGGCGTATTTCATAATATTTCACATAGGGATATTGTGAATTACTTGCCTTTTGTAAGAAATGCATAGACAAAAGGATGAGTTCAAGGCGTTCAAAAATCTTGAAGCTATTTCTGGTTGGGTGAAAGAAGTACTCGCCAAGAAATTTACAGGATAAAAGCTTTTTGCAAAGGTGTGAATTATAGTTATCGATGATCAACTCTTTTTTCAATATATGCTTACCTATAAAATTACCTAACTAAAGTTGTATTGTATTGTATTAATTAAATGTTGCTTAATGAATAATTGCTAACATACAAATTAATTTTTCAGGTTATCAACTCTTAGTTTAACATCTTTAACAAAAGTCATCGACTACGTGGACTATTGCTGATCCAGATGACCCTTCAGTACTAATTGTGACTGTGTTACTAGTCTAGACCAAATTTATTGACTACTTAGTCTTTCCTTTCAATTTTTTAGCAGTATACGGTGGCTATGGTCGAAGGGTTAACTGTTATGAATTTTATGAAAAATACTACATAAATTAAACAATGAAGGACTGAAGTACTGTGAACTAGTTCCAGTGTTCAGCCCTTGCCTACGATATTCCTATAGATTGATCTATACAAACCATTGTATCTAATTTGTGCAAGAACTTTTTGTTATCATGTCTTATTAATGTTATAAAATATATCTAACATGTACTTTATTTTTTTCATGTAGGATAATTGTATTTTTTTAAATATATTCACTTTATCACTTTTTTTTATTATAAATTTTATTTATCAGTCCTATTATCGTCAGCAGTAAATTGATATAGTCGATTATGTTGAACGTCTATATACATGCATCTAACTGAAAGTAAAAAAGACGGATAGCCGCGATTAAAAGGGATGATCTAACACCTTCCATCGTTTTTTCATCTCGATTTTCCAACATCAACTTCTTGAAATACTCACTCTGCATAATTAAATAAAGTTTATTGCTTGAAAAGAATCAAAAACGCCTTGCCACAATCCACAAAAAACACTATATTGTTAAAATTTCAAGATACTTAGCCAGGTCAACGGAAAAACACAAACTATTTTGACAAACGTTTAACGACTGTCAACAAATGTTTGACCGCCACGCCAAGTTGGAAGGCACGTGGTTTGGATTAATAAAAATAGACTGCTAATAACACGTTAGATTTCTAACCTACATAAAGAGTCCTATTTTATTAGGACAAAGTATTTAGAACTTCATAAACATTACACTGCACTAGATTTTAGTTGAAAGTACGGGAACTAGGCAGAAGTTTTAATAACAGCTACGTAATATTCTTAAATCTTAAGGAATATATATTTTTCAGGTTACCTGTGACGTCACGTACCATAATCAACATTCACAAAGGTTACCAACCCAAATATTTTTGACAGATGGCAATATATATTTTCCCCTAACAATAATACCAATAATATTTTTTGGATGCTGTCATGTGTGCACATATAACGAATCCTTTTTAATTTTTTTAACGGAAACGAAATCGAAAGGGTGCAAGTGTGATATATCGTTGAAATTGGAATTTTTACTGCTTTTCAATGGTTTGATTACAAATTGTAAGTGATCATAAAATAAACAACTTGTTGTGCCAAAACGGCACTAAACGTAATCCGATTTGAACCAAAACGTTTTCAGATCTTCTGAAGCACTAAAGAAACCCTCATGCAAAGTTTCATCCAAATCCAAAGTAGCTTCACCACTATCGTGCTAACATATACACACACATACACACACACAGACATTTTTTAAAAACCAGATAGATGGAGTTATTCGAATAAAAGAAAATGTTATTGCTTCAAACAATTTTAACTAAGTATCATCGTAAATTTTTACCAAAAGTATCATAAAAAGTAATAAACCTACTCATCCCCAACATGAGAACAAGCTAAAATACAAATATGTAATATTTGGTATACGGTTTTATGTCCTATACAGATATTGTACATTAAGCATTGATATACTCGTGTTCGATTGAAAGGGAAAGGGCAGACCCTCAATCCCTTTTAGATTTGCATATCCCCAGCTGATATCGGCCAATATACAACACTTGACATTGGAAATAGCTGTGTTAAACCACTGTAAATACACTGTAAATATTTTCTCTTCTATAGACTCAGCAAACACTACACTTTTAAATCTATAATTATTGTTACTCTACGTAATAACATAATGAAGGTTGCATATTAAATGGAATAAATAATAAATTATAACCAAGTAACAATCTACCTTAATTATTGTAAAATAAAAATACGATTTTCGTGATTTTTATTTACTATTTTTTACGAAAGTTGCATATTGAAATTTTAAATAAAACTATACACCTGCTTGACGCAATTTTATCTACAAACTTTTGCATTTTATTTACAAATAGTAGTCAGTTATAAAAAAAGTGCAGAGATCGATTTTATATATCAAAAAATGCTAAATTATTATACATGGTGTTTGGTAAAGCGATGCCGATCCTAATTATATCTATATGAAAAATGTTACCTTTTTCTCTAATACTGATTTTGTACTTTTTTAAAAATCTCTATTTTTCATCATATATGTAATTACTGTTAACTAAGTTTATCTTCTGACATTCTGAAATATGTTTTCCTTTATCCGAATTGAACAAACTTAGAAGAAACACTAAAATAAAAATATTTTAAAATAAATAGATCGTCAGATATGTCTGCTTTAATTTTATAAGTCTATACTGCTTATCGATGTGCGTATTGAATTTCAACTTTTGCAACAGAGACCAGAACAAGTATAACTCCGTATTTTAATTCAATAGATTATATGTTATTTATATATTTCTTTTTCTATCAGAGAAATATGTAAGCCGAATTCAACCCATTACACTGGCCCACAAAAAAAGTGGGCTGTGCTGGGGTACTGACCATATCTATCCCTTGTATTTTGAGCCGCTGAACATGAATCAGACCTTAGATTTTTCTCCAGCACGTCAGGTTTTTTTTAACCCCAAAAAAGTAGATCGTAATATTACTTACCCAGCTCATTTAAATCAGGCTCCAAAAGTGATTCAACTTTAAAACTTAATCCTAATAACATTGTGGTACTTCAATATTTACCTCATAACTCAAAGAAAAAAGCCTATAACTCCTTAACCCAACACCCCTCAACCCCATAACCCTGGGAATCCGATGAAAATAGTGAGGAATCTTGATTGGGAAGTTAATAAGATTGTGACTTTGGATTCTTGTACTTAAGTGTTATACATCCACAACCTCATGATCCCATAACCTCGGCATTACATAACCCGGTAACCCCTTAACTCTGAAGATCCAACGGAAAAAACGGATATTCTAAGTAGGATAATTCGTGTCATTGTGATATTAGAATCCTGGAATTAAGCACCCTATGGTTGCTATATCTCTTCAGCGACAATCCCTCTATCCTCATAAACCCACAACCCTGAGAGTTCCATGAAAACAATAGGAGCCTCTCGATTGGGGAATCAATTAGATGATTTGATTATTATGCCCTCAGAACCTTGTTATCTTGCTACCAAGTAAGCGCTCCAGCAGCAAACCTTTCTATTACATAATCCAGTAACCCCGTAAACCTATAACTGCATAACTTTGAGAATATGATAGAAGAATGTGAAGAATCTAAACATTGGAATTCGTGAGATTGTGTTCGCGGAATCTTGAAATTGAGTAGCCTGTAATCCCTTAGCTCTTGAAAGTGGAGTATATTTTCAGGTGATTTCTGTTTAGGTGGCCTCGTTTGATATCTTCCTTTGCAAACTTTTTATCTTACAATGACAAGGAAGGTGGGATGATCATATGATGGCAGTCTTTTATTGGATGTTGAAGAGGGAACATGTGACGTAGAGCAAGAAGCGTAAAAGAAAAGATACTACACTTCCAAAGTTACATTCTCACTGAATCCCCAATTAATATTCCCCAATTTGCTTTTATTCAATCCCCAGAATCACGGCTAAAAGTTTTGCTGTTTAAGAACTCTGGGGTCACAAGTTACTCGATTTCAAGATTCCGAGAACACAATTTCATGAATTCTCCTGTTCAGATTCTTTACATTCTTCCATTATATTCCCAGAGTTATGAAGTTACGGAGTTACTGGGTCATGTAGTAGAAAGGTTTACTGCTGGAATATTCTTACTTGGTAACAAGGTTCTGAGGGCACAATCTAATTGATTCCCCAATCGAGAGCCTCCTACTTTTTCATTGAAACCTCAGGGTTATGGGGTTATGAGAATAGAAGGATTGCCGTTGAAGAGCTATGGCGCCATAGGGTGCTTGATTCCAAGATTCTAATGCCACAATGGGACAAACCACCCTACTTAGAATCTCCATTTTTTCCGTTGGATTTTCATATTTAAGGGATTACAGGGTTATGGGATGCTGAGATTGTGGATGTATGACACTCAAGCTCAAGGATCCGACGTCAGAATCTCATTAACTTCCAAATCAAAATTCCCCACTGTTTCCATCGGATTCCAAAGGTTATGGGGTTGAGGTTTTTTTTGAGTCATGTGGTCAATACTGAAGTACCACAATGTTATTAGTTGAATCACTTTCGGAGTCTGATTTAAATGAGCTGGGTAAGCAATATTACTATCCAACAGATTTTTTTTTAGCATTGAACGCTCTGGAGAAAAACCATATTTGTGTTCAGCAGCTCAAAGTACAAGGGATAGGTATGATCAGAACCCCAGGCCAGACCATTTTTTTTGTGGGCCTGTGTTATCTACCTATCTGCATTTTTATGCCAATTCTAACCGAATTTTTGTTAGCGATCCAGCTAGTCGCAAGTTAAGATTAATGTTCAATTCTGTCATTTAATATATGAATATTAGTACTAAAATGGCGTATATAATGAGACTATAATATAATAATAATATAATATATTTAGTCCGAATAACTGTTACGGTTTTTGAGCTAATATAAATATTTAAATTACCACAAACAATGGTGAAACTGTAGTTGTTATTCTTTCAATTATCAGTTTATATTATTATACCATTTAGTGGAGTCGATGGCAGTTTTAACTTCGGAACTCGGCGAACAAGGATAAAAATGTCTGAAACTTTCACAATATCTTTTTTATACTAAAAATAGAAAATTTTACCTTTGTTTATCTCATACGCTTATTAATAATTAATCGTTTAAACAAATAGTTGTTGCGAAACGAAAAATGACTGTAATATCTTGCCAGAAAAGACAATAATTTTTATTTTCTGAAAAATAAAATCAAAAAACAGAAAAAGCAAAAATTTTTACTACAATGAATTTATTTATTTTTATTTCTGTAGGAGTAATGGTATCGGAGATTTGGAAGTTTAAAGTTGACGACCAAGTATTTAGTTTAAATGTTAAATATCTGTGTGCCAAAATTGCTAAGAATTAAAATTAAAACTTATTAAAGCTTTCAAATGTTTTCTTTCTTCTTTAAAATAAGCTTTCAAATGGTCATCTGCGATCTTTCCTCGCAAGGTAATAGCCATTTTAAGGTGACATGAATTTGAAACCATGATCCCCTACAACTCAAAAATCTTAACCAGACGACTCCAAACGAATCAAGATTTAAAGCTTAAAAAAAGATCTCTCTCGCAAATGAATTGGTTAAGATTGTTGGGTTGTAGGGGATCATGGTTTCAAATTCATGTCACTTTAAAATGGCTATCTATAACTTTACGAGGAAACATAGTAGGTGACTATTGGAAAACTTATTTTAAAGGGGAAGGATGGTACTAAATAATGTATCTGTTATAAATAAGCTGAAAAAATTTTTGAATCCTATACATTACCTCAAAAGTTGCCAAAAAAGGCCATTTTTTAAGTACTTAACCTCAAATATTTCAAAACCCTGACGTAATGGGCCAATTCTGAAACCAGATTCGTATTCAATGCGAAAAATTACTTCGGAAATGACCCACAGCTGCCCAACAACATTCATGAATCGTTTATTCGCAGACCTGTGTTATTAATTGCCCTTTCAAATTATTATTTTTTATTTCTGTAGAAAAAAGAAAGAAATTATGGTCGAAACAATTTACGTCTTCACATTTTTTAAATAAAAATGTCACCATTTTTTTACTGTGATTTGTCGGGAATAAAAAAAAATCTTAAATACTGTTTTTGATTAATATATAACTTGATGGTTATTTTTCTTGTCCATTTAAACCATTTGTTTCAGAGAAAATTTCATCCGCCATGTTGAAGCCACGATTTTAATTTTTTTAATTTTAACTTTAGATTAGTAATTAGCGATCCCAAAAAGCTAAATTTATTACCTAAAAAGAAGTTCTATTCTTTAACTAACTTAGTAAACTATGGAAACTGTTAATTGCAATTTTTTTCTAACATCATTTTCATAAGCAATTGATGTTAGAAATTATTGATTGTTTATAACAAAAAACAATTGTCTTACAGGCTGAACAGTCTTTGAAGTTTTTAGTATAAAAAATACGTTGAGAAAGTGCTGTTTTTAGACTCTTATCGATACGTCACGATGTTTGTTAGTTAATTCTCTAACAAGAAGAGGCATATAACTTTATGCAAGCAACACTCTGACTAAATATAGTTTCGCAGTTTTTATCTCGGGCAGTATGCGTAAGGCAAACACACACACGCTGTTAATTCTCAGTAATTAATAGTATCTTGCAATGCCTAAATGGTTCCAAGGTGTTGTAAATAAAGGTTGCGGTCGGATTTATCACACACCACATCCCGTATCTTAAATCGCGTCGCGTCCCAACCAAAGACATATAACTTGCAAGAGTTGCGGTTTACACTAATTGAGACGAATACGTTTCCTGATTGTTGTTTGCACAAATGACGAACCGCGCGTCGTTGTCTGCATATTTCATGGATTTATATATGACTTTTGAAGGATTTTGCACTCTTCGTTTGCCTAATTAACGGCGGAGGCATGGGCGGCACGGGCAGCTGGAACGACTGGCACGTTAAGCAGGATATATCATATCATGAATGAATTTGAACTGGTTACACTGGAAACATCGCTCTTATGACTTTGGTAAACTAGATCAATTTTCGTTTTAATTTAAATAACACAGGCCCATAAAACAAAAAAGTATCGAGAGCTAGTGGTCAGACCCACATTTTCCCATGTATTTTCACTCACTGAACACAAATCTGGCATCAGAATAGGACCTTCCTGGACGAATTTATGAATTATGATGGAAAAAAGCTAGGAAATCATTAATTCTCCGTATTAACTTTACATATTTCAAGATCATTGGCAGTAGCGTTGGCGTAAATTGAGGACAGCTCCAATATATACTTTCTAGGTATTAATGTTATAGCAGATAACAATAAGACCCATAACCTAACAATAACCCAACAATAACCCAATAACCCAATAACCCAATAAATCAGCAATTCATATTACCAAAGTTCGTAAATTTAAAAGAAAAATTTCTCGTTCAGTGATGTTTTCGTACTCTTTTATCTTCAAAAAATATACGTAATAATCCCTAAACCAACAATAACCCAACGGCCCAACAACCTCTACCTTTATAGAATTTTTTTTTGGTTTTACTTAAACTTGATAATATGAATTGCCGATTTATTGAGTCATTAGGTTGTTGGACCATTGGGTTATTGTTGGTTTATGGGTCATTACGTATATTTGAGCCGCAAAATCCGAATCTGGCATTGAAATTAGGCTTACACGTCACAATTTTTTTATAGTCGAAAAATCTACCAAATATAGAACGAGCATCAATTTTTACTTTGAACTTTTCCAAAAATGTGTATATAGGTAGATGAACTAAAACCAAACAAACCTAACGAATGCAGATTGTTTTTGAACTCTTCCACGTGAAGATTAAAAGTTGTACAATACTAATAAATTGGCATCGATACCTGTTGTTCATTCGACAGTCCTGAAGGAAGAGTATTCAAATATAGAATTAGTTTTGAAAAAGATCAAGTACGAAGAACATGAATGGCAAATTTGTGGTGACTTGAAAATATTGTCGATGATTTTGGGCCAACAGTCGGGCTTTGTGAACTATTCATGTTCCTTTTGTGAATGGGATAGTCGAGATTGAGAGAATCAATACGTCAAAGCGATCTCTTTGAAACCTGGTTCAATGAACGTCACTAAAAAGATAGTATTCGAATGTTCTAAAATTATTTTGTCTCCTCTTCGCATTAAACTTGGTTTAAAAAAGGAAAATGTTATGAGTATTTAACACGTAAGTTCAGTCGTATATCAGAAACTAAATAAAAAATGAAATTAAAGGAAGGAATATTTGATGGACCACAAATTCATACTTTGATGAAGGTTGAAAATTTCACCACGTCAAAAAAGCTGATTGTGTTAGTTTCAAAGAAGTTGTAGAACAATTTTTAGGGAACAAAAAGAGTGGAAGGTACAAAAATCTAGTAGCCAACATGATACAGAATTACCACAAAATTGGCTGTCTGGTAAATTTTAAATTGCATTTCCTTCATTCACACATTGACTACTTCCCTGAAAACTTAGGAGATTAAGAACAAAGCGAACGATTTCATCAAGATATTAATGAAAGACGATATTAAGGTAGATGGGACATCAATATGGTGGCTGACTTTTGCTGGATAATAAAGAGGGAATCGTTAAAAAAAAAAACAGGAAAAGAAACCCTTTATGCAGGTCTTTTGAAGATAAAAGAGTGCGAAAACATTGCCGAATGTAAGAAATTCTTGCTTTAAATTTACGAACTTTGGTAATATGAATTGCTGATTTATTGGGTCATTGATTTGTTGGACAGTTATGTTATTGTTGGTTTATGGATCATTACGTATATCTTTTGAAGATAAAAGAATACGAAAGCATCACTGAATGAGGAATTTTTCTTTTAATTTACGAACTTTGGTAATATGAATTGCTCATTGATTGGATCATTGGGTTATTTTTGGGTTATGGGTCTATGGTTTAATTACCACATCTAAAATAGCTGTCTTCAACTTGCGCCAATGCTGCTGCTTGACTTGAAATGTGTAAGGTTAATACAAGGAATTAATGAATTTCGAGCTTTTCTCCATCATAACTCATAAATTCGCCCAAGAAGGTCCTATTCTGATGCCAGATTCGTGTTCAGCGAGTGAAAATACATGGGAATATGTGGGTCTGGTGACTAGCCCAGGATACTTTTTTATTCTTGTGGGCCTGTGTAATGAGTCTTTGTTTGCCTCTCATTTAAGCAGTCATTTTAAAGCAGTGTTTACACCTAGAGCCTTCGAGTTTTTCCTGGTCGATACCTGAATTGAAACTTTGGTTGTTATCCAAAGTCCCACAATCTTAGGTATGTTGTTGTATTGCGTTGGTAGGCTTCCCATATTTTTTAGATGATGGAACGTTAGGCAAATGATGTACTTCGCGATAATTGTAAACATGATCAAGTATTTTCTTTTAAATAAAATTTCTAGTTACCCCTTTCAGACTTTGCATCCCCACACCTCATGAATTATATTATTAAATTCCATTGACTAGTTTAACAGTACAGTGGTGAAGCGCATTTATATTTTGTCTTGGAAGTCGACGTAACCTGAAATTATATTACACGTGACCTGAAGTTATAAATGTCTGATCTGTCACAAATTATTCCGGGGTTGCAACGGGTTAAAACATCACACACGAATAATGCATCGAAATCAACTGGCTCCTTGTGTAGACGTTACTGATCCAACTACCATATCCTGTCTCCTATCTGATTTAAAATCCTCAGTACCTATTTTGAAGCGAATTCTGCGCGAGCCGCTATACCAGAAGAGTTTTCAAATATTTTCGATTCTTGCTTACTTGATAACTCTTCAGTCACTTGGATTCATCTACTAATCTTCTCCTACGCTGTTTTACGTGTTCCGAAAAAATCTAATATAAAAATTAAATCTTTTTCATTTGCGGTGAAAACAAATCTCGAAAATTGGAAGAACAACAAAGAATCACCCACTCACTTGTTCAACATTTATTTACCAGAACCAAAAATTAAAAAAAAAACGTAAAAACAATGTAGGAAATGATAATCTTCATAAGAAAATTGAGTCAAAATTATCAGATGGTGATGTAAGAGGAGCTATTCGCCTCTTATGTTCCCAGAACTCTCTATTCCCAAACGACAATTCAACATTTTCGAAGCTCCAGGAGAAACACCCAAAAGCCTCAAGCCACTGTTCTAATACAGATAATGAACATTCTTCCAGTCGTGTGCCTGTAGTAACCACAAATGAAGCTTGCAGTGCAATAATATCTTTTTCTCCGGCTTCAGCTAGTGGACTTGACTCCCTGAAACTTCGACACTTAAAAGATCTAATTTCGGAAGAATCCCTTTCTCTCCTAAACTGCTTTCTTCTTTGGCTGGAATTATCGACTTAATGTTTCAAGGGTTAGTCTCACTTGAAATTAGTCAAATCATCTATGGAGCATCACTCTGTGCTCTAAGTAAAAAAGATAGGGGCTTACGAAGATTATGCGCTAAAATTGCTTGCAAGAGAATTTCAGGACTCGTCGGAAATTTTTTAAAACTTTTACAGCTAGGCTTTGGGACTAAATTTGAAGCAGAGACAAGGGCGCATTCAACCAGAAAATAATTAGGTACCTCAACTCTTTTAATATGGTTTCAAAATATGGTTTCAAGGTTCGCTATTCTCAGTACAGCAAGGGAAATAATGCCTGACTTTATTCCCTTTCTGAAGCAGTACTATAATGATGATGAGTATGATCATACGAGAATCAAACAATATCTTCGGAAACAGGTGTTCAACAGGGAACCCACTGGGGCCTGTTCTTTTTTGCCTTGCACTTCAGCCATTAATAACATCCCTAAAATCTGAACTTAATATTTGGCATCTGGATAATGACACTTTGGCTGATAATCGTCACATTGTTTTACGAGACTTTCAAAAAATAATAGAAGAGTCTTCAAAAATTGGCTTATCACTCAACACTGAAAAATGTGAAGTCTCTCTGATGACCCAAAGGTAAGATATGAAATTCTAAAATATTTTGAGAGTCTAGCGCCCGGTATTTCAATCGAGAATTTTGAAGAAATTTCACTCTTGGGATGCCCTTTGTCTAACGGAGGTATTAGTGAGCTATAAAGCCGAAAATTGAAACAATCAAAAGGTTTTGCAATTGTTTAAAAGATTTATTAAACTCTCATTCATCTTATTTTCTGTTAGAAATTCTTCGGCAATTCCAAGCTTAGTCTAATTATTACTCTGTTCCCCTTGTTGGAGATCCCATGAAGATCTTATTGATTATGACTATTGTCTCAAAAGAAAAATGAAAGAAATTTATAATTTTACTTTCAAGGAAAATTCATGGCCTCAATCTACATTACCTGTAGCTTTAGGTGGTCTAGGAATCCGGGACATAACTACATTATGCTATTCCGCCTTTTTGAGATCCATAAATGAGTTTGAGTTTCACAATTATTACTTTTGATTCTCCCCTTTTACATTCTCAATGTCCTGACAAAGCCTGTGATGCAGCTCTAGCTAATTAGTCTACTCTAACTTGCATAGATCCAATTGCCAGCATTTATTAGAGATATTGGAATAAGCAACCTACTGACTGAAAATCAAGACCTAAAAGGAAAAGCACGTTTGCTAGCAGTTCAACAAAAAGAATCTGGCGCCTGGCTGAATACTTTACCATCGCCTTCAATAGGAACTCTCTTAGACGACTCATCTTTTCGTATCGCCATTGCTTTTGCGAATCCCAGAACTGCACTTGCTGTGAACCCGTAGACATTTTTGGTCATCATGGCCTATCATGCCGCAAAAGTACAGGGAGGTGGTTTCGTCATGGAATTATAAACGACATCATCAAGAGAGGTGTGGTTTTGGCAGAAATTTCTTTAATACTTAAACCAGTAGGGTGTTGCAGAAGCTACAGGAAAAGGGCGGATGGAATGTCCCTTGTATCATGAGAAGGGGTAAAGGCCCTTCTATGGGAAGCTACGTGTCGTGATACACTAACATCGTCTTATATTAAATAAACATCCCAAAAACCTGGAGAAGCTGCCCGCATCGGAGAAGGGAGGAGGAGAGGAAAGAACTAGAATCACGTTTCCTTTTTTGCCATTTTCTGTTGAAATATTGGGTCCAGATAAGGCTAAAAAATGTATCAATTTTATGGGTAAGAAAATTTGGAGCATTTCAAATGAAAAGAAAAGCACTTGCTACCTGATACAGAGAATCAGTTTCGTGATTCAGAGAGGGAATGCCGCATCAATCCTGGGCACGATGCCGCCTTCTGCCAACTTGGGAGAATTTTTTTTTTATTCTAAATTAATTAATTTATATCTTTTTGTATCTTCCTTTTGTATTATTTAGTATTTTATTTGTATATATTTAATATGCCACCTGTTTTCAAGTCCAATAATGTAACTACTAATTACTTTCGTTAAAAACTTTAGTTATATAGTAACTTATATTTCGTATATCCCTGATCTTTCGTTTAATTCAGTTCTATACTTTGGATTGCCTAAAAGTTATTGCAATTTACCCATTCACAAAGATCGAGCAGATTTACTTAAATCTCATTTGTATTTTGCAAATATCTATTCATTCATAGGGAAAAATAGCGAATAAAAAAACCGAGACCAGACATTTTGTGCTGGGGATATTGGTGTGTGTCATTATTGCCATTAAGGATAAATTATATTAAGGTGCTGATGTGTTTTCTGTATATAACAATTTTCCAATTTATTTCGGATAACTACCATTACAGTTATACTTTAGTTTTAATCACATTCAGGCGACGCCAATATGATTGGCAAAATGCACGTCTAGTGATAGTAATCAAGGGTAGTGTTTACGTGTTTTAATTTGTGGAAACCAGTAGAGGGTGGACCAAATTAGAAGGGGTTTTCTCTAAAACTATGGCAGATAGACAAAAAATAAATTTTCGAGAAACATACAGTGGCGTAAACCGCGATCGTCTATCTTTTTCTACTACCGAGCTACAAAGCGTTTTTGGAAAATTGGCATTTTTTGATCACCTCTACACCTCAATTAGCAAGTGCCGAATCGAAAATCGAGTAACAGATTCTCGAGGTACTTTTTTGAGCAGAATCCGTTGGTGATAAGAAGAAAATTATGCATGCCTCAGTTTTCGAGATACAGACATAAATTGTGTTTTTTTAAATATATGTGTTTTTTTAAATATATGTAAATTATTTCATTATTCGATCACAACTTAAATTAGCTATTCAATCATATATCATTTGTCATATTTATCTTTAGAAAAAGTGGTTAATTTAATATATTTTTGAGGGGGCCACGGAAAACTATTAACAACACTTCGTATGATATAAAATAATTTTGCCAAAAATAGGAAAAGCTAAACTACAATAAATGTTCGAAGTGTCCATTGATATAATAATAATAATAGTATCTATGTATATCTATGCATATTTATCGCATTTCTAATATTTATTGAGAAAGCCATGTTAAAAAAAAGAAAATCGAAATAATCGTAAATTTCAAAAACTAATTTGTGAGTTAATTGTGAGTGAGCATTGTTAAAAATTAGTAGGAAAAAACTTTTTTAATAAAAAGCTTTTATTTGAATGCGCTAAAAAGAAGAAAATAAACTTTGAAGTAAATCAAACCATCATTTTGTTACGTTATAAAATTTTATATGATATAAAAGCTTGTGGCGAGAATTAATCTTGACACAGGTAATTTTAAATTTGGTTTATAAGAAATACATAGGTAGGTACTTAGAATTACCTGTGTCAAGATTAATTCTCGCGATAAGATTTTATATCATATAAAATTTTATAATGTAACAAAATGATGGGTTCGATTTACTTCAAAGTTTATTTTCTTCTTTTTAGCGCATTCAAATAAAAGATTTTTATTAAAAAAAAATTTTTACTACTAATTTATTTTTAAATTTTTAGTTACGTCTTAATTAGTTTCATATTCATTGCGTTGTCCTTACTAAAAGAACCGAACTAAAAGCACCGGATTCTTCGTCATTTCTTAGAATGCAACGTCTAAGTGAATACACTATCCGATTATATTATAGTTTTAAAACTAAAAAACGCGTCCACCATATTGGATTTAGAACGACGTTACATAGTTTATCGTATTTTACTCGTCAGACCATTTGATACCCATACCTAGGTGGTTGCGAAGAAAAAAAATAATCCTCCATTTTGCGGCGACCGCCATATTGGGTATAGAATGACGTCACATGGTTTATCGTATTTTACTCATCAAACCTTCTCATTTTATATCCATGTTAAGGGGTTGTGAAGAAAAAAAGGTGATCCGCCATCTTGGGACGTCGGCCATTTTGGATTTGGAACGTTATTAGATACATCATATTGCATTATCACCGGTTTTATACACGTATGCAAGATTTCAAAGCTCTAGCTTAAATAGTACAAGTCGAAATTTTGACTGCACGTCCGCCATATTGGATTTAGAATGACGTCACATTGTTTATCTTATTTTATTCGTCAAGCCCTTTCATTTGATACCCGTATCGAAGGGGTTGTGAAGAAAAAGTGATCCGCCATCTTGGGACGTCCGCCATATTTAATTTCGAACGGTAATAGAAACACTATATTGCATTGTCACCGGACTTAAACACGTCTGCCAAATTTCAAAGCTCTAGCTTAGTTAGAAATAGCCGAAATTTTGATTGCAAGATTTGACCTAAACAAACAAACATACAAACATTGCAAGCTAAATAAAAGCATTTAAAAATGGTTCAATTTACTAATGGTGAAAAATTTGATATGATTAAGTGTTTTATAGAATGCGGATAAGATTCAAAAGCTTCCGAGCTTTATTTTAAGAGGTAAGTTATAGAGAGCAAAACTTTGTGCTAAAAGTGCTGCCTAAACAATATTTTTAGATATCCAGAAAAGAGACAGTCAGACATAATAAAGATATTCAAAAGGCTGCAACAAAATTTAAAAGAATTTGAATCATTTGTAAAACCTCGAACACAAATATATAATAAAGCAGGTAGAGAAGCTGTGGAAAATATTGTTTTGGAAACTGTAAGAGAAAACACTAATATATCGTCTCACGAAATACAGGAAAATTTAGGAATCCCAAAAACAACTGCGTTGCGTTGCTTAAAAAAAATAAATTAAAACCATACAAAATTAGGATTAGTCACCATCTATACCCAAACGACTGTCAAAGGCGTTACGATTTTTGCCAGTAGTTTTTGCGTCAGTGCAATGAAGTGCCAGGATTTAAAGAGACAATTGGGTTGTTGCACTAAGTTAAAATTTGAGGAGAATCTATGTTAAATAGTAACAATTATTCATAAAAAATCATTAGAAACATGTAGAAGTTGAAAAGAAAGTCTTATAATATTATAATATTAATTACAAAAATACATGCATTTAAAACGGAGATGACATAATAACGGCAGTCTGTAGAGAAGTTAGTTATAAAACGACGAGAAACGTGTACTAATTTAGAAAATCACTGATAGCGACGGAGAAAAAAGACAATCACGACAGTTTAATCTGACATTATATTTAACGTCAAATTCAACCGACGTTCATAGGTTACAATTCGGTATAGTTTAACAGCATCTAGTTATGGATAAATATAAGTACAGATAGTGTTTTCTGCCGTACTGTGTAAATAATACCACCAATTCACCAGAAAAACTGTTGTGTTCCAATAATAAACGCTGAACGTAATAATGAATGATTCAAAGCCACCAGAGAAGGACCAAGTCTTCTTATTGTGGAGACCATTTCAATGTCAAGTAAAGTAACAAATTACAATGTATTCTAAGCGTTTTATTTGTGGTAAGTTGTATCTTAATGTAGGAATTTGATTTTTAATATGGGTTTATGTTGTAGAAAAAACGGCCGCATTACAAGACTTGTTCTAGCTGTTACAAATTTAAATTACCCGCCAAACTGGTGGATAAAACAGGGTGTATTCTTAACGGCTCTAGATTAGAATGTTATTCATGCTTTGACTTCCTAAAAGGAGGGAAATGTCTTTAATCTGTTTTTATGTATTTTATCTAGTTTATGTTGGAATAAAGTGCAGTTGTTTTTGTTAGCTATTGATTATTTATGA
This sequence comes from Rutpela maculata, assembly GCA_936432065.2. Lineage (NCBI taxonomy): Eukaryota > Metazoa > Arthropoda > Insecta > Coleoptera > Cerambycidae > Rutpela > Rutpela maculata. Next base: position 58,157,891 of record OW386292.2, read on the forward strand.
AGCTCCCTAGACGCCCCATAATACTAGGATGGTCAATATAAATTAAGAAAGGAAATTTAAAAACTCGCCGCTGAAAAACTATATGAAACAAACTGTGAAACTCGTCCAAAGTCGGTGGACACAATCAGTCGGAAATGGCTACGAATGCGTTGGATTGTAGTTATATATGCCCTTTGAATTATGTGTGTTATAAATACATATCATTGTTTATTGCTTATATAGATACTAGCATAAAGTACTTACCTATTTATTATTTTTTGTTATAATACAGACCTTTCTTGATATCTTCGTAAGTCTCATTCTGACTCTTCTTAGCAGTGAGTATCAATGGATAATAACTAATTTCTTTAGTAGATAAACTTATTTTGTTGTTTTCAGTTAGATACGCATGTATATAGTTAATAGGAAATAAAACAATGAAAAGGAAATATTTAATAAAATACAAAGTATAGTTAACAAATTCATCTAAATTAAATAATAAAATACCTATTAGACATATAAGGAAGTTCTTGCAGACATTACAATAGTTTGTACTGTCTATATCAGCTGTAACGTAAGTACCTTGCAGCTTTTGCACTTCCAACCATTGCAATGTCAAAACGATCGTCTCTTTTTAAAAATTCGCTTAGGTACCATAAATATATCTACCGCAAGTAGAATGTCAGAATTAGCTTTTACAGATATACTGCCTTAGTCGTTTTGTAAAAAAATATTAACAATAACTGCAAACATCAATCACTGCTAGCTAAACGTCAAATTTACTTTTGACATATGAAGTAATTTTCTTTCTTGTCAGCAATGTCAACTTATTCGTCTTCATCTGTTCTGCTTATAAGTTCACATCTAACTGCCGTTATGATGTCACTACCGTTTTCGCGGCACATTCAAATAGTCGAAGTTTAACAATTTTTTAAAATATGTTGCGCTAAGAATTTTTCTTCCAAATTAAATATATAACTAAATTAAGTCCTCCACTACCATATTTCACCATTTTTGAAAATTCGTCAACAACCCAATTATATGAACAGACTAGGCCCATATAAGCGGTGCAGGAATTTTCAATCGGCATAATAGCCATCATTGGGCTCATGAAAATCCGCACATAACCGCTACAGTTAATCGACAAGGACAATTTGGATTTGGTGTATGGTATGGTTTTATTGTATACCAAATAATAGGTCCTCATTTTTTTCATGGTAATTTGAATACCGAAAATTTTATTAATATTCTACGACAAGAAATAGAGCCCTTTGTAGACCATATGCCTGTAAGACAATTTCAAAGATTAATTTACCAACACGATGACGCCCCAGGTCATACGTCAAATGAAACACGAAATTATTTAAATGCTCAATTTGGGGAGGATTGGATAGGTATGTATATATCACTCAGGACTAGTTTATTAATGTCTAGTTAGCTAAGTTAACTAAATTGATAACTAATAATTAATTTAGCTAACTGAACATTAATAAACAACAAAGTAGTTTAGATATTCTTTAATTTTTGCGAAATAATGGTCCTATTTCGTGGCCAGCTAGATCTCCCAATATAATCCCTGCCGACTTTTGGCTTTGGATTTATTTAAAAAAATATTATATATAGAGAACATTCTAATAACATAGAAGAATTAGAGAACAAAACATTAGCTACGTTTTGGGCAATAACTCCTATTATGATTGGAAATGCAACAAATGCTTAAGTAGAAGGTGTCAAAAATGCATAGATGTCAATGAAATTCGAACAATTATTGTAGTTTAGTTTTCTTATTTTTGGCAAAATTATTTTGTAGTGTTTTTGTTGTTCATAGTTTTCCATGGCCTCACAAATATATTTATATTTTATAATTTTTCGAAAATTAACCACTTTTTCTAGAGATAAATATGACATATGATATATTGTTGGATCGCTAAATTAAGTTGTGATCGAATAAGGAAATAATGTACTGGGTGTTCCATTTAAAAAAACACAAGCATGCATAATTTTCTTCTTATCAGCAACGGATCCTACTCAAAAAAGTGCCCTTAGAATGTGTTACTCGATTTTCGATTCGACACTTGGTAATTGAGGTATATAGAGGTCATCCGAAAATACTAATATCCCAAAAACGCTCTGTAGCTCGGTAGTCGAAACAGATGACGATCGCGGTTTGCGTCATTGTTTGTTTCTCGAAAATCGAGCTTAGGACATCTATATTGGTTTTTGTCTATCTGCCATAGTTTTAGAGAAAACCCCAAATCCCATCTAATTTGGTCCACCCTGTACATGGACATTATAATGCTTACTTGGTTAGAAAGACAACAAACTCCGTTTGAGGGGATTCCTTTTATTCCCTGAAAATATATTTTAATAAAAATCTCGTGCCTAAATTATTATAATAATACATTTCTTTGAAATAACTGTATTACTGCCTTCAAATTACAGAGCTTCTTCAGTGCTGATCAGAACATAACCACCGTAACGTATTGACGTGTTTGTCCCTACGTTATTGCCATTACCACCCCTTAATAAAAGGGAAGATTTTGCATATCCCTGATTTATTGACTCTCATCAATGTGCTATTGTAGTAGAGATGGACCCATTTGCATTAAGCCCTATCTCCTGAGATCACAGTAGTCGATATTGGTTCTTAGAATGTGACTAAGTACTGCTCACAAGTGCTCGTTATCAGGCTATTTATTATACCTTACTAAATTATAGTAATATTTCATCAATAATGACGAAAACAGTAAGCCTTTATAGACTCGGATTTTGAATAAATCTCATCAATTTTGCTCTGCTGGAGCCAGAGGTTTTATGCGACCAAAGTAAAGTATTAAATTAGATTTATTGTCAGAGCTTCGTGATAGGTTTTTCTTTTAACCATTAACTAATTTAAAGTTTTTAAATATTTAAATATATATTTTATGTTAAAATATTTTAAAGTGAATTATTTTTGTTTTCTTTAGTTTAGTAAAATAGTATATTGTTTTATTTTGAGTAAAAGTGATACTTTTTTGACGAGTCTGTAGGTTTGCCTGACGAACGAAGTGATCCGGCAGTTACAGAGGAGTCATAATAAGTGGCTTTTACTCCATTACTTGCCATTTTTTTTCAAAAGTCGATTAGCTATAAAAAAATAAAGATAAAAAATTTCGAATTTCACCACCAAAAACGCATTGTGTATCGCAAGGCCGGCGTGTTAAATAAAATACGTGTTGCTATGGATATTAATTTTTCTGCCGCTGTAAACGTAAAAAGTGACGTATCCCAAATGCAAGTAAATAATTATTTTTTTAAATGTTGGTTTTTCACTTTCTTTCATAACTCCTTTACCGTTTCTGCTTCGATAAAAATCAGTTATCATTTGTTTATAACTATAACTTTGAAAATTATAAGCAAATATAAAAAAACGGTTTGAATGAAGATACATTTTTTTTTCATCACATCTGTGTAAAATAAATGCAAAAATCTACATTTTGAAGAAAAAATTGTCTTCCTATGAATTGATTCAGTTAAACAATAAGCGATTGAAGTTTCTAAATATTTTTTTTATATTTGGCTGTTTAAATAAATATGGCAGGAAAGGTTTACTTCAATAAAAGCATAGTTTAAACAAGCTAAAAACGTACTCTTCGCCAATTTACTCAGGTTTTTATATATAATTGTTACACATTCTATAGGATACTCTTCGCAGTTTTCTTGTAAATAATGTTAGTTTTTGGACATCCTGAATTTTGTGATATCATCTTTGTTGTGAAAAAAATTATATGAAAAAAAAAAATAAAAAAAATATCCAACCTGTGTGGGATTCGAACACAGGACCTTTGAATTGCAACGCAAAAATCAAAAAAATCAAAAACTAGTTTATTTAGAATTAAAACAATACAGCATTTGACCCTCCCCAGGTACTCGCTTCGGAGCCAGTCAGACATCCACGGCGCCAGTCGTCGTGGAAATTGAAAGACTGGACGAAGTGAGGCCAGGTAGAGCTAAGAGGAACTGAAAAATAATATAATATCTCCTGGTCACGGGGTGCAACATAAATATTATTAATTAAAGTTAAACATGTAAAAAGATAACTATTATAATAATTGAAATGAAAAGGCAAAAGGTGCGTGCATAAATAAATATCAGAGATAAATATGATGACCATGCGGGAAAATTATCGGCCAAAAAACCCGCTTCAAGTAATTGCAAGAGCGAGCGGCTATGCTAGACCGCACAATTATGATTTAAAACATTTAAAACATTTTGTTTCAGAAGATTTTGATATTTACAAAAAATATAATTAGGAAGGGAGAAATTTAGGAAACGAAAAAGGCAACAAACAGAAACGAAAAAGGTAAAAAGAGTTATATATCGGAAGTTGTGTGTGATAGATTTTACAGTATAGAGAAAAGGGGATGTGGCTAAATAGGTTGCCGAAAGATGGGCAATGCCTGATATGGTAATTTGTGTTTTATGCGAAAAGGTGCATTATGCTCTCTAATTTGAGTAATGTTGTTTGTAAGTGGACTATCACCAAGTTTAAATTGGTAGAATTTTTGTGATGTAACTTTGATGTAGTCCGCCAGTGGCATTATGTCGTGACAACGTGCATAAAGGTCTCTTAAGGAGGATATCGTGAGGAATTTGAGATGAGGCGCATAAATTTATGTTCCAGGACTGTTAGTTTCTTTATTGTCGTGACCGACGTGCTGCACCACACCGGTGCCGCGTATGTAAGGGCCGGCCTCACAATAACAGTATAAATTAATTTTTTATTCTGTTCTGTCTGCTGAGTCTGCTATTCCTTGCCAAGAGCGGGTACAGACTCCTGGACATGAAATAGACGGTCCGTATAGTTTCGTTTATATGTCGGTTAAACGTCAGTCGTTTGTCTAAGCGTACACCCAAGTACTTCACGCACTCCCTTTCTGGAATTTGGTTTCCCCTTATCAAAATTGGCATTAAGATTTTATTTTCTGTAAATCTGCGCGTGAAGACTATAGATTCCGACTTTTCCGCGTTGACCCGAATCTTCCACCTATCATAATACTCCGTGGCACGAGCCATATCAGCTTTGAGAAGCATGTTAGCCGCTTGTGCGTTGTGACTATGCGCGTACATGGCCGTGTCATCGGCGTACTTGGCAAGTTTAGTATTCGGGAAAGTCGGATACGTACATATTGTACAGTTTAGGGCCAAGAACCGACCCCTGAGGAACTTCCGCACGAATATCCCTTTATGTAGACAATTTGTTATTCACTCGCACCTGTAGCGTTCTGCCAGACAGGTACGAATGTATAAGTTTAGTGATAAAGCTTTAGCCGCTGCGCCACCACATATTGCTACGAAAATTGATTGTCTGTGATATATCTATATCTTTCGACAATCATACATATTTCAACTCGTACTTCTATGAAAAATATATATTAGTAAAATTCATAAACAAAAAAATATATTATGGAAATAATATTTTGCAAGATTTCCACTCTAGTACAAGCGAAAAAAATTAAGAGAATATATTTTTTTTAAATTAAATAATTAATAACTTTTTTATTTACCGATCGATTTTCTTCAAAAACAATAAGGTTCTTCCTCTAGCTAACACTAATTTACTTTCTAAATTTCAACACAATCGGACTTTCGTTTTTTAAGTTATCGGGCTTACAAGAAACGTGACGGACGGACAGACGGATATTTTGAACGTTGTTCAGAATTCGTTACTAACACAATGATATGAACATTTTTTCTCTACGAGCGATATTTACGATTTTAGAAATGTGCCGATCAAATACAATATACTTTTCGTTTTTGCGAAGAGTATAATAACTCTCGTTAAAATTAATGCATTATTATACTCTTCGCAAAAACGAAAAGTATGTTGCATTTGATCGACACATTTCTACAACCGTAAATATCGCTCGTAGAGAAAACAATTTTCATATCATTGTGTTAGTGAACGAATTCTGAACAACTTTCAAAATGTCTGTCTGTATATCCGTCTGTCCGTCCGTCACATTTCTTGTAAGCACGATAACTAAAGAAAGAAACGTCCGATTGTATTGAAATTTGGAAAGCAAGTTAATGTTTGCTAGAAGAAGAACCCTATTGTATTTGAAGAAAATCGATTAGTAAATAAGAAAGTTATTAATCATTTATTTAAAAAAATATATATATTTATAATATAATTTTGTTTATACATTTTACTAATATATTATATTTCATAATAATATATATCATGCGTTGAAATGTTATTTTCGAAAGATATATACTACAGACATTGCATTTTTGAAGTAACGCGTGATGGTCCAGTAGCTAAAGTTTTTTTTTGCGCCGGTTTGGTGCAGTACCCCGGCCACGACAATGCAGAAAGTACGAGTTCTAGAACACAAATTTATGCTCCTCATTTCTGATTCCGGTAGGCAGGTACACCTCCCTCAGAGATTTATGCGCACGTTGCCACGACATAACCCCACTAGCGGACTACGTCCGAGAAATATCTCAGAAGTTTTATTCCTTTAAACTGGGTGATAGTCCGTTAACCCGCAACATAACCCAAATTAGAATGCATAATGCCCCATTCAAGATAATACACCCCCTACCATACCAGACGTTGCCTATTTTCCGGCAACTTCTTTAACCACACTTTCCCCTACAATAACTTATTTAAACCCTACATTTTATCTTTCCTCAACTTTAATTTTCCAATCCTCCCTTTTCTACTTTCTGTTTGTTGCCTTTGTTCCTGTTTTTATTATTTTTGTCCTTTTTTGTCCTTTTTTGTCCTTTTTTGTCCTTTTTTGTTCTTTTTTGTTTATAAATTCCTCTTAGACCGATAAATTCTTTAAAAATTCAAACATTTTTCTCTCTCGAGGCCGGTATTTTTCCATCTGCTTTCAAAAGTCCGGAGATAAACTTGAAATTTCTAATTACCGACCAATATCCTTACTTTCTACTCTATCAAAAATTTTTGAGAAGACAATTAAAAGTAGAATAGTAAGCTACATTAATAAATACAAACTACTTTCTGACAGACAATATGGTTTTAGAGAAGGCAGATCAACGCAAGATGCTAGTGTTGCCGTCTAGACAAGACAAGACAAGAGTTGCCCTACTCTTGTCCTGTCTTGAAATTTCACGACAAGACTTGCCTAAGTCTAACTCTTGACAAACTCTATACAAGAGTCTAGATTAGAGTCTAGAAACAAAGTACATACCTAAACATAATGATGGCATACTGATTAGGAGAGCATTTATTTCTCTCAACGTGCCATGATCATAATTTAAGTATAAAACCCAAACATCGTTGTCGGTGGGCAGCGGTCGGCGCCGTAATTGACATTAAATACCTAATCTTAATGGAACTAAAAATTGATATTGCTGTGGCGCACAAACAATAATTGTTTCTTTCACTGCAAAAATTAGTTTATATATGTTTTTAATCGGGCTATATTACCGATACCCGCCGCTAGTCAAGCGACATAAACGCGTCATTGTATGAAATTTGCATTGTATAATGTATATCTACCCATGAAATGATCTAGTTCTCAGAACGGAATAATGAAGCGTGCTGTGAATTGTTGTAAGTCTCTGCAGCCAAAAAAAAAAAAGAAAAAGAACAAATATCTATAGCTATACACAGTGATACCGATAGTGCATCAGTTAATAAATTGGAGACCGACCCAAATCTCAAACACCCCTACGATATTATTACTGGTAGGAGCGATCATAGTTTGTCTGCTGATGGAGACAGAAACAGTGACATAGTCATGCCATCAACAACGTCCGATGACCTGTTATCAACCACCGCAACTAATAAACCAGGGCCCTCTGAGACGACAAAGGAATTGGAAGCGAAAAAAAGACTGGGACATTGGGTCATTCTGGAAAACTTGTACTTAAGTTTTTCGAAATGAAGAAAATACGGAATAACGACAAAATTGGCACCTGTAAAATTTGCAAAAAAGAAATCCAAATGAAAAACGCTAACAACACTGGACTTAAGAGGCACCTATCTTCACGTCATCGGAAGCAATATCTTGAATTGTTTCCCAAAAATATTTCTAACGAGCCAAATGGTATTTTGGTATGTTTGGTGTCTGTTTAACTTCCTTAAACAATTTCCTAAAAAAGGTACTCTTGTTTGATACCGATAAAACGACCCCTTTCCGAGAAAAAAATATTTTTTTGATAACGTGTCTAGGATAAAATTCCAATTTTTTGCCCAAAAAAATTTTAATTAATTTAATTCAGTGGGTCAAATCAGCAAATATTGAAAACCTACATAAATAAAATATTTTTAATAATAAATACAATAAATCCTAGAAATGAATGAACACGAAATATTTGCTTAATTCCTAATAATAATTTTCTTTATGAAACTACGATAGCAAATAATTAATACTTTAAAAAATGAAAAGGAAACTTGTGAGAATTTTTTTCCAAAAAGGGTCGCTTTATCGGAATTAAACCAGAGTACTTTTTTTTTTAGGAAATTGTTTAGGAGACATAAAAAGTCAGCAAAAATTCCAAAAATGTGTCAAATGCCCAAAGTTTAGGTAAAAACTGTTAGGGGTAGTCCGCCCCTGTCTTCTTAAAAAAGATACGAAAGGCGCCATATTTCTCAATTGTAGATACCCACTGCATACTGTCCAAATTTTATAAGAATCGATACAGGGAGTTCGGAGTTATCTGCAAAAAACCTTTTTCATGATTGAACCTTTTAAGGGCGAAGTGGGGCGCCCTAGGAAAAAAACTTAATCTTACTTTTTAGAGTTATTTTGACCCAAACTATACGCCCCAGGAGTACTTCCGCGTACTTTAGGAACACCCTGTATACATATAGTCTAATCAAGACTCTTGATCTTTGAGGGACTCACACTTGTCTTGTCTTGAAATTTCAAGGCAAGAGTTTGTGGGGGTCTTGTCTTGAATTTTTAGCTCTAATAAAGACAAGAGTTAGAAATTCTAACTCTAGACGGCAACACTACGAAGATGTCATAGCGGATTTAACAGCTAGAAATTATGAAGCTATGGACAATTCCGAACCTGCTGTGGGCATTTTCGTTGATCTCGACAAAGGCGTTCGACACAGTTAGCCACCCAGACTTGTTAGAAACTCTGGAAGGTATTGGATTTCGAGGAACTGCTTACAATTTAATGCGAAGTTATTTAGCAGACAGATTACAATGCGTCAAAATTGAAGATTCTATGAGACAGTAAGTTATGGAGTCCCACAGGGTACAGTGCTGGGGCCCCTTCTCTTCAGTCTATACATAAATTATTTATATAAACTTGAAATAAATGGTGAAATAATCAGTTTTGCGGACGACACCGTATTGATTTATACAGTAAGAAATTGGCAAGATCTAAAGCTGAAAATTGAGAAAAATTTTCCAATAGTCATTGATTTCTTTCGTAGTAAACTACTAACTATCAATACGAAAAAAACACATTACAAGTTATTCCTGTCATCTGTCACGGTTTGACCATATAATTATAAAAAATAGGGAAACGGAGATTAAATTAAATTCGACAATAACACTTACGTACTTGGGCATCATAATAGACAGCCATCTCAGATGGGATGCACAAATAAATAATTTAATCAAAAAGCTAAGATGCCTTCTACCTAAATTCAAATACCTCAAAAGATTTTTCTATATAAGTCACCTAAAAATAATGTATTTTGCCCTTGTACAGACGCATTTGATTTATGGCATTACATGGGGAAGCGTAACAAACAATTATTTAAAACACTTAGATGTTATGCAGAAATGGATTTTGAAAATAATATTTGATAAGTGTTACACCTACCCAAGCACTGAACTGTTCAACATATCAAACACTCTAGATATAAGGCAGCTGTTTGGTCAAGTTCTGATTTTAAATCAATATAGGTAATCAAATATCTATATCTGTTGAACACAATTATAATACAAGATATAGGAACGAAGCTATACCTATTCCAAGAATGTTTAAAACAGTTGGACAACGCTGCCACACCTATTGTCTCCAAAAATATATAATATAGTTCCACGTAACCTAAAACTAATTAATTCAGTAGCTATTTTTAAAATCAAAATAAAACAGTGGATTATCGAAACTCCAAGAATGGTTATTCATCAAATAATTGATGTAAAAAATAAATATAATTATAATATTAAATAAAAAATCCTAATTTATACAAATCATGAATACGTATGTTCCATTCTACAAAGTTATTCATTTAGGCACTCTAGTTAATTTGTAAGAACTTAAAAATTTCTTCCTTTCTTCCTATCTTAATTCTTATGTACATTTATTATCAAATAATAGGCTAGATTTTAATTAGGCAGTAGTTATTATAGCTGTTATTGTTATTATTATTATTTTGTCCACGAGCAAGGTTTCTTTTGCGGACATCTGTATGTTTATTTTATTTGTTTTAATTTAGATACTAAATGTGGGAGTGTGTGTAAGTGTGCATGTATGTGTGCATGTAGTATAATTTTCTTTATTTAGGTTACAAGAAATAATTACCATTTATCTATTTCATAAGATAGTGCATATAATGTCACATGACTATTTATGGTTCTTCTTCTTCTCCCCTTCGTGAGTAATTAATGAAATGTAATGTTATTTATTTTTCCAACTGGTAAATAAACATTATTATTATTATTATTTTAAATCTTAACTTCATCCACCACACTTTCCTGGCGGCAGGGAGACCAGGCAGTTGTCTCGAACGGGTATTTCGTTTAGCTTTTTCCCGTGTCAAAAGCCCAAATTTCTAAGTGTTTTGCCAAGTGTTGTTCAGTATTACTTTTAATTATTTTTTAAGTTTCTTTGTAGATTGTTTCTAAATCGTATTGTTAATTGTAAACCTGCCATAGACAGGTAGGAGTTTATAACTATGTCTATTATTATTATTATTAAGCCAAACTGGACCTTCCCCGTCCAGTCCTGCAATCTGACTGGTCCCGCGCCAAAATCCGGTGAGGCACTGTACATGCAATTTTAAATAAATGTATGTTTGCTTTGCTTTTTGATTTGCAATCCAAAGATCCTGTGTTCGAATTCCAGACAGGTTGGATTTCTTTTTTTCAATTTTTTTTCATATTTTTTTTTCACAACAAAGTTGGTATCACAAAATTTAAGATGTCCTAAAACTGACATTATTTACCAGAAAACTGCGAAGAGTATCTTATATATAGAATGTGTAACAATTATATAAAAAGCTCAGTAAATTGGCGAAGAGTACTTTTTAGCTTGTGACATTATATTTCTTAATCGACCCAAGAAAAGCAATTTTTAGTGGTTTTTATTTTTCTACAAATTGATATATTATCAAACAGTGGTTTCATAGGATAGTTTTATTCTAAATTTTACTGCAAATAATTTGGTATTCTTATTTTTGCGATGTGATTACTGAGATCGGAGATAATAAGGATAATAGCAAAAAATTTCAATGTTGAAACATAAGTTGTTTAAATTTTATAAGAAGCAATGGACATATTTAATCCAAAACTTCTCACTACACTTGTCACGCCTGCCAGACTCCTTTTCTTCCTCTTCTTTTTCTTCTTCTTATTCTTCTTCTTATTCTTCTTCTTATTCATAAAGTCTTACAATGAGGCTACACTTTTACAAAATCTTCCGCATCTAAGTTTTGATCTGTTAATATATGTTTCACATGTACACATATTTTCAATAATGTTTTTCAGTTTTTATTTTTTCAGCGGGTTCATAGTATCATTAACTCTATCAGTTCGTGGACTTTTCAAACTACACAATTATTTCGGTTTTAGTTAAAGACCGCTATATTTGTAGCGCCTACAAATAATTGAACTTTGGTCGGTGTGGTTCAGGGTTTATTCATATCGCCCTACCAATTTTATATCAGTAATCTGTAACCACCAAAAATGTTTTATATCCTTTCAAATAAATTAATGAAAAATCAACAAATACATACAGTTTAAAATCACCGCGTGCATATTTATAAAAAATGAACGTGTATCTAGCTTGTTGAACACAGATGTGTCAGCTAGCGTTTTGTAAAAGGCATACGGTTAAGTTAAATGTGGTGAAAACATTTACAAGAGCAGTGACAATGTCTATTGCACTCGCTTCTCAAAACAAGAATATTAGGGTGGATTATTTTAGAAATAAGGGTGGAATTTACAATTCATATCAAACGTTTAATATGTCGTTGATGATTTGTAACTTAATCTTTGTACAGGACACTTTTATGGCATGTTGTATGTACCTACAAGCAGTGTTTTAGGTGGTGTACATTTATTTGAAATTTAATATGTAGCGCTAATTTTGTTGCACACTACATTTATTACTGAAGGAATTGTTAATTGTAACCGATTCAACATTTTGTGAAATGAAACAATTCCTTCTCGAAACGTCAAACAAATTCTTAGCAAAAAAGCCTCGGGTAGAAGTGATGAGAAACCTACTCTGTTCAGAATGCACTGATAATAGTGAATTAAAGAATCGTTAATTACAAAAAAATGCGAGGGGCAAACCGCGAAGGAAATCTGGTGTACACTCAGAAGGAAATCGGAGAAAATCTGAAGTAAATCTCAGGAAATCTTTTTTTTTTCGGATTTCTCCCCTACCGCTCATCAATTTTTTTTTTATCAAAGAGGAAATCTTAGGAAATCGGGAGGAAATCTCAGAAAATATTTTTTTTTTTCGGATTTCTTCTCCCTCCGCTCAAAAAAAAGTTTTTATCAAAAAGGAAATCTGAAGGAAATCCGAAAATTTGGAGGAAATCCTACTCAAAATCCGAAGAAATCTGTATAATCTTCGTCAAAGAGGAAATCTGGTGTACAAAATTTTGGGTTCTCGAAAAAATGTAAAATATGCATTTCAATATTTTATGTATTCTTATGCAGAGCATTCCTAATTCTATATTTGTTATCTAATAAATATGGTATACGAAATTTTAATATAAGGATATAAACATTATTCTTCATTGGATTATTGAAGTTTCTATATAATTATTGAACATTCTATGGTACACTCATAGTTTTTTGAAAATAAGCACATTTTTTAGGTATAGTTGCTGTATTTGTAATGTTAATTATCTCCTGATAATGTCATCTTGATTGATAAAACTTCCGTCAGTATGGTATGCAGTATTTTGTATTTTTAGAATTTTATCAATGGTTACAACATTCTTTACATGCTTTTTTTTTCTTAAAATGTTTCATAACTTGCATATTTACTAATCGATTTTTTCAAAAACAATTGAGTTCTTTCTTTAGCTATTATTAATTTACTTTCCAAGCTTCAATACAATCTATTTTTTCTGTATTCAGTTATCGTACTTATAAAGAAAGCAAATTGATCTCGGATTGTAAAAGAAGATTTTAGAAGAGTTTTAGACTTAGCCAAGATCAATAACAGACCCACAAAAAAAGGCTGGGGTACATACCTTTCCCTTGTATTTTGAGCCACTGAACACGAATCTGACCTTAGTTTTCTCTAGCAAGTGAGTTTTTTTTTAACCCCAAAAAAGTGGATCGTAATATTGTTCACCCAGCTCATTTAAATCAGACTTCAAAAGTGACTCAACTTACACTCACCCTAATAACATTGTCGTAATTCAGTATTGACCCCATAACTCAAAGAAACTGTAAAATCCCATAACCACTCAGCCCCTGAGAATATTAATTAAGTTATTTCATAACTCCTTAACCCCATAACCCCCAACTCCATTAATCCTAAGAATTCGATGAAAATAGTGGAGAATCTTGACTGAGAAGTTAATGATATTGTGACCTCGGATCCTTGTGCTTGCGTGTCATACACCCACAACCTTATGACCCTAGAATCTTATTTTTTTCCGTTGGATCTTCAGAGTAACCCCCCAACTCTGAAGATCCGACGGAAAAAAAATAAGATTCTAAGTAGTAGTCATTGTGACATTAGAATCTTGGAATCAAGCACCCTATGGTACCATAGCTCTTCAACGGCAATCCCTCTATCCTCATAATCCCATAAGGATGCAATGAAAAAATAGGAGGCTCTCGATTGGGGAATCAATGAGATTGTGCCCTCAGAACCCCGTTACTTTGTTACCAAGTAAGCCTATAGCGCTCCAGCAGCCCAGAAACCCCGTAAACCCATACTGCATAACTCTGGGAATATAATAGAAGAATGTGAAGAGACATAGACAACGCAATAAAGAGACAAGATACAACCAGAACAGAAGAAGAAAAAGAAGAAAAGAAATACACGGCAACAGCTTACTTACCGTATATACAAGGATGTACGGACAGAATCGGAAGAGTTTTGGAGAAAAAGAACGTCAAAGTAATATGTAATGCAAAACAGAAGGTGGCACAACATTTTCCCAAATATCAAGGTCCAGAAGAACTAGAAACACCAGGAGTATATAGCATCCCATGTTCCTGCGGATAAGTTTACATCGGAGAGACCAAACGACGTATATACACCAGACTCAGAGAACACATTAGAAATACAATGAAGGGAAATTCTACAAAATCAGCAGTTGCCGAACATTCAGAAGAAACCGGCCATTTGATAAAATTCGACAAAACAAAGAAATTAGCCAACACCAAGAATTATTGGCCAAGAAGATACAGAGAAGCCATTGAAATAAATAAACATCCGAATAACTATAACCGTGACACCGTACTACAACTACCAATAACGTGGAAGTCAATGTTCCGCATGAGCAATGATCGGAACACGCCTCCTGAAAACCTGTATAAATAGAGGAGCTCAGTCCAGCAGAGCTCACTTCGCTTCAGAAGAAGACCACGACAAGATGGTCGAAACGTCAAGCACTCAACCAAGTCTACGCGGAAGAAGACCCGGAAACCAGCAGCCATATCACCAGCTCCGCGAAAGCCTTAGCACCAAGATATTATGAGATTGTGTTCTCGGAATCTTGAAATCGAGTAGCCTGTAATCCCTTAGCTCTTGAACAGCAAAACTTTTAGCCGTATAAACCCATTATTCTGGGTATTTAATAAAAATAAATTAGGGAATCTTAATTGAGGATTCAATGAGAATATAACTTTGGAAGTGGAGTATGTCTTCAGCTGGTTGAGTGGTGGAATAGCTATGCTAAACTCCGCCAGGACTTAAATATCAATAAAGGCGATTTATTATTATTATATTATTATTATTTATGTTTAGGTGACTTCTTGCTTTTGCGAACTCTTTTCTCTTACGGTATCAAGGAAGGTGGGATGAGCATCTTTCGAACTGAAGTTTACTTTGGATCTTTTCTACACGCTTCACAGTGGGGCAAAATACTTGTTCTTCGATCAAATCAACATTCCGGGCGCAGTTTTTAAGATAAATTCAAGTTTCTTTTTTTAATATATAATTCTCCACTGTGCGGAATTTTCATATAGTTTTCCATTCTTTTTAATACTTATGGAAAGCCTAGAAAATTGTATTTTTCCCTACTAGTATCTTGAGATGTTTCTAGATGCTCAATTATTTATCTAAATAATTGAAAATATGCTCCGTGGAAGTTTTCGGGGTCTCTGATTATTTGATTGATTGACATTAACTTAAATGTGAAAACTGGAAAATTTCGCAAGGAAAATCAATTATGGCAGCATTTCCATTTTTTTTTTATTGCAGCTTAAAGAATTGTGTAATATGTAACGAGGGGTTTTTGAGGTTGCTGATTCTAGATTTTTTGTAAAAATTGGGAAATTTTGTTCGGAAAATCCGCTTCGATGAAAACCTTATGGTAGGAACACTTTCGAAAATTCAAGTTTTTAACAAAATACCTTAAAATTCTTATTCAGGGGATTTTTTGAATTTGTTATGAAATAAATAAATAATTCAATATTCCAGTTTTTTAAAAATAAGTTTAAAAAATTGTGTAATATATATAAAGGAGTTTCCACAGAGGCTGATACTGATTTTTTAGTCAAAATTTATAAATCGAGTTCGGAAAATGCATTTTGATGAAAAAAGTATGAAAGAAATTTATTTTTCTTTAATATGGCTACTGTGTTCCTGTGTATTTTGGTGCAATGTATACAAATCCGGCATTAAAAATGCTTCAATACGTCAGCATTTTTTCCAACTGAAATGGTTTTAAAAATAGTCTGAATACTTCTTTATCGTCCAAAATACCCACCCTCAGTTTAAAGAATTCCTCCCCTGTTCAAAATGCCCACCCCCTGTACAAAATGAACATGCTTGAGGCTTTATTTCTTTCGTTTCTTTAAACATAAGGAATATTTAAAAATTTTATATAGGTACGTTAATTTACATTAAAGTTATTTATAATTTTGTTTATTTTAGAAAAACGTTGAAGAGCATATTAAAGGTTTCTCGCTTAAATTATCAATTTCCACGTCAAATTCATAATCTGTGATCCAAAAAAATCTTTTAGATAAGAATTTGAAGCTATTTCGTTAAAAACTTGAATTTTCTAAAGTTTTCCTTTCATATAATTTTTATCAAAGTGAATTTTCCGAATTCAATTTTGACTAAGAAAAGATAATCAGCAACTGTGAAATCCCCTTATTATATTCTGTTAAATTCTGTAAACTTATGTTAACAAAACTGGAAATCCACCATATTCTTCGCGGAATTTTCATAACAAATTCGTAATCAGCTACCAAAAAATTCCTTGAATAAGAATTTCAAGTTTTCCTACCATAAGATTTTCCTCGAAGTGGATTTTTCCAACAAAATTTTCCAATTTTTCATAAAAATTTCTGAATCAGAAACCTCAAAAACCACTTGTACATATTACTCGATCCTTTACACTGTAATTTAAAAAAATGGAAATGCCGCCATATTGGATACCTTAATCGAGGTATTCAGAGGCTCTTCCTTCGATGGAATAAAAGATTTACGACCTTTGTTTATCAAAACAAAAGGTAGAGTCTATAATATGAAAAATACAATTATTTTTTGGTGTGACCGGTTCTAACTTAAAAGCCTGTCAATAAATTTGCTTCAAAATTAACCACTCATTACATATTTACATATTTGCTAATAAGACGATGTAATATGAAGATCAAATTTTAATAAACGTAGAAAATATGGGTTTTTTTCTAAGGCTACCTGGGTAAAATGTGAGAATCTGCAGGAGTAAATGTAGCAAGCGGAAAACTTTTTCTCTTGAAATAGGTAATAAGTGTATGGAGAGGAAATAAAGAGAAAGGATGGAGGTAACGTTGTAACGTTTTTATTTGAAACTTTTCTTTAGGATTAACAGTTTTCGAGAAAATCTCCTCACGAATTAAACAGCGCAAAAATGGTGTAAAAACTATGTATTAGAGGTTTAACGAAACCGAATTCAGATTTTCTTGCATAGTGCACAAAAGAAATAATTCGGTTTTTGAGCAAACACTACGGAGTCATTAAAGATTTCTAATAATTATTACATGAGAGAATACAGTCTCGCGCTATTGAATTAAGTGATATTTCGAAAACACTATTTAAATACGCAAAATGTGTTTTTGTATTAGATATCTTAATAAAAATATTAAGGAATCCGGAAATTTAACTCAAAGGAAAATTGTTAAAATTGTCAAATAATAAAATAAAAGTTTTCCATTGTTGATTGTTCGTCTATTTCCTTGATCCCTAGTATATTTGATCAACTTACAAATATTATGTTTTTAGTGAGTCAAAAATAGAAAATATAAAAATGTAAAAAATGTGCACACATCAGATACATATACGTATACTTCACATAATATTAAAAAAGCAAAAAAAGAAGGAAAAGGCAAGTTCATACCAAATGGCTAGAGCATACCCAACAAGCAGGAGACAAACTAAAAAGTTATCAACAAAGTACAAATTTGTGTATTTAAAAATTTAACAATTGAATAGAAACAATATTTTGAAATGTGATTTTCATTGTATTCTTGAAACTATTAAAAAACCGCTGCCCAAGGAATCACTACTTCCACATCCAGATTTTCTATCCAAGTCACTCACAACGAAAAAATTTTGTATGTGGAAATAAATGTTTATGGAACTTTAATAATATGATATTTGAAATCCTCTACCCCAAAAACCCATAAAACGATACCCCACATCGGTAGTGGGGTGGGGTAGTGATAGGGGGTGGTAGTGGGGGTGGATGAAGTAAAAAAATATTTTCAGGTTTCTGGTTCTTGTACACACACTAAATCACAATTTTTTTCATCCCCTTTAATAATAGGGTGGGGGTGGTAACGGGGGGTGGCTAATGCCAAAATTTTTTTGAGGCCTTAGCTTCTCTTGTATATACTAAATACCAATTTTATGGACTCTTACTTGCTTGATTTACCTATTTACCTCAAATTTACCCCCCAACCCTTCGACAGAACAAGATGAAAATACAATCTAGTTCTAGATCCCGTTAAAGTACATATGTGTAGCAAATTTTAAGTCAATATATCGAACTGTTCCAGAGTAAATGTGCGCACAAAAAAAGTTACAGACAGACCGACGGACAGACAGACAGAAAATTTTTTCACTCAAACTTAAAATCTCGACGTTTCATGACATTCTAAGCCTATTTGAACAATAAAAATTTTTAAAATTTTTTTTGTCGTTACTATACTTCCACTGGATGTGGAAGTAATTATGAGATTTTGTGTCATTAGGAATGTGGTTGTAAAATTGAAGGTTTAGAGAGTTTTTCTGTGATTTTGCTATTCTAAGACGAGACTGTCTGAGTTGACTGGCAGACCTAGTATCATGCGAATGAAAATTTGCGTTAGTACGTTCTTGCGAATTTCAGGAAAAGTAACATACATGTGAAGAAAAGGAACCGGCATTATACTAAGACTCTTAAATATTGGTAAACAGTGATCCTCCCAACCAACATTAACAATTAACTTGACTGCTTTCTTCTGCAAACGAAAGATTACAACTGCACGAGATGATCAAACCCATAAGAGGATAGCATAATTAATATGGGCATGAAATAATGAAGAATAGCATATTCTTAAGGTTTTAGAACATAGTTGATTTTTTAGCCTATGTAGCATAAATATAGACACCTAAAAGTGTCATCTATAACAACTCCAAGAATTTTATTACTGTCACCTTTAATCGGTGAATTATAGTGAAAAAAATCATTGACATATAAGATAAAGAGCTTCAAAACAGCCCATGTTTGACCAGAAAAAGTTTTGATCTTCTGGTTTTTGAAACATTTTTGGTTAGACATCGTACAAGTAGCGAATGAAGTTATGCGCACACCAGGTCCAAATTGGTACTCGTACCTAGCGTATCTCTTCTTACATAATATCATGCCTAATAGTCCACGCAAATTAGACGAAAAAATAGGGAATAGAAGAAAAAAATCATATACAAATTATATTTGGGCCATGCATAGTTCATGGGGGTAGAAGTAAGGATTCGAAAAGTTCCCACCTTACCCGTTGATGGAAACACCCTTTTGGAGCGAAGAACCACCCCCAGACAGAATTTAGTTACGATTATTCTCATTTTCCTTCGAATCCGTCATTCCCACGAATGGCGTCATTAAATTCTACACAAAAAAAGTTCTATGGAAGATTTGCGTACTCCCCGCCGTTTTCTCGCTATCGACGTTCATAGCAGGGGGTAGTTTGGAGCGCTCGGCGAAAAATCGGTGGTACGCGATTTTTCACAGCGAATATCTCCGAACGGCTACTTTGATGTCAAAAATGGTTATAATGAGACTTGTAGAGCCGATTCTCCTCTACAAGATTCATCTTGTACTTTTCCTTTTTTATTATTATTTTTGTTGAATTTTCTCGCTTTTATCATAATTTTAATATTTATTATTTCTTTTCGCCCTAATTCTTTGAAAACATCACGGCACTGTTATGTTTGATCTTCGGATTCTGTCGAAGCTGCTCGACAGATTCCGGTTTGGGGAATGTGAGGAAGGGGGGCAGATATGAATTGTCCATTCTCGACGCTCGAATATTTAGTTGTGAAATACCGTTAGACTCGGTGCGTATTTCGTGTTAGTTCGGATGTCTTGAGAAACTGTAAGGAAACTGTGCTGTTTGCACATGCATTTAGTGGTTGCGACACAACTTCTGCTTTGTTCGGTGAAGGCAAAGCACAAACTGTAACTATGCTTAATAACAGAAGAGATTTGGATGACATTGTGTCTATGTCTCAATCAACAAAAGAAGAAGTCGCAACTACTGGAGAGCGTTTCACGATGGTTATATAAAGCTCCAAAGAAAGAGAAATCTTTAAATAGACATAGATTTCTCACATTCAATAAACTGGTTGGGAAATCAAATGCCGCTGTACTATTATCGAGACTACCGCCAACGTCTGCCGCTTCTCATCAGCATGCTTATAGGATTTTTCATCAAATTTAGTTATGGAGAGGAATAAACCTTGATCCGACACAATGGGGTTAGAAGAAAACTGACACCGTTCTTTCACCCATTTTTACATCTGAGGCACCAGCTCCGTTTTCCGCTCTACAACTTATATCTTGCAACTGCAGGATGGGCTGTGGGAAACGATGCGGGTGTTTTTAAAAATTAGGATTGCGCTGCTCAACCATGTGCTCAAACTGTCACGGACAAGGCTACTTAAATTCACCTACCGAAGATGAGTTGATTGAAGAAAACCCTATCGACGACTGAAACCGACAATGACGATAGTGGAATAGGCCTACAAGGGAAACCACTTACAAAAAAATGCACCAAGACCTCTACCTCATGGGTGGTGTGGAAACGAGGTCATATTAAAAAGTGCGTATCCTCGAAAAAAGCGAGAAAATTCAACAAAAATAATAATAAAAAAGAAAAGTACAAGATGAGTCTTGTATAGGAGAATCCGCTCTACAAGTTTCATTATAACCATTTTTAACGTCAAAGTAGCCGTTTCGGAGATATTCGCTGTGAAAAATAGCATCCCATCGATTTTTCGCCGAGCGCTCCAAACTGCCTCCTACTATGAACGTCGATAGCGAGAAATCGGTGGAGAGTACGCAAATCGACCATAGAACTTTTTCTGTGTAGAATTTAATGAAGAATATTCTTGTTCCTATACCTGTTTTTCGTGGGAATGACGGATCCGAAGAAAAATGAGAGTAACCGTAACTAAGTCCCGTTTGGGGGAGGTTTTTCGCCCCAAAAAGGTGTTTCCATCAACTGATAAGGTGGAAACTCTTCGGATCCTTAATTCTACTCCTGTGAACTATACATAACCTAAATATAATTTGTATATGAATTTTTTCTCCTAAAAAGTCTAATTTGCGTGGACTATAAGCTTTAAGTATTACCGAACGGTTTTATTTTAATAAAAAAGATAATTTGTGAGACATTTGCAAAAACTGTTTTGATCCATATTAATTCCATTTTCTCGAAGAGTGAGTAATTAACGCATTTGTGGAAAATATCATTTACTAATTTTATTCAAAAATACACTTTATCGTATTAGCATATTGTTTGTGTAGAAAAGTGAGACAGAATCAGGAACGTACTGGATTTTACAAAAACTTTGGTCTTATTTTTTTTTATCGGTGATTTACCGATTCAGTAGAGATACACTCATTTTAGAGTTTACCCTCGTCACCTCATATATTACCTGTGTAATTACATAAACATACTTTTGTTTTTAAATTCCCACATCTAATAATGAAAGTAGGTGAAGCAAAATCAAGCCGTATCATAAATTTTATTTACCGCGCAATGAAATGTTCTTTTAATCATTTTTGTTCGGTAGTTGGTAACGTAATTAAGGTGACACGTTACTAAAACCCCATACTTCATCCCGATACACGTACAGGTGTCATTTGAAGCAAAAAATCAGAGAAATAAATGAATATTAATTCAATCTGTCCCTGCAGAAAAATTCACTAGATTCGTCCACAATACCCAATTTAAAAAAACGGTGTATCACGTTGACAAAAATTCTTTCTCCCCTGAAGATAATTGTAATAATTCTCAATTAACAACGCAAACGTACAACGTGCACCCTTTTGAATAAATAAAAGAGTGGCCACAGAAAAATAAATTAATTTCGAAACAGACACTGTCTTTGCTGCCAGCCTGCATATCTGTAAATTATATCTATGATGAAAGTTCTACTTTTATCTAATTTAAAAGTTAGTTTTTGATATAAATAAATTTGCAGACGCTGCCCCGACTCGGCCTCTCTAAATTAAAATATATTTGTGTTTTAATCATTGACTAACTGCATTGTAATTGTAATTTGTTTTGCGCGTGCATATTTTTAATAAATTGCTCTCTTCATATCGTAATGCATTTGTTCCAAAAGACAGAAGGTTTTTAATAACCTGGACGGGTTTGTCTTTACTTATTTATTGAAAACATATCTACAGGAATAATCTGCTAATTACAGATATTTGTTTAAATTATAAAACATACGTGAGTGGTAACTACCCCAAATCGCAATTAAAGTCTGTTCGCTGAAAGAGTCCCGGTGTGACGTCACGAACGTCTCAACTAAGATGCGATAGACTCGTTGGTGTTTTCGAATGCACGTCGCTCTGTTTTATGATGTATTTAATTAGATTTATTTAAAAGAAATTAAATTATTAAATTATAAGCATATATAATATATCTATTGTAAATTTATAGTAATTTAAGTTAAGCAAATAAATTATTATATTGAATTGTTTTGGTTTCAAGTAAAAAATATGATAGATCAAATATACAAAATAAATACAGTTAAATAGTTGCAGTAAATTTTTTTTATTCATTAATAGAATTTTGTCAAATAAGTATTTGTAATCTTAAAATAAAAGTATATATTTAATACTAATTATGCCGACCCCTATATAAAACAAATATGGCAGTAGAATACAAATACCTAGTATGAGATAAATAAATATATTTAGTTTTCTTCGTCAATGTCTAATACTTTCGAGTCCTCATCGTCGCTTTCATTATTAACACTTACAATGAGTGGCATAACTTCTTCAGTGTGAACCTCTCGATCATATGTCTCAATTTATTTATGTGATTTACACACTTGGACCAAATTGAGCTCGACACTTGAGATAAAGCCTCATTCCACATAGCAAGAACGGGTTCGTCACTAAAACCATTTTTTCCGATGTGTTTGTCGTAATACTCCTTACAAATTCCCCAAACAAGTTCTATTGGATTGAACTGACAGTGGTATGGTGGAAGCCTCAATACTTCATGTCCATTAAAGAATTAAATTGTCGACAACATAGTGTTGCTCTGTTCTGTTAGCTCCAGCTATTTGGAACAATTCGGCTTTAAATTTTTAGTCTTTAACCATGTTTGTGTTTTTTCTTTCGTCCAAGATCGGGTTGGTTTTTCTTCAACCCGAGAGTGGCATTATCTAAAACAATACAGTATCGTGTTAACTCTGTTTTGGACTTTTTACGATTCCGTTTAACCGAAGGTTGAGGTTCCACATTGTCTTTGTCGTTTTTGGATATTTTTCTTACAGTCTTTTCATCGATTTTAAAGCCTCACCCACTCGCCTTTGAACAGCTTTTATTGACAATAAAGGTTCACCATTTTCATTTTCCTTTTGAAAATATTACAAAAAATTCAAAACTAACTGCTGTGTGATTGCGGATTTAAAAATTCACCAGGACGCAGGTTTACTATTTTAACAATACAACAAGACTAAAATTACCCTCTTAGATATTAATTGAGATAAGTGCACTATATCTACTATACCCGACTTCCGATAAAATCGACCCGTCTCTGGAATCGCCAGCCGCATTCGACGGCGACGCGGGTTACGCAAATTGGTTTGCTGTCGAACAATAGAAATGCCGCACGTCGGTCGTAATTTGACCACAAAGATTAAAACTTACGTTACAGATTAGGTTACAAACAATATTTCAATAAAGACAAGGAAGGATAAAGCTCCGGACGATATTCCTTACACTTTACGACCGGGATTATATCAGCGAACAAGCTATATAAAGTGATAAGTCTGGTCGTCAGTTCAGATATTTTTTTATATTTTCACTGCCCTTGCATTTAAAATTTGACGTGGCAGAAAAATCAACTTCAACAGTATATAGACCTTTCATCAATTCAAGATATTTTAGCATTAGAATCAAATGTAATGTACGTGCACTTAAAACCTTCGTTCATATAAAGAACTCGTTTTTTTCGAAAATGTCACATAGGTCCTTCATCCACTCGTGTCTTCAATTATATCGGGGGTTGTACATTTCTACAACAAAGAATCAACACACATAACTATATGTGTTGGTTCTTTGTTGCATAAATGTATAAACCCTGATATGTGGTAAATAACTTGCAGTGATTTAGAGAGTTTCAGTGGTTCCTTTCAAATTGAAGACGAAATAACAAACACCTATTTAAGTGTACCAACATTTTATATTTTTATTTTTTTTTTTTTCCCACTGCGGCATCGATTGCTATGATCATTAGCCGCTCCCTCCTCCATCCATTAGGACTATTTAGATTATTATGCATATATCTCATCTTTCATCAAGGTATGTATGTATATATAAGGTTTATCTATTGATATAGTATTCAATAATTTGCAAGTATATGTGGGTAACTATGACTGACTAAATTTGTTGGTAAATGTTAATAGATTTAATGAATGTTAAAACTTTTTCTATATTTTCTCTTTCATTGTCTAATATATTTGTTATATTATTATCCAGACCAATTCTTTCTCTAGGTTGGTCGTAGGCTGGACAACTCATAAGGATATGCTCCACCGTTAATCGCACTCTACAGTTAGGGCATCTTGGAGGTCTTTCACCTCTTAATAGATGTATGGACGTCAAGTTCGTGTGTGCAATTCTTAGTCGGGTAAGAACTGTCTGATCTCTTCGGTTAAGTCTTATGGGTGTTTTCCATGTAGTCACGCTTGGGTGTATACGCCTATAGGTTGTTTCTACTACATTCCAATTATACTGCCATCTCATTAGAAAAACTCTTTTCGCCTCTGTCATTACATCTTGAAATCTGATGGGGATACCTGGACAATGTTCATCTTCATCTGCCGCTAGGCGAGCAGCTACATCTGCTTTCTCATTTCCTGAGATACCCACGTGACTTGGGGTAAAGATAAAAATTATTTCTTTATCGTTCTGTTTTAACCAGTGCAGCAGGTTGAGTATAATATGTGTTAATGGTTCTGTATTATATATATTTTGAATTGATTGTAATGAGCTCAGAGAATCAGATTTATATTTTTATTATTATTATTTACGTTTATCAGAAGTTTGTCACATGCTTTTTACGAAGACCTATTTAGAAATAGCCAGTGATTTTGAAATTCATATCTGTTCACCCTTTCCTAATAATAGATTCAATAAAAATGTATTAGACTGTTTTACTGTACACTGATTAAGGAATTTCTCATTTTGCAATAAAGATCCAACCCACATTTTATCATACTTTAACACAATAATAAGTATTTAAGTCCTACAATATATTGACAAATGTTACATAGAGGAAAAAATTGCAGCTGAAAATCGACAATGTACACGTGGGAGAGAACGAACCACACAAACTTTTATGCACCATTTTCATAGATTGATGTTTGTGTATGTTGGATCCCTGCATAACACAATTCAATTTTGCTTTAAAATGTTTTTAAGATATCTTTAATAAGATTATTACAAACCATTTAATTTGCAGTCGTCAGTTGCCGACTGCAAATTCCTTTTTGAACAATAAAATAAACAACATATTGGCTCTGTACTTACTTCAGCTTTATAGTACAGTGGATAGGTAGATTCTTAGTCCGAATAAGTGCGGAAGTTTTGAAACTTTGGGGATTTGTAGATTTCGTTACCGTAAATGAAATAAGAAAAAATGCAAAATGTGATCTCAGCCGTCTGCGCCGCCATATTGAAAAAATGGCGCACAAGAACAATTTCTGTCAAATATCTCCCTTCGGTTGCCTCATACGGCAAAAAATGTTCTTATGAAAATAAAAGAACATTAAATTTTCTACAAAATATGTCCTATACATTTTTTCGTTGAACTGAATAGTTTCGGTGCAGCAGCCGATCGAATTCAAGCATTTTTGACTAAATT
The DNA here is from genome assembly GCA_936432065.2 of Rutpela maculata. NCBI lineage: Eukaryota > Metazoa > Arthropoda > Insecta > Coleoptera > Cerambycidae > Rutpela > Rutpela maculata. The sequence goes on from OW386292.2 coordinate 58,183,852, forward strand.
ATGATTTTTTGTTATTTCTCAGTTAGTGCGACTTTTACGAAGGAGTATTTTTGTGTTGAGACAAAATTTATTTTCACACCTGAAAATCCTCAAGTATAGTTGATTTTACTTTTCCTCTACGCATAGCTCAATGTTCAATACTCGTTTTCACACCACCTTGAGGTAGAGTACATGGCGCGTTTTTTTTACGTGGTAGTCCCCTATAGGCCTAATCCACGACTAGCCTGCTTCTTGAGGCGTTTTAGGTGCTTGATGTCGAAGGTCCAGGTTCGTTGTAGTCTTCAACAATACTTTCTTCGGAAATTGCTTCCGTTGCGCTGTCCACTGATTTTACGTATTGATTGTTCTCCATGTTTGCGAGAAATGTTTCTACTGGAGAGTCGACTTCCTCGTCGTCATGAAGCTCGCCGACAGTTGCAGGTGCATTGTCGCAGCTTTGTGTGTTACAAAATTTGCAAATTACAGAACATTTTAACCCTGCCTTTCTACAACCACATCCTGCGATTGTATGCAGTAAAATCATCAGTGATAATATTCTATTTCTTCACATATTTAGCGGGTGTGGTACAACTTGTGCACTTTTTAATCAAGGCAAGTTAATGTTTCTGAGCATCCTACAAATGCATCAAGATTTACAGAATAGCATTCAACATTTTCAAGATAGTAATGCTGAACCGGACGCTATCGCTGATGCTGGAGAATGCTTTCTTCTGACACTGAATGGAGCCAAACATGGAGACAATATCTCTCTGGACGCTTATCGCTACCAATGTTTCGTAAGATCGCTCACAAAAAGCAAGTTTAACATAGCGTCTCATAGCGGAACGGCAGCATTCATTCAGGACATATTATCAAGTCCAGGAGTGGCAGGGGGTTTGCAAAAATTTTAAAGAATGGGGCTGGAAACAGAGCAAAGCTGGGCTTACACCAATACAATGCTGAAAGATCCTGCTTCTGAAAAGCAACTTAAATTCCTTGCCTGTGAATGCAAAAAAGGGTGCAGTGCAGCATATGGTTGTGAATGACAGGGTTAAAATGTTCTGTAATTTGCAAATTTTGTAACGGACAAAGGTGCGACAATGCACCAGCAACAGTCGACGAGCTTCACGACGACGAGGAAGTAAACTATCCAGTCGAAACATTTCTCGCAAGCATGGAGAACAATCAATACGTAGAATCAGTGGACAGCGCAACGGAAGCAATTTCCGAAGAAAATATTGTTGAAGATTACAACGAACCTGGACCTTTGACATCAAGCATCTAAAACGCCTCAAGAAGCAGGCTAGTCGTAGATTGGGCCTATAGGGGACAACCACTTAAAAAAAAACGCGCCATATACTCTACCTCAAGGTGGTGTGGAAACGCGTATTGAACATTGAGTTATGTGTAGCAGACAAGTAAAATCAACTATATTTGAGGATTTTCAGGTGTGAAAACAAATTTTGTCTCAACACAAAAATACTCCTTCATAAAATTCGCACTATAGTAGTCCCGCATATGTACTTTCGTGGGCTTGGAGTGATTGAAGCAAGCGACCAATTGCACCTGTTAGTACATGTAATATTAAATATTGAACCACTTCTTGGCCGGCTCAGACACGCGTCGTTTACCCCCTGCACTCCGCCGAAAGGTGACATTTTGAAATGACTGTATCTCGGTTACCGTTTGAGATATCGCGTCCATTCAAATGTCAGACTGTTTGTATTTAAGAAGTGATTAATAATGGTCATTACACTATATATATGCGTTTTTTAGTATTTAGCGAGATATTTTTAAAAAACTAAATATTATCGAATAACTTCAAAACGGACAGTTCTAATAGAAATACGCATCGAATAAAAATTATTGCCTATACTTTTAGTTTTATTTTGGTGTAGACATATCTGCACTTGCAGTCATCCAAGGTGGTTTAAATAATATATATAACGGAGGACCGCATGCTCGGGCGCATGTTTACAGGTCTACTAATATAATATATGTTGGAATTAAGTGTAGCTGTGGAAGTGTACGTTATAATTATTAGCTATTGAGTCGGCGCGATCCTCCCTGGACTTGTATAGGGTGATCATACCTCCGAAATTTCGCTGGAAAGTCCAGCATTTTGGAGTACTGTCCAGCATTTACAAGTGTACAGTAAAAGTCCAGCATTCTGACCTTACGTCCGGAATTTCGCTGAAAAGTCTTACAAGTGTCCAACAAAAGTCCAGCATTCAGATTATAGTGAAGTTATAGCATTACGTTTTGCTTCTAAATTTTTTTTTTCTGATACCCCCCCCCCCACCGCTCATTAAAAAATTTGCCGCAACTGATGAATCGGGGAGACGGTTACGAGATGCAGTCCGTTTGGGAGACAATGACTATTTCAAAGTCAAGTTATCCGGATTTATATCTGAAATAGACGCTCACGCATATGACGTAAAATATCATGGACAGTGCTGGGTGACAAATGTGGCGAACATTAATAGAAAATTTGACAATATACCAGAAACTAATCTTGAAAATCTAACTGAACTGCAAACAGAAGCACTTCCGGCATTTCATGCAATTTCTGGTTGCGACAGTACTGGTGGATTCTCTAAGAAAGATAAACAACCTCCTTAATTGGTTCTTAAATCTGATATTTAATTTTGCAGGTAAACTGACATTTTGGAAAGTTTTTCAACATGCAGATGACAAGATCCTTAAAGCGCTTATTTCTTTCTTTCTTTCTCAAATATTTGCTCATTGGCCGAGTTAAGGTGGTGGTGTTTTACAAAGATGCAACAACAGAATGACCAATTACCACCCACTAAGGGAAGTTTGTATCCAACGCTGCAAAGAGCAAGATTACAACTTTTTATTTGGAATAGTTCCAAAAAGCGACGTGTTGAATCCTACTGATTTTGGATGGCAAAGTAACGAAGCTGGACACCTGTTTTCTGCACAAGATTGCGCACCACCAGAAATATTAAATTTGGTTCGATGCAGCTGTAAAAAAAATAAATAGAATACTAACGATACAAATGTGTCGCAAATCAGTTGAAATGTACAGAGATGTGTGAGTGCGAAGCTTCAGAAGAACTTTGTGAAAATTTAGAAAGAGAAAGTATTAATTTGGACAATGGTGACTCAAGCGAGGAAGAAGAAGAAATTGTGTTATAACACTTGCATTTTATTAAGACTTATACAATGAGAATTTCGGTTCGAATTTAAAAACATTTGAGGAAACTTACAATCTGTAGACATACACTTACCCTTAGGATTATTTATACAGGTATGTACATATATATTTTAAGAGAACATATTGTTTTGTTCAATTAAACAAAATGTACAAAAATATGGTTTTCAGATTGTTCGAGTATTTTATTTATTATACGCAGCAGGCGTGTGTGTGTGTCCCTCCTTATAATACACAGAGAATATAATTAAGTCAACTACTACTATTTAAATTTAAATTATTTAAACCACTTTGGATGACTGCAAGTGCAGATATGTCTACACCAAAATAAAGCTAAAAGTATAGGCAATAATTTTTATGAGATATATATTTTTATTAGGACTGTCCGTTTTGAAGTTATTCGATAACATTTAAAGGGGTTGTTCTAAAAATGTTTTTTTTAAATATCCCGCTAAATACTAAAAAATGTATATACATTGTAATGAACATTTTTAATCACTTCTTAAATACAAATAGCGTTTGAACGGACGTGTTATCCCACGGCATAACACTACAGCTTTTGAGTCTTCATTCTCATATTTAGCTTCCAACATAATAAACAATATCTCAGTAAATATTAGAGGTAGGAGTATAGATAGTATAAAAAAACAGTTAAAATTTGAACTATTACAGGAAAATAATTTAAATATTAATATAAATATGTTTTAATATGTTTGAATGGTAAGGTAAGATTGTAAAATCATTGAAAAATGTATGTTGTCCTTTTGTGTTGCACAATAAAGAGTATTTTATTTATTTATTATTTATTATCTCAAACGGTTACTGAGATACAGTTTGAAAATTTCACCCTTCGGCGGGTGCCGGGGTAAACGACGCGTGTCTGAGCCGGCCAAGAAGTGGTTCAATGATCCATATTAGATGTACTAACAGATGAAATGCGTCGCTTGCTTCAATCATTCCAAGCCCACGACTGCCTTATTTTGAACATATGCACTACTAATTGAGAAGTTACAAAAAATCATAATTTTGTCAAGAATGCTTGACTTCGGTCGGCTGCTGCACCGAAACTATTCAGTTTAACGAAAAAATGTATAGAACATATTTAATAAAAAATTTAATGCTCCTTTATTTTCATAAGAACATTTTTTGCCGTATGAGGCATCCGAAGCGAGATATTGAAAAGAAACTTCTTGTGCGCCATTTTATCAATATGACGGCGCCGACGGCTGAGATAACATTTTGCATTTTCTCTTTTTCATTCAGGGCATCGAAATCTACAAATTCCCAAAGTTTCAAAACTCCCGCACTTATTCAGACTAAACCACATGATTTATGCTCTCACCGCTGTATTATTATCACAGAATAGAAAATTGTGCTGTATTCGAGAAGTGTTTATCAAATAGGCATTGCCAGTCGGCCACGTCCGACTGCAACTTCGGCTCGATTTTAACACTCCCAATGCAAAAATTATTTGATTAATTGATTAAATTCAAATTTTTAAAGTATACTCATGTAGGTGATAAAGTGAGAAAATTTTATACGCTGCAAACTTTAGGAACCTAATTATTTAATATATCTCATGTACACCTGCAAAATAAATTCTTTCAGAGCATTATACATCAACCTCATATCCAAAAACAGCTCCTTAGCTTCTTCATATCCATTAGAAAGCACAAAAGGCCTAAAGTTTAGTCATTCCCTTTAAGAATTCCTAAGTCACCATTAGCGCAAGAAGTGTTAATGCTAACGCGGAACTTGTATATGTAGAGGGTGTCGCATTAGCAGATCTGATGATTTTAGTAGGTAGTGTGCTTTGGAATGCTAGTGTTACTTTAATTAAGAATAAAGACGTTTATTACGATTCGCAATTGTCTGTAAGAGCTTCACAGAGTAATGAGAATAATGTATGCCGAGGAAGTGTGAATGAACACGTGAACGTCTTAGTCTCCCGCTGTTGCCTTATATCTGTGTGTACTTGGGTCGTATACAGGGAATGCCAATGCAAAGTATCTACCCTTACTAACGATTCATTTTATCATATGTATTTATTTATTTATTTCAATAATTTATCCAACGGGTAAAACCAGTTACAGGATAAATAGCAACACAATTACAAGATTAAAAACAAAATAACGAATGAATATAACAAACACCGAAGTGAGAAATAGGTTATCAGAACAACAATATAAAACGTTCAGGATAATTAAATGTGTAAATGACAATTCATATACAATACAACGTTTGCTCGTAATATACATAGCCAACCAGGCAAAATAGGAAGGGAGAAACAATTGAAGAGCTAAGTGGATAAAGGTTGTTATGTGACATTTTTGAAAATTTTGAGATTTCTACACAGACAACTATTTTAACTTATAATCTATCATTTCAATAAGTTTTTGGGATAATAAACCTTTCCTAAATGCGTTTTAATGTTTGATAAAAGTGTTATGTGCATATGGTTTGTATATAATTTAATGGATAAAGGTGGCATGATCACATACCACCTTTATCCATTACTGTGCGATATTAAATTGTTTTAAGGGGCGAGCGTAGAGGCGACTTCAATGTGAATATCAGTCGATAATCCGTTGAAGCAACGTCGAGCGCGGTTAGTACTTGGATGGGCGCCCCACCTATCTTGGGAAATACAGCGTTCTCGCCCCACCTTCTAGAGGCTTGTATATCAGTGTATACTCGGAAGTTACGTAATTTCAGACGAGGATTACGTAGTGGATATACCATCCTTCGGAGGGGATGTAAAGCAGGCGGTCCCTTGTCTATTAAATGTTAGGCAAGTAAAAGATCCCTACTCTTCTTAAGGGAAGAGGTTCGGAAAAATTTCCAGGTTGGGGTAGCTCGTCTCCTGGCGTCGGTGATAGGCCCTAGTAGCGGAAATAGGCCGACGTTAAATAGTTAAAAAATAAAAAAAAATTGTTTTAATCCAAAACACTTTGCTTTTAAAGTTATGTTATATTGACAGTAATGTGACAAGTTGTGTTAAATGTTTCTTACTATTATAGTGAAAATAGCTAGTCGTAGTAAACTGATATTACAAATGGCAATGAATAAACGATTTCATGAATCATGTAAGATGTTTATAAATTGGCTGATATTTGGAAATAGTGCTTATAGTGTTTTAATCCATATATTCATTTCGTTCAATTTCGAAATGGTATGAGATGGTATAAGAGTCAAGATGGTACTTGAGTATCTAATTGCTGTAAATACATTTATACCTTTTGGCAATTCAGCAGAAATCAGTCACATAGTGGCAAATTCTTCCCAGGCAAGTTTTAATAATGTTTTAAAAACAAAACATTATCAATATAAAATGCAATAATAAAATACGAATTTACCAAAGTATTCTAGCAAATTAGTCTGTAAATCAGAAATACTGGAAAGTGACGCTTTGCGGTGTTGATTTTTGTACAAACATTTTTATGCTGACAAGTAGAAGAGGGCTGGACCGTAGAAATTTTTATGACAAGAGCAAAACTGATATCTGGTAAGGCTTCTGCCCACCCAATATTTTGAAAAAGCATTAAATTGTTTAAGGCAAATCTGTCGAATTCCGAAATTCTTGCGGAAAAAATAATAAGTATGATAATTACGCCAATCAAGTCAAAGGTCATTTGGGTTTGTAAGGTTATCGTTTAAGAATTACAGGGTTCGCTATGCTTACATCTATTGGGTTAAAAAAAATAAAAAAAAAAATAAAATAAATAGTACTAAAGAATACGGAGAAAATTACAAACTAGCTTTCGAACAACAAAAGCGTGACGAAGCAAAAGTTACAGTAGATAGAACGATTTGCTTTCTTACTTTAGATCTTCAGCAAACCATGCCGCTGCCAAAATTAAGTACGTCGAAAGCATTTTACCTTCGTCAAATGTGGTTTTACAACCTTGGCATACATACATTGAGGAATACTGAAAAAAAAAAACGTTCTTTTTCACATGGACTGAAGATATGGCCAGCCGTGAAAGCCTAGAAATTGCTAGTTGCTTACATACCTTTTCACAAATTTACAATGAATATTTCCAAGAAAATATCGATCACATTATAATATGGCCCGACTCCTGTGGTGGACAAAATAAAAACTTCAATATCATTACACTTTACCAGTTATTGATTTTAAAGAGAGAATTTAAAGTTATCGACCATAAGTTTTCGGAGGTGGGACATTCATATTTAGATTCAGACAGAGACTTTGGCAGAGTCGAGAAAATTTTAAGGAAACATCAAAACATCTACGTTCCGGACCAGTATCGAGAAATTTTAAAAACTCCCAAAGACGCCGTTGTCATAGATATGAAGAATCATTTCAAGGATATTGATGGAATTGCCTCAAAACTCAATTTGTACAACAGGAAGAAAAACTTGAACAATGAAAAGGTTTATTTTCACGATGGTATAAAATGGCACCTATGGGTGCTACTATTACATAACTAGATGAAATGACTTCATTTTACAAAGTCGATATTTTAAAGAAAAGGAATATGCATAAGATAAATTCCGACTGTATTGCTCTAACGGTGTTTAATGAAAACAAGGGCAGCCTAAGTGTAGGAAAACTGGCCAATCTTAAAGAACAATTACCATTCGTAAATGAATGGTAAGGCCGTAGTATCACAACATACTTGGAAATTACCAAACTGTGGCTCAAAACCGTAAAACTGTCCGACTACCTAAAAATTGTACAATGTTTTAATAATAATAAAATATGTTTAATATCTTAACACTTTTATTCACTAATTCCTTATTCATTTCAGAGAAACTTATAAACGGATAAAGGTGTTATGTACATTAATTATATAAAATTTTCGAAAATAATGACAACTGACAACTTTAGTTATTTGTCTCTGAAAAGTACATCAAATGTCAATATCATCGCAAAATGCAAGCTATATAGTCGTTATAACAAAAAAGTTCTCGCCTAAAAACTTTCGAGTTAAATTACTCAATAACGTGTTTTTGTGACATAACACCTTTATCCACTTGGCTCTTCAATTGTTAAACAATTGCGTGTAAGTTCGTCTTATGTCAGAAATATTGCAGTTGAAAATATCCAACCTTTATTGTAGTTTAAACAGATTTGATGCAACGGAGATGAGCTTAAGATGCTAGTTCGAGGTGTAGGTGTGATAAGTATGTTACTTGTTCTAGCGGACAATCTAGGAACTCGGTATTTAATAAGTGAGGCAATAGAGTTGATTTCGTTGTTGATGATTTTATATAAGAAAATTATAGTACACATTACCCGTCTTCTAAGTAGACTACACATATTAAATTTGTTCAAAAATAACTCCTCTACCCCCAATTGGATAGTTACCTTCCAGGATAAATATTGCCGATTTGAAGAAACGTCTCTGTACTTTCTTGAGGTTGTATAGACATTATAACTGGGACTCCAAACAATGGAGGCGTATTCCCATTTGGATCTAACAAATGTTATAAATAATAAACGAGGAGTAGACAAACTTTTAGAGTCCCTACTGTTACTCGGAATAAAACCTAGGGATCTATAAGCTCCAGCAACGCATCAATACAATAATAATAATAATAAACTTTATTTGCATACTAGATACAGTAAATATAAAAACGGTACATAAAAAAGACTTGCATGTAAATAAATAATGATCCGAAAAAAAGCCCATATAGGTCCATTTAAGGACCTGCCCGTAGGCTGGAGACCCCTGTACACAATATTTATATAAATAAAAATAAAAATAAAAATAAAAATCACTATCAACACAATACAATATGTTCACGTAACCAATGTATATCTGGAGAAAGTTAGTTTTGAGTCGAAGACAACTCCTAAGTCATTTACGAACTCAGGTCTATCTAAGACGCAATTATCCAAATTATAATTAAAAATAATAGGGTCAAACTTGCGCGAAAAAGACATCACGTTACATTTGGTAGCGTTTAAAGGGAGTTGGTTATGAACACACTAGGCGTTAAGGGAGTCTAGACTATGCTGGAGCCTTGAGCAGTCGTCTTCGGATTTAACGCTAATATATAATTTGAGATCATCAGCGTAAAGTAGATAGCATACGTCAAGGTTGTCAATAATATCATTAATAAAGAGTACAAAAAATAGAGGGACAAGTGTGGAACCTTGTGGAACTCCTGACGTTTGTTTAAATAATACACATTGGAGGTCACGATATTGAACAAAGTGATACCGACAAGTTAAATAAGAAATACATAAATGAATAAAAGAGTCACTTGACCCAAAGTTTTGTAACTTGTTTAACAATATACCGTGGTCCAATCTATCAAATGCTTTAGAAAAGTCAGTGTAGATGACATATACTTGAACTTTCTGATCTAAAGCTTCAGCAAATATACTGTGTTTTGCACACAAGGTTCGATACAGTGGACCTCCCTTGCATGAATCCATGCTGCTCTACTATAACTGAGTTCTTAGTAAGAAAAGAGATAAAATCGTATATTAAAATTTCAAATATTGCATAAAATAGTAATAGGGCGATGGTTCTCAATGTCATGCTTATCGCCCTTTAATTAACAGACCGGACAAATTCTTGACGTTTTCCATTTGTCAGGAACTGTCGCCGTTTTCAATATTAAATTAAAAATAACGCAGAGAAGTTTGCTAAGAACCGTAGCACAATCTCTTATAATAAACGCTGGAATTTGGTCAGGTCCAGTAGTCATATTAGATTTCATCATCCTCAGTAAATTCCCTGATATAATAATATTATTATTATTATACTGTAAATTCTCAGATGGTGAAAATTCAATAGAATTAATAAAAGCATCGGAAAAAAATCAGCAAAAGAACTGACAATATCCTGGGGGATTTGAAGAGTAGAATTCTTGTAGTACATAGTACTAGGCCAGTCGGTAAAGTAAAAAATACACCAAAAGCTCGCAAAAATGTTATCTGAAATTTTCCTTCATTAACTGTTAGTGGAGGGGTTACACATCACAAAACCACAAAAATCCGTTCTGGAGGTGCCACGCAACCCCCCCCCCCCCCAAAAAAAAAACCACCCATTCGGTGAAAAAAAGCTTTATTTTACTGATAACTCGTTAACCGTTGAAGATATAAAAATATTGCTCATTATAAAAAGAAAGCTTGTCTAATTCCCTAAAAAAAGGTCCTGTAATTTTTTTGTATATGCCATAGTTTTCGGGAAAATCGATATTGAAAATATAAGAAAAATTTAATTTTTAGAAAATGCATTATATAATCGTTAATATCTTCGTCAATTGTCGACATATCTAAGAAAATAAGTAAGCAATTGAAAGATATTTTTATAACCTTCAATTTTTCACCATAGAAAATTATAAAAGTCACTAGATTTCTAGGGTTTTTAAGGTCGTGTTAGTAAAAATTGATTTTTCCCCGATTTTCTTGAATATGTATTTTCCAATTGTTAACATATTATAAAAAATAGAATCAGATATGAAATACATTCATTTAATAACCATCCCCTTTAATAATGGAGTCGAAGTGGTAGGGGGGTTGAAAAATATTATATAAAAAAATTAAGGTCTTGGCTTCTAGTATATCCACCAAATCTCAAGTTACTATACCCTTACCAGCTTGCTTTACTTATTTTCTCATATTTACCCTTATTTAACCCCCAACCCTTCACCGGAATTAGTGCAAAATATAATCTTGTTCCATATCTCGTCATGTACATATATGTGTGCAAAATTTCAAATTAATATCTCAAACCGTTGCTGAGAAAACGTGCGTAAAAAAAGTTACAGACCGACCGACAGACAGACAGACAGAAATACGTATTTAAATTTATATGATTAAACAGAATTATTGTAAATCCAGTTATTTTTCACTTGAAATTTCATTAATTTTATTTGTTTAATAGTTAATTTAATTTAACAAAATTATTAGAATAATATTTCGAAAAAACACGTGGCTGTAAAAGGATGCACATAGCAGAAGAATATTTCTTTGCAACTGTTGTATTTGAGTTGTTTGTTGTAGGTTGTAGTATACCATACAATCCACAGGGATGCGCGCGCCTTTTCCATCCATTCTAAACGGAGCGTCACTGTGCGTTAAAATTCTCTCCCTTTCAATAGCATTTTTTTTCTACCTGAGAAATATAATATAATTTTAAATGGTATGATCATTTAATATGAAGTCTTACCTTTATTTTTAGACCGGGTACATTCAAAAATATTAAAATACAAGGACGCTAGATTAATTTAAAAAAATATCCAAAAAAATTGAATATGCAAATTTTTTTATGATATTTTTTTAATGCAATTTTTTAACTATTAAATGCAATTAGATACAATAGTTATATGATATATAAACTCAAAAAAAATTTTTGAGTTAAATTTTGAAGGTGTTTGGGTCTTTCTTTTTTATTTTTAGGAAGCAATAGAAAATTGGTCAAAATTTGGCTTCAACATGCTGATAAATTTGTAAATGTGAATATTTTTATTCCTAACTTTTTCTGCATTAAAGTACTACCTTGAACTAAAAGATAATGCATTTATAACTTATATCAGTTATTTTTTATGGGCCTGTGAACAGTTAGAGACGCAAAAAATTAAGAGATAACTATATTATATTGTTATTTTTATATACTAATAAATATAAATAGCCATCAAAAGTGGCAACAGAAGAGAGTATTTTATATCCCCTTTAAAACCCATTTTGATATTTCTTCCTAGCTTTTATGGTTTTCGGGCAATTCAATTTTTTCTATAGGCCGCGCGCAAAAAATTTCAAATAAACTAAAATTCGCGCGCATTAAAAATACAAATTTTGGAATTTTTCTCAATATCGATTTTCTTGAAAACCATGGCATAGGAAATTAGTCATGCTTTCTTTTTTATGATGACCTATTTTTTTATATCTTCAACGGTTAACGAGTTATCAGTAAAATAAGGCTTTTTTCACAGAAGAGGTGGTTTTTTCTGGGGGTTGCGCGGCACCCCCAGAACAATTTTTTCTGATTTTGTGATGTATAACCCTTCCACTAACAGTTACTGCAGGAAAATCTCAGATAACATTTTTTATGATGGAAATTTTTATAATTATTGGACTATATTGGGAATACTTGTAGTTTTGTTTGAAGTTGACAAAACCCCAAAACTTATTCGGGTTAGTTTTTATAGAGCTTTCTACCTCTTCAATGTATTGACTGTATCTGTTATGACCAAAACTTTTAACGAAGCTTTTAGTTATCGAAAGTGGTTATAGTCATTCACTCTTCTGGATTTTTTATACATTCTCCAAACCGAGTTGAACCAAGGAGGGTATTGTTTATGAGAGGGTGTCTTTCGAGGAACGTGGTCATTAAAAACAACATATATTTGTTCATAAAATGAGAGTAAAATCTCATTGGCCGACATTACAGTTCAGTTGAGCTAACTGATTGTAAAGTGCATCAAAATTTGCTTTTTTGAAGTGAAAGGAATATTGACTATGTATAGGGAAGTTATTTATTTTCATAGCAGTTTGCACTTCATTATATAGAGCAGAGTGATGCAAGAATGTATTCGGCTTTTTCAGCACTACATGTCATGTTGTGTAGAATTAAATCTACAGTTCATCTCAAACTTATAGCAACATGAGGCCCAGTGTTTCAATGCAAAGTTAAGCATTTTATCCTACAAATAAATTAGCTAGAAGTTTAGAATATGAAGTTGCAATATTAAAGTATTTAATAAAAGCATATTGTAAACTTAAGCTAATTTATTTGTAGGATAAAGTGCTTAACTTTGCACTGAAACACTGGGCCTCATGTTGCTATAAGTTTGAGATGAACTGTAACATTCTATTATTATTATTAGCATATTTCCGAAAAGGACAATTTTGTTATAGAGGAGGTCCGTTTTAGTTATGAATTGTTCAATGAACTGCTTAAATCTAAAACGTTTAATAAAAATAGAAGAATTGGAAAGCAGCATTTCAAATAATGAATTTAACTATTTTATAATGAAAGAATTTCTGGCGGTCAATGAAAAGAGGCAAAGATGCAGCTACGGACATGTTTCGTAATTATTTCTTCTCCTCAGAGAAACGTAGCTTAGGGAATAATTTTATATAGAAGCAATAATCATTATTTTTATTCATTCTCTAATTAGTTGAGTGGTTAAGAAACTGAACATATGAAGAGAGAAAAGACGTAAAGGAAATAACGGTGTGGAGTATCCCTCTACTACAGCACGAAGAATACGAAGAAACAGAAGAACAACTGGCAGGAGAAGAACTGGACTGAACATTAGTGAGTTCAAAAATAAACGTTGCAGCAATAAAATGTTAAAAAGGGAAGTCATCTATGAGACCAACAAGAAAGGAAAACAGTAACAAATATGAACAGATAAAAAAGTTTAAAGCCACAAACAAACAACACTGGTCGTGAAGTATGAACAAGAAACGCACTACTGGTTCTTGGACAACCAATCATCAAAAGACCAATTAACAACTACAGAATTACCTTGGAAAACCAACAGACTACCAAACGATATTCATCGAAGGCAGATCAACAATCGTAGGTACACCACCTGGAAGAAAAATGGAGACTATTACAGTCGCAATGAATTTCTAGAAGGCATTCAATACTATCATACACGAGGCTATAGTCGGCAGCCTACGCAGTAAAAGAGTACCGCACTACCTAATGAACAGGGTAATAAAAGCCTCTCTTCACAAAGACAATGGTTCGAATAGACCACGTAAACCATGCAGAACAATGTAGGAATCAAGCAAGGATGTCCCCTATTCACCAGGCTATTCACCACGATCTTATATCAAGTAATACAAAGCACAATAAAGGATACACCAAATTTTAACAAAGACACAGAAATATAGAGAACCCCAATCACACTATTATACGCGGATAATCTCCTAACTGCCTGCCAACACAATACTACTAAATACTTAAATACTAAATACTAAAAAGTTGTAAAAAAGTTTCACAATTATTTGTTCAGTGTCAGTATTGGATCATTATAAACCCCCAAGAATATTACTGGCTCAGAATCAAAATTGTCTTTTGTTAAGCTGCGCATAGTAAGAATTCATGTTTGGGTTTTGCTATCGTTTACGCTTAGCACATTTGCCGGAAACCAATTCTTAACATTTGAGTGTATGTTTGACAGATCGTGTCGAATTACGCCTATAAACTGATTTTGAATTAGTTCGATTGTACCCAGCAAACCAAGCATCGGCCGAAATACGGTTTAATGATGGAAATGATGGGGAATCGGTGGCATTAAATGCTAATTAAGTAACAACGTGTTTCTAGCGGTGGCAAAAGTCACGTTTATGGTAAACGTTAGCCCGAAATTGGCACTTGAACGGCAGATTAACATCGAAATCAAACGTCTAGAATTAATCGCATATTTATTGCGTCTAGAATTAATCGCATATTTAAGTCCGGCAAAGTGCCGGGCCAATGCATTTATTGCCGGGCAACTATCGCTTGTCGTCTAACGTGTAATGATGCTGGCCCTGTGTCTTATAAGTAACTATAGGGCGATGATAAATATGCTTTGATGGCCCAACAACGATAAAATGACAATTGACCGTTGATTATTTCTGTTGCAATATGTAATATAGCTGTTATGTTTTATTTAATTATAAAATAGACTACATGTAGGTAAATATTACATTTTTTTTGTATTAATGTAGGAAAAAATATGAATTATATATACCACCACCTAGCACTGGCAAGTGCAAATTCACAATTGATGAGTCATCAACACAACGACAAAATTCGTGGACAAGGCTCATAAATAGCGTTATTGGTTATTTTTTCGAATTTTGGAGTTTTATTTGTTTATTTATTGAATAGTCTTTATTGTCATGAAGAGGTAAGTAATTATAAAATATATGTTATGTTCAGTTTATGGATAAAGTATAATTGTGCCATGATTTGCTTGAAGGTTGTGTTTACAATTTTTCGATTAATTTAATAATAAGTATTTTAATTTTATATTTTATTTTCAAAACGAAATTAGTTATGATTTTCTATTTATTTTTATTTTAAGGTTTGTCAATTACACTTTCGGCAGGATAAAATTGAAATTGAGACAAGCGTGTGTACACAGGAAGGGAAAAGACTCACGGCTCCATTACGTCACTCCCGTTTGATAGAAGGTTTGCTATACTAATTAATACTTAACTTCTTTTTAGTTAATTTTCTTTCTATCGTGTGCGGTACCTAGTCAGTTTTCAAATTGTGTTCAGTATATATCGAAGGCCAATAATATCCATCGGAATATATATCCTACAGATGGTGTTGATTATACTGTTTTTCTAGGTTTGGTAGGTTATATCTATACGTTGATAGTGGTGATTGTTTTTTTGGAATTTTCAGCAGACAGATGAGATATTTTTTCAAATTAAAAAGAAAACTGAAGTCAACATACATCTACTTTTATTATGGGCAAGTGAGTATACATATTACATAACATTAGAATTACTTGCTGTAGCTTTCCCACATTTGATTAATAATTTTTTAGTTATGTTTACAAAACACACTTGAAAAAGTTTCAAACATTACTCTTTTAACAATATCATGCCATTGAAAATTAATGACTATTACCCTCTATTTTTTTGAGATGTCGGTTACCAAAATTTCAAAATGAGGGTATAATATGCACGAATATACAAGTACTTTAATTTAGACCCACCAAGTGTTGTTTTCGAGGCGTTTTGTTGTATATTGTATATTAAATTAAATTCTTTATTACCCATTATGTGATACATTACATGCATATTTGGTAAGTCAAAACTAATACAAAAGTAGTAAATATGGGTAACATATTATAAGTATAGGTCATATAAATTGTAAATATAAAAAGGTATAACACGGACAGTACGAATGTATGTATAAGGTACAAAATATATTAAAATCACAATATGTGATATGCATATTAAACAATTCCTAATTGTCTGATTTTGTCGCATAATATTAAAACAAATATTCTGAATCGTACTGCTTTGAACCTGTAATATAGACTACCTACTAGGTAGTCTGTATTACATGTTCACGTTTTCTTAAATTTTAAGGATTTAAGTCCTCGAGAATAAAAATGTGGTTTGTTTTCTTAATATTTCATACTATCAAGTCAAAAAATAAATAAATCCGGAAATGTTATGTAAGAAAACTTGTTTCAGCTGTAATACGAGGAAATCCAATGGGAAATAGGAACTACCAAAACAGGTTTGGTATGATCTTTTGCTAATCGAGAAGAGGAAGAAGATAATTAAAAGCAAAGGAGAACAGAAATAAGACCAGGAGAAGATATATACGTTGGAATATGAAATGTATTTTATTATGTTCAGAGAACTGCGTTTTGATGATTTTTAATGTAAACGTATTGAATAAATTTTAATTTTTTCTTAGTAACTTGGACTAATAGACTCAGTTCTTAAGAAATAATGTGTCAAGACTTCATAGAAATGTACCGGTTTTCATTTTTTTAGAAGGGGCAAATCTAAAAACCACGCTATATTTATTTAATCAAAATTTCTTTAGACGCTCCCAAATATGTCAGTTGACAATTCTAATCAGCAGTATGTGTTACGTGATGCATGTGGTTATTAACGTACATGGGTAATATGTAAAAGAAGTTTTGAATATAAATATGCATATGGTAGGTAACTTAATTTTTAAACTAGCAAAAAAATTTTAAACAGAAAATTTCTATCTTAAAGGTAATGGGTCGTTACTTATGGCCTAATTAAGTTGTAGGTGTCCCATATCGTTATGTTCAAATTTTGGGAGCATAAACTTAATTGTAAGATTAAAAAACAAAAGTGGTAGTGCTATTTTTATTCGTTTCGAAGTTACAGGCCTATTCAATTTATGAACAGTAAATAAAAAAAAAAGAAAACTTAATCATGTGGGAATAAATGTCAAAAGACGAACCGTTTGTCCACGGATGACAGATGCTTTTTTTGTATTTACTGGTCAAAAATTTTATAGTCCTATAACTTCCATGTCTCGAAAACATTGCTATGATGAAAAATAAAAATTTTTAAAATGAGTAAGGTTTTAATGTCGTCCTCTGTATGTGCACTATTATTAACTTGTTATTTTTAGTTGCATTGGTTGATTCACAAGTATTGTAGATTGGTTTGCAGATTATAATGTTGAAAACAAAAAATTTGAATGTATCATATTTCTTTTGCATGGAACATCCTCTATGTTTTCAGATATTTCCAAAAAAAATTGTTTTCAATACTGAACAAAAAAAGTATAATAATCCGAACAATAGAAAAATTATTAAAGTTTTTTAAATTTAGAAATATAATTTTCAGTGTGTCAAAATGAACACCTTTATTTTTGTTCCGATTTTAATTTTCCGAAATATTTGAAAATATATGAGGCATTTCATTTTAAACATTACTGTTAATTTCTAACTTTACCTGATTTGTGTTATGTATAAATATACATAAATGTGTGTGTCTCTGTCTATGGAGGATCTAGTCTCTCGAGTCTAATAGGCTCCTAGAGGAGCCATGGTTGCTTGAACAATATTTCGACAGAATCATCGGTCATCTTTAGGTTCTCGCACCATCGTTACATGAACTGAACATTTCTGAACTAAGTCAGTTCAAATAAAGACACACCTCAGTAGAGTAAACAGCTAAATGGCTTTGGTCACACAAATGATGTACATTGGCATTACATCGGTCTAAATAACTGAATCGTCCAGATTACTTTTGAAAGTCGGACCTGCATTGCACCATGCACCACCTAGGAAGCTCCTATATCAGTTTACCCCTGGAGCAGGGGATATGGTTGCTTAGACAATGTTTCAACAGAATTACATATGCCATCTTTAGGTTCTTACTGATATATCAATGAGACCTAAAGATGGCATATATAGGTTCTCACTGATATATCAGTATGAGAATCTAAAGATGGCGTATGTAATTCTGTCGAAACGTTGTTTAAGCAACCATATCCCCTGCTCCAGGGGCAAACTGCTATATAGGAGCTTCCTAGGTAGTGCATGGTACAATGCAAGTCTGACTTTCAAAAGTAATCTGGACGATTCAGTTATCTATGCATAGACCGATATAATGCCAATGTACATCATTTGTGTGACCAACGAAATTTTACTGTAGGCGAACCTTATTTAAACATTATGTGATAGTACGTAAGTCCAGCATTGGTAGTCAATCGTTACTTCTTCGAAAAGTACAGAACAACGGCATCTTGCCTAAAGAGGACCATTAAGTTTGATGGGTTTAAATCGGAATTTAACGTCGGGCCGCTCAAGTCGTAGAAATAGTGGCCGCCGGCGCATTTTGATTCTGGAGATGCATTGGAAGCCAGCATTGTACCAACGTTTCGTTTTCCGGCAAGGGGTTATTCCCCCGACAGCGGCCCAATGTAAATGTGTTTGTTGGGTATAATCTCAGAACAGAACGGATGCAGCATCCAAGTAACAGTTTGGTAAGTCATTGATGTAAATTAAGAATAGAATGTCCTCTAGGGTGGAACCTTGCGATACGCCATACTTCACCAACTGCCGTTCAGATGTGCTCACATTGTAACTTATGTACTGAAATATGTCCGAAAAATAGGACTTAATTAATGCATACTATCACTATTTATTATAAACTTCCAATTTTTCTAATAAAATAATGTGTGACACACTGTTAAAATCTTTTAAGTCTAGGAACGACGCAAAAACGTATCGATAATTAATGCATTATTTAATAGTCATAGAAAATAATATATTATTTAACGAGTGTATAATGATTGCTATTACGCAAGAGGATGACGTTGGCAGCACGAGCCGAAGGCGAGTTTCGTAATTCATCCAAGTGAACCATAACTATTATATGCGAGTAGAACACTATGCTTCTTCTACGACTACTAATCGCTTTTCACAACAAACTTGTACAAATTAGTTGAATAACCCGACAGTTTTAAAATTTACGGTCAACGTGTGCATAATAGATTGACATTTGCATGACAGATTGAATTGAGTCATGGCATATGCGATGTTTTGAACTTTAAATCGCCTTTTGTGATTACTCTACAACTGTTGAGTAATGCATACGAACTCTTGTGATTGGTTCTAGCCCACCGAGTAATGATTATTGCCCACGGCCGTGAGTAACGAGCTCCATTACTTGTTCAAAAAACCATATATCATAAACCAATTATGCAATAATCGAAGAAAAAGTAAATAACTAAATTACTTATGCTATTACCTCACTTCCCCACTTTTTTATTTAGCGCATCATTGTGGTCCCCGCCGTTATATCTAGATACTTAAATGTAAGTATAATAACGTTTTTTGGCAGGAGTTAACTGCCTTTGAATAATGAAAGACATCACAACGTGTTTCGTTCAGCAAATAAACAAGGACAGCCACCGATGTAACATTGTATCTGCGCTCAGTTTCGAAAATTGTAAGCTTGGGAGTAATTGATATGCCTATATAAATATATATTAATACAAATGGCTATCAGTGTGTTACGCCGCGGCCTCTCAAATTTACTCTACTTCGTTTATGACGTAAATTCCACCACCTAATTCGTTCTTGCTTCATTAATGTAAATGTGGAAAGTTATAGGGCGAAAACGTATCATTGTTTTGTTAACTGGATATCATATGCCTCTAAAGATAAAATATGTTACTGGATGTATCGCGTATTCATAGATACGTACGGATACAAGGTAGAGCAAGAAACTGAGTTGGGATCATTGTTCTCCCACAGAGATGCAGAACATATATAAATTTGGAAAGTACGATGTATACTTATTGCAGAAGTGTATTCAGATAAAAAAAGTAATGAACCGAAAGCTGATGACGGATTTTAGAGTATGATTTCCTACCGCTTTGAACCATACTGGTTTCATCACATTGTCGGCAAAGACGAAATAAACGCAGGTGCCATACTTTTCTCGCGGGTGCGTCATGTTAAATTTGAAAATGTCTAAAAATGTACACTTTTGTACTGTAGATAGATAGATAGAGCTTTAGGAAAACAATGATATGCATAATGCCTACCTTCTCTATGACTTAAAAAATATGTTTTTATAATCGATTTATCGATATATTTTTTAAAAATCAAAATAATATTTGAGAATCAGATCATTTTGACCAGCAGGACCCAAATATGCAAAAATATACAGGTGTCCCATTTAAAAATTTGTATCGAAACCGGAAGTCGGCCATTTTGATTCTTTACATAATATAATTGGAAATGTCATCCCATATCACCAAATTTGAAAAAAATCCATTCGCCCATTCAAAAGTTACAAGACTGTCCCTATCGGCTGAGCCACCCGGTATGTAAATAAACAACTTACAGAGATATACAGAGCGATTCTTTTAGGGCGTCCGTTAGAATATTTCCCACTTGCAGATGAGATAGCCATTTGAGATTTGGTACTCTACCATAGTCGACCATTGCGAGTCCAAAAATAATAATTTAAAAATGGCGGCTCTTCCGGAAATACCGGAAGTCGATACCAACTTGCTTGTTTTAAATAGAATACCCTATATATTTTCGACTTTTCGAAATGATCATAAAATTCTGAGTCAAAACATGGCACGACCTATACCTAAACCGAGCAGTTTTGGAGACATTTGAGATTTTATACAAAATTTGACAGGTGCAACGGTTTGCAAGAACCGCCATAACTTTCTTCGTGTAGGAGATCCTTATTTGCTCTTTGGTACATAGAAAAAACATACGATGAGCTACTCCCTACAAAAAAAATAGATTCCATAATAGTATACCAAGTGTTTTATTTTTCACGTTACATTTTGTCAAATAAATTCAAACCTCAATTTTTTTTTTATTTCAAATGGAACACCCTGCATATTTTACATCAAATTATGTTAAATTAAATTCTCTTTCTTCTAGTATAAGCATTGTAGGGGTTAAAGTTACAACTTTTCGAAATATTGGCGATTTCCTTAAATGTCGAAAAATGTTTTATAAAAATTGCCATCAACTTACCCATGATTAGAAACAATCATTAATGTCAGTCATTCTTTTATGTTAAAAAACGCCAGTACGTTTAAATTACACCCACGAAGACTTTTAGGTTTGTTTATTATTTATGGAGAATGTGATAAAGTAATACCAAGAACATGCAACACATTTGCTACTCGATATCCACAAGAACAGAAACCATCCGCCACACGCTGTAAAATGCATATTAGATAATTTTAGAATATTTGGCTCTGTCAAATGGCACGTGCCAAATTTTATTATGGCAATCGATGTAGAATTAAATTTGAGCTGGACTTATATCAGCATGTCCTATATCTAACACATATACTTTTTGAATTATTCTCTATTCTTACCTAAGACAAAGAATGATCATTTTCCAATAATTGGAGAGGCAGTAATTAAAAATCAACTACACTCGATTACATCTTTATTGTTTAAAACTGCAAGAAGAAAATCATGGTTTTCATCAGCCCATAGCGTATGGATATTCACTGTTGGTATCTAAGTAGAAGTCACCTCTGGCACTGTAAAAAATTGAATTGAATTGAATTTACTAGTTTTCTTCGAATTTATCAAAAAAAAAATAGAAAAAGGTAAAATCGACACACTGACAAATTATAATTTTTTTTATTAACAATGTTTATAACCAAATGGACAAAATTTGAGCAATATTAACACGAAAATATTTTTCATACTTTTTTTTTCTAAAAGGCCACCCTAATTAGTTATTAATTATTTATTAAAGTTTCGATTTTGGAAAAACACATATTTGCCTTTATAGAGTAGAAACTTAAAATTTTTTTTTCTAAATGTCGTACTACGTCATTTAAATATATCTTTCGTTACATTCTATGGAGTGGTAGTGGATAGTAGTACTTTTTACTAGGCAACTAGGCCACAATGGCGGGCCTTTTGCGCCTAGGGATCTACAATTTAGCTTGGATCCCATACCACGGTCCTCGGCCACCAATTTTAATCCACCCTTGGTCATCCATTGCTTGGCAGGTTAACGGCCAGGGATTGTCTCTGTTTATAACCTACCGACTATTGATGAGATGAGATACTTGGGTCACCCATCCAAATGCCGGACTCGCTCAGCGTTGCTTACTCTAGTGATCGACTGTCGGAATTTAAATCGGCTTTGCTTCTGTTTTTTAGGCGTTGAAATATATATATTTTATTTTTTAAGTTATCATTAGTTGTTTAAAAATGGCCTTTCTTAGTTAAATAAAAAAAATGAACAAAAAGGTTCGGAAACATCTAGAACCCTAGCTAATTATTTTGGCGCGCAAAGGGGCGCATGACGGACGCAATCTTTCTGAAAAAAAAAGCTAAAAAGAACAAGTGGGAGTACCTTTACTCACCCCCTTGTAATGTTTACAAGTTCCAACAAAAAAATTGCAACATAAAACAATTTCCCGCAAATGTTAGTTTTGTTCCATTACACGGGACTTTATTTTATTAAATAAACAATTTTTTTTCATCTTCGGTACTTTCTTTACCTCTACTGACTAGCCTTTGAATTATATGAAGATGAATGGCTCTCACTTGGACACTGGACACTTTAAATGCACTCACCTTATGTCAACGTCAAGTGTGCCCATATTACAAGTACGATTTGATACACATTCTCCTTTATGGTACGCTTCATAACTTGAACAAGCTACAGCAACGAATAGAGTTCCGTTAGGACACAAAGATTCAGCAAAATAACTATAAGATCTTGAGTGGTGACAAATACCTAACGGATCCAAACTACATCCTTCTTGCTTTCGTCCACCATTAGGGTAGAAATCGATATGTCCGATGGACGTTGCAATACCTTTATCGCCAGCGTTAGTATGAATAACTTGCACGTACTTTGCATCTGAGGGATCCAAACGGTTGTGGGTATCAGATACAGTGAATAAAGGACCAGCGGGATCGAGACCGAATATAAGACCAAGTTCTCCGTTCAGAGCAGCTCCAGCACATCCAGCAACGTGTGCACCAAGAGAATGTCCTACTACAATGATATTGGATAATGAAAATCCCCATTTCGAAACCAACTCATTGCTAATTAATTTGGCTACATATTCTCCAACTTTTTGAACAGATTCTTTAGCTGTTAGATAATTTTTTTTTGCTATGAGACTCCAGTCAACGACGATAACGTTGATATTGTGACATTTTACTGCAGCTTCTCTTACAGTGATGGGAAACTCTGATTCGTTATTATTATTCCAGCCGTGGATGATTAACATTATTCGTCTTGATCTATTAAAGCATGTTGTGTTAGTTTGGTTAACTAAGACACCATCCTTTGGATTGTCTGGACTGAAAAACCAGTAATTTATATCTGACTCTTTCACCTCAATTTCAGCTGCAGAACTTACTGCGTCCCCAATTTTACTGATCCCTTCACTTACTGCATTTGTAATGTCAGGAAGAAGGGTACCTTCTTTATCTTCTGAAGGTGGAGTTGATACTAAAAACGAAATAAGTAACTCGATTATCTTTTAATAATGGAGTGCATTTCGACAAGAAAATAGAGTTATTAGAAAATCGATTGGAGCCTAATAGATTTGCCTAAAAACATTTTAATGGCTTGCTATAATCATAAATGATTTCAACCCCTTTTTCCCGGCATTTTTTATGTTTTAGAAATTGGTCTTGTTATGAAAAATTATTTTGAAAGTTTATTACTCGAAAGGGTTTCCAAGGTCTCTGATTACGAGTATTAAATAAATTCATAAATAAAATGGCGGCTCCAAAATGGCCGCTTTCAAGACAAATTGTATAAAATTTTATAAGTATTAATAAATATTTTATATCAAAATTCAAATAGTTGGTAAAACTAAAAGAGCACACCCCTAAAGTTGCTTTATACAATATTATGCGTATAACATCAGTTCGTTGGTTAAATTATTACTACACTGTTGGCATATACGAAAACAAAGAGTATATTGCATTTGCACTCATCAGGCATATTTCTAAAAGAGTAAATCGCTTGTACAGAAAAATGTATATATTCGGTTAGGGAACGAATTCTGAATAACTTTCAAAATGTCGGTCTGTCCATCTCTCATGTTTATTGTAGGTACAATCTTGGCAGTAAGTTAATGTTAGCTAGAGAAATGAATAGAAATTCTGAAATGTTAATTCCAATCACTTATTTATATATTTTCCTAACAGACATTTGATAACGAATAGAAGTTGCCCATTTAATTAATATTCTGCACGGACACGGCACAGTTCATTTTTAAAGGGACTAGATTACTGAGACCTAAGATTAAATATACAGTCTGGGGTTGGAGAAAGAGTCACTCATCTGGTACACAGATGGATCTAAGGTGGATGAAGAGGTTGGTGTGGGCGTAGTGGGGCCTAAATGCAAGCTATTTAAAGCCTTTGGCAACACCTTATCCATCTTCCAGGCAGAAATCTGTGCTATGGATTTGTGTGTCTAGGAATGCCTTAACAGAGGTACCCTTACTATATACTTTCAGATAGCAAGGCGGCACTAAAGGCTTTCAGGTCCTATACCTCCGAGTTTGAAATTGCCTGGGAATGTAGAAAATCCCTGAAGCAACTGACAAAAAACAACAAGGTTACTTTGATGTGGGTTTCAGGGCATGAGGGAATAGAAGGCAATGAATTAGCTTACAGCCTTGCAAGAAAAGGGACTAAAGCCCCATTTTTCGTACCCGAACCGTTCTGTGGCTTATCTAGGGGACACATAATGGAAGAGGACCAAAAATGGGAAAAGAAACAAAAGAAGTCCTACTGGATGACTACCCTAGACAAGCGAAAAAATGCCACAAGGTTTCTGGAACTCGAGAAGTCCGATCTAAGGCTGATCACAGGCCTTCTAGCTGGCCATTGCCCCTTGAGATATCATCTCGAATACATGGGCATGGCAGAAGATAACAAATGCAGATCCGCTATAAAGTACCTAGAACAGGCGGAATTAACGCCTGAAGGCATAGGGAAATTAGCTACCAGGAAAATCACAAACTTTGCAAAAAGTCTTGGAATCCTGGGCATCAATTAGTTGTAGGGAAATTCATAAAAGATCTTTTAGGTCCAGGTGACGAAAGACCAATTCAGGGCCAAGCGACGCCTTGAACAAACTAGAATCTACAAACTACAATATACAGTCAATATATTTTTTATTTTTATTGTTGAAATAGGTATTCACAATCGACACTGCCTGACTGTAACTTTCATTCGTTTAGTAATAATTTTATTAAATTCAAGCAATTTATACCTGTTAAAGTAAAATTGAAACATAACCTAATCTACGTAATGTTTGTTACAGTTTCGATATTTTATGCATTTTCGTATTTATTGTGCTTAATTAAAAACTTTAGTAATACTCCAGTCAAATTGTATTTTTACCAGGAAAGTTGTGGGGTAGTTTTGAGTTCTACCATTCTATATGTTTTTTGGGATGCCGAATCCGAATCTGAGGTGTGCTAATTAAATTTCGTGACGCAACATTTAAAAAATTTTTTTTAAAAAAAGGTAAAAAATCTTATTTTTTGGGGGTCTTTTGCTTATAACTCGAAAACCTTCAACTTTTCGTAAATAACCTCTGTATTCAAAATGAAGGTACTTAAAATTTTCTACAAATTTCATTATTTAAATTTTTTTCTCCGACGAACCGTTGGGTCCCAAACGCTAGTATTAAAAAAAAGCATTATCAAAATCACAATATTTACAATATTTAAATTTTGTGCAAATATAATTCCATGTTGTACGTCTTTTCATTTTATTTATTCTCTCCCGGCCTCCCCGAATGAGTTTGTAACTGCCCTGTCTGGTTTAAAAGTCTTCATTCCCTCCATTCGACTCCTTTACAGTTGAGCCAAGGCCAACTACGTGAAAGCACCAAGAGCATAGAACGATTGAGAAGAGCGCAAAAAAATAATCTGCTGCAATATCATTTACAGAATCGATGGTGCCCACTGTCTCGCAGGAGAGTTTCCTTGCAAACTCCAAAAGCAAGAACCGGTTGATATCTATGCTAATGGAAAAATTTGATGATGCAAGCTGTGGAGGACTAATATCCTAATTATCACAACAGCTCTTATGTTGGCCCCGTCAGATGAATATGTGACAGTGGTGGGGGAAGATATCGACCTTTTGGTGATTTTGATTGGCCTGTGTAGCCCTGAGATAAAGAATATCTTCTATTTGAAACCAGGAAAAGGAAAAGTGTCTAAACAATCCTCGCCTTGCCGCTGACAAAACCCTATCAGACCATAAATTGTTCCTGCACGCGATGAGTGGTTGTAACACCACTTCTGCTTTGTTTAATCAGGGGAAACTGAAATTTCTCAAAGTCCTGCAGAAGAATAATGACTTAATAACAACCAGTCATTGATACATTAAAAAACCCTTATGCACACCAGGACGAGATTGCGGAAGCAGGAAGCGTGATTCTCATGGCTCTGTATGAGAAAGGGCATGAGACTAGCCTGAACGGTTTGAGATACAGGCAATACGTATCTTCATCGTATAAAAGTAAAACCAACATTGCCTCACTACCCCCCCACCGAAGCTGCTGCACGACAACATTCACTGAGAGTTTACTTTCAGGTGCAGAAGTGGTTATCCGGTCAAACCACACTCGACGAGCAACAAAGAGACACGAACGAGTGGGGTTTAGTAGTCTCATGCCAGTGCAAACCACTTTGAATACTGCACCGGACTCGATACTCCGGCACATTTCTTGTAAATGTAAAAAAGGCTGCCAACGCAATTGTGGATGCAGGAAGGCAGGCCTCCATTGCTCCCCGATCTGCACATCGTGTGAAAACGTCGGGCTCCCGGAACACAGCATTCACATATATGAAGAAGAGACCGAAGAAAGAGACCGAGAACAGACTGAAGAAATAGCCTTAGACCATGCGGAAGGTATGTCTAATGTCACAATCAATTTCGTAATCATTCATCTCTCTTTAAGATATGATAACAAGTTGTTGTTTTCTCACCACCTCTTTCAATTTTCAGATGAACAAGCACCGACTCTGACAATAGAACCATCCGAATCTGCGCCAGGACCAGCCGCCTTCGAAGAACCTCAGCCAAACGACACCCGCTCATATAATTTTTGCTCATATAATCATGTGATATATAATTATATGTAATATAATATAATAATATGTAATATTTTTTAAAGATTATTCGTTGGAATTTCAACTTTTTTGTAACTGAATTTGTACAACTTCGGACTTCATTAAATAACTTGAACATTATGAAATTTTTGAAAAATGACCTGTACCTTTACATATACGATCTGAATAATAGCAGAGAACTGGGAGGAATTCGCTAATTGACAGAAATTGATAATAAATTAGAGTTTTGGAGTGGAAAAAGTGGATTTTTGCGGAAACTGCCGAAATACGCGAATTTTCAACTAGCGCTTGAACCCGAACGGTTCTTTAGAAAAAAAATCTAAATAGTGAAATTTGTGGAACATTTTATATACTTTCATTTTGAATAGAAAGGTTATTTCTGAAAAGTTGATAGTATTCGAGTTATAAGAAAAAGACCGCCAAAAAATAAGATTTTTTAAATTTTTTTGAATTTTTTTCAATTTCAAATTTTGTTAGCAAACCTCAGATTCGGATTCAGCACCCCAAAAAACATGTAGAATGGAAGAAATCAAAACTACCCCACATCTTTCCCGCTAGGGGCCCTTTTGAGCACAAATTGACTGCACTATAATTTCTTGCTTTAAAATTAGAACAAAACATAGTTTGTATATAGCAAGACAGTTTACATGCCTCTGGAGATCACTCTGCATAATGGATATGACTCAAATTATTTCAATAAGGGTATTTCCTGCCATGCTGTTCTACATATGAATTTTTTGTCATTGTGTTTAGTGGGTATTCGGCAACGCCCCCTATTCATATTGTAATAGTTTTATTAAAAAAAATTAAGATAAAATTGATATATGATCTAATTTACGTTAAGGTCGTTCGAACTTGAAAGACGTACTGTATATTACAGTTTAGCTATTTAAGATATTGTTTACAAAAAAAAAACTGCGAAGAGTATCCTATGGAATATGTAATAACACCGGCGCGGCACACACAAAAAAATAAAAGTCGAGTGCTAGAAGGCAGACCTATGTACTCCCATGCATTTTGACCCGCTGAACACGAATCCGATGTCCGTTTTGCCCGATTGGCTCTTGCATTTTTGCTAACCTCAAAAAACACCTTAAAAATGCCAAAAAAATCCCAAACAAGTAAATAAAAAGCTTAAATGAGCTGATCACTATATCTATACGTTATTTGGGACGCTGAAACTGAATATGAGGTCAGAATTAGCCGATCAGTTAAGAATTATTTTGACATCAGCTCAAAAAACACCGAAAAAATGCCCGAAAAATCCCAAACAAGTAAATAAAAAGCTTTCACTGATCACTATATCTATACGCAACTTGGGGCACTGAAACCGATTCCAAGATCAGAATTTATGCGCGACGATCGAATATCTTGTAAAATCCATATTTAGGATGAAAACGTACCCAAAAATAACTGAATTCCGAAGCCCGAAATTGACTTTGCTCTACATAATATCTGAACATTTCATTTCCAACGTATTTTCACGAGCTGAACACAATACCGTAGTCAGAATTAAAGCGCAATCTGCAAACTTCATAGAGAGATATCATTTCAGCATATATTCTTATCAAACCTAGTAAGCGGAGATGGGTAACTTTTAAATTTTTAAGTACCTAAAGGAAAATATTACTGAATAGTGGCATTTTTAGGAAAAATTTTTCGGGAAAAGTTTGCTCTGTTGAGAGAGGAATATCGTTTGGACTTAACATTTACCTACATCCTCCCTTGATGATTTTTTACTTTTTTTTCTTAGAGCTGTTTAGAATTGTATAGTTTTCTTTATTCTGTTTGATTGCCATATGCCACTTGTTTCTTTTTCTATTTTTGCCACTAAGGACACTTCCACGTGGCGACGGCGGGCAACGATTTATTTCGGCTAAGTTCCTAAGTAAAAAAAAATGCCGTCATGGCAAAAGTAGAGAAAGAGTTTACGATGTAGTGGAGGGAAACCCCAGTATCGATGGCCGGTCAGGTTGGAATAGCGGGCGTCGTCATCATGCAACCGCAGATCTAATGAAGTGGGGAACTTGGCTTCCTATGAGTATAGGGCTACAAGAAATTTGCATAACTATGTAAATAATGCGAATTCCCCGTGTTTTTTTTGTAGTAAATTAAATGGCATATGACAATCAAACAGAATAAAGAAAACTATACAATTCTAAACAGCTCTAAGAGAAAAAAGTAAAAAATCATCAAGGGAGGGTGTAGGTAAATGTTAAGTCCAAACGATATTCCTCTCTCAACAGAGCGAACTTTGTCCGAAAAATTTTTCCAAAAATGTCACTGTTCAGTAATATTTTCCTTTAGATACTTGAAAATTTAAAAGTTACCCATCTCCGCTTACTACAGTTGATGAGAATATATGCTGAAATGATATTTCTCTATGAAGTTTGCAGATTGCGCTTTAATTTTGACTCCGGTATTGTGTTCAGCTCGTGAAAATACGTCGGAAATTATATGTTCAGATATTATGTAGAGCAAAGTCAATTTCGGACTATGATTCAGTCTTTACATAATAAAAGAAAATATCCTTCGTTTTGAATTTTTAATCTATGACAGCATGCTCTTGTAAGAGAATCCTGAATTATTCATGAGATTTATATATTAAAAAAAAAATCTTGCGGTCGATAGAATTTGAACTTGCGAACCTCAAGTTTAAAATTTATAGTCTCGCGCTTCAGCACACTAATATATCCCTAGAGTTGCTTTAGGTTGTATATATGATATACAAGCAGCGTGACTCTATTTATAGATTGTTAGTTTGTTTTTTAATTTTTGTATGTGAATGGATTTGTATGAAACTTTGCATGAGGGTTTCTTTAGTACTCCAGAAGATCGGATTACGTTTAGCGACGTTTTGGCACAACGAGTTGGTTATTTTATACTAACTTAAAATTTGTAATCAAACCATTGAAAAGTAGATAAAATTCTGATTTCAACAATGTATCACACAAGCATTTTTTCGTGAAAAAAATTAAAAAACAAAATAAGCTTTAGCACACTAATCTATCCAGAGAGTTGTTTTAGGTTGTAAAATATATGATACACAAGAAGTGTGACTCTATTTATAGATTGTTATTTTGTTTTTTAATTTTTTTCACGGAAACCAAATCGAAAAATTTCTTGGTGCTATATCGTTGAAATCAGAATTTTATCTACGTTTCAATGGTTTAATTGCAAATTTTAAGTTAGTATGTAATAAACAACTTGTTGTGCCAAAATGGCACTAAACGTAATCCGATCTCAACCATCTTTCAGATCTTCTGGAGCACTAAAGAAACCCTCATGCATTCTGGGACCTCAAAACGTAAAGATTTGATGTTATCTCAATTTTCGATTTTGGACCAATTTACCAATTTTAGTAACCTCCCACAATTTTGTGGGGATGTTAAAAATATAAACGTGAGATTTTTTTAATTGGTTTAGTGCCTACCGTAAACCAAAACTTTCGAAATCATTGATTTGTACTTTACACAACTCTTCTAAACACACAGTAGTTTAATACTAATTTTCACTATAAAATTGATAATTTCAAATCGAAAATCGGTTTTCGATGTTTTATTAATTACTTTTCACCAAAAATTGTATGTGCATTTGAGTTAATCGATTTTAGATTTGAAGTAATGAATGAAATTTGCTTTTGTGGCTTGTATAATCATTCCATTGACACCCGGTATATACCGACATCAGTATTCAAGTCTATTATTGAAAGCTTCTTTAGGTTGGTAAAAGGCATAATACTAAAAATGGGTCAAATAATTCTTACCAAAATACTTACTTAATTTCATTTAATAACCGGCTACTTAATTTATATTTTAATTACTGATTTCTCTATTTACCTTGTTCAGATAAGACGAAACCAAATAACGCGACAACTATTACGATTGTCTTCATATTCAGCTTCGTCCTGCATACAAATGCTGACCCCTACAACTAAACTAACTACTTTAAAAATTATAAGTAACACATATTTTTATACGTACCTGAACTAATAACGTACTTTTTATTGCTGTTAACATCAAAGATAATATGGTCAGTTATAGCGATTTAATCATTTATTTATCAATACAGTAAAAGCGATACCTATTGTTTTATTATTTAAGCAGGACCGAACTTATTCAAGTAAGTAGAAAGTAAGTCGCTATTTCCACTTACGTCTGTTTCTTAAACTCCTTAATTGACAGATTTCTTACCTTTATGCAATCTACAACGATAAGTTGCAAAACGTTTCAGAGTGAGGTGAGGTACGGTACCGGTTTCAGTGACTAGAACTCGATCAGCGAAGTTAAGCACGCCGGACGATCCCGTCACTTGGATGGGTGATCGTATCTCATCTCGCCGTCCTGGTTGAGTGGTAGAGTAACATTACCTAAACTTCGTCAGGACGTTAATATAAATAAGGCATTAAATGACAAAATTTTGGTTTTTTGTGCGCGCTATGATTCTGTTGAGCCTATTCTGGAACACTAGATAGAATTTAGATACATCATGTCGACGCCATTTTGACACCTCGTTACTGAAATTTAACCAAGAGGAAATAGTGGGGTCAAATTAGGATTTTAATGTGAATTGTCTGATCAGGGCAGTTTTTCTATTTTAACATATTCAGGGGGTCAACTTAAGTTCACAGCTCAGCTTTGCAGTTTCTGCGAGGTCGGCGTATTATTTATTTAAACAATTTAATTTATTAGACCGTGTTTTCCATCGGTCTTTGAATATCTCGAAATCTACAAGTCTTACGGAGAACAATAAAAAGAAGAAAAAAGTTCGTTTTGAGCTGGACAATAAAAGTACATAAACTATAATTCATTCCAATTGTTATTATTATTAAAAAAAAATTGAACATTGCAAAATTATGCGTTTTTAAATAAATCATTTTTCTTTAAAAAATAATGGATAATATTCAATGAAATTCTGGAAAAGTATAGCTCTTATAATGTACAATCACTACTTAAAATTTCAAATCAAAATGATTACTAAAAATTTTGCACCCTTGTGAAATCCTGCCATCATGACCAAGAAATGTGTACGATGGCTCAAATTGTAGCATTCTATAAATACTTTAAGATCACGGAGAAAACCTTTTTTTTTTTAATTTAAACCCGTTTTATTCCAGTTGTTTATAGTTTTCGAAATTTTAGTTATAAAAAAATTCAAGTAACACTCTGGTATTTTTTATGAAATAAAAAACGGTAAAAGAGTAATGAAAGTAGATGAAAAAGGCCAACTTTTGAAGAAAAATGCTCTACTTGCATCTACATACTGCACATTTTCAATTTTTTTATAACTTTTTTAACTTTTGTCACGAAAATGGTAAACCAACCTAGTTTGAACAACTTCCCTTATGTTTATGTATGCAGCTTTGCAAAACTTTTAATATTACTGATACAATAAAAATATATATTTCGCGAGATGTCCACAACCTAATTAAAAAGTGCTAGTCGCCTTACCCACTGGGGTATCTAGCGACTAAAACCTGGTTTGTAAAAACATAATATAACATTTAGACATATTTGGTGATTTTCCGATCTTTGACAAAATCGCTCAACACCCCACTTTCAAGCCTCTATAGAGTATCTGGATTATTTTCAAGGAGCAGAGACAAAATAATAGATATTGGAGAATTGCCAAATTTCAATAATGAATATCGGTTTGTTTATTTATAAGTGATCTAAACGTAAAAATAACGTATCGCAGCTCCAAATGCAAGTAGAACATTACATTTTCTTTCAAGTTGGCTTTTTTAAACTACTTTCATCACTCCTTTACCGTTTTTAATTTCATAAACAAGCAAGAGAGTTATTTGAATTTGTTTATAACTACAATTTTGAAAATTATAAGCAGCTGTAATAAAAAGGGTTTAAATTTTGAAAAAAAAAATTACCTTTCTTGGTTTTGATGGCAAGTTTTCACAAGGGTGCAAAATTTTAGCAACAATTGTATATATGAGTCGTTTTAATAATCATTTTGATTTGAAATTTTAAGTGGTGATTGTACTCCAAAATTTCATTGAATATTATCAATTATTTTTGAAAGAACAGTGATTTGTTTAGAAACGCATAATTTTGCAATATTCAGTTTTTTTTAAATAATTGTAACAATTGGAATTAATTATAGTTTATGTACTTTTATTGTACAGCTCATAACGAATATTTTTCTTCTTTTTTGTTGTTTTCCATAGGTCTTATAGTAGTGGGGGTGATAAAGTAAAACAAAATTTGAGGCCTTTGGTTCACGCACACAAAATCACAATTTTTTTTTCATCCTCTTTAATAATGTGGTGGGAATGGTAATGGGGGTAGCTAATGCCAAAAATGACGCTCCCCGTGATCTTACAAGATATCAATTTCAAATTTAGGAACGTCAAATAATGGCTAAATATGCATTATACGACTGATTTATCATTTTCTGTTTCTGGTTTCGCCGGAACTGATGGAAACTTTGGATTTTTAAATGGAACACCCTGTGTATTTTTAAATTTTTTGATTCAGGAGGTCATTTTGCATACAACTATGTCATATTGAGATAAAAATATTAATGACTGACATTTTTATGA
Organism: Rutpela maculata; assembly: GCA_936432065.2. Lineage (NCBI taxonomy): Eukaryota > Metazoa > Arthropoda > Insecta > Coleoptera > Cerambycidae > Rutpela > Rutpela maculata. The sequence goes on from OW386292.2 coordinate 58,217,642, forward strand.
GCAAATTTAATTTTTCATCTAGGCGACCGTGACCCCAAAAAATGTTTTGTTTTGCTCCAGTAAATAATAAAAAAATACAATTATGACATATGACATTTGTGTTATAGGCTCCGAAACATTTTGGAAATCATTTTTCCAGAATAACTCATTTTTTTTTAATGGCAATATATTGGCTCTACGTTATTTCAATAAAACATTTTATTACCAATAACTTGGACTAAACACTCCACTGTTTATTCGTAAAAATAATACATGTGAATTATGATAAATGATGACAAATGAACGAATTAAGAAACAAACGAATTAAAACTAATTACTTTATCATATGACCTAAAAAAACTATAACAATTTTTCAAAATGTTGACCACCGACATCTATACAACATCTTGCTCTTGCTAAAGTTTCCCTCATCACATTGGTGAGATGTTCCTGTGTTATACATTTAAAATGGAAACACCTTTAAAAATTTTTTATTTTTTGACTGATTTGAAACGAATTTTACCAAAATATAGAACAAATTAGGACATACTTATGGCCAAAAAAGCAATACGCTTCCTACAAATGCAAAGCCACCTGCGGTACCAAAATAAATGGAAAAAATAAAGAAATAATATTTTTTTATCGGAAAACTTTATAAATGAAAGTTGTTCAGAATTGTCCAAACACCTAGAGTCCGAAATTTCGGCAATATTAAAAATATTGTATTTTGTTTTTGAAGTCCAAAATTTCGACAAAATTCAAAAAAAAAAAAACAAATCACTTGACAACTACCTGACAGCTTGCGTTTAATTTCAAACAAAACGTCATACCACAATTTTCTAAAGAAAAAAAAACAGTTAAAATTATATTTTCGGACTCGGTTTTTCGATAAAAAAATGCCTAATATGATTTCTTTACTTTTTCCATTTATTTTGGTATCGCAGGTGGCTTTGCATTTGTAAGAGGCGAATGTTTTTCTGGCAAAAAGTAGATCCCAATTTGTTCTATCTTTTGGTAAAATTTGGTTCAAGTCGTACAAAAAATAAAAAAGTTATAAAGGTGTTTCCATTTTAAGTTTCCTGTAGAATTTATTACCCTCCTAACTCATTCTTTCAAATCTTTTAATGTAGTTGGTGCTGTTGAATATACACGTTTTTTAATGTGGACACAAAAATAAAAATCTAACGGCATTCCATCAGGTGATCGCGCTGGTCACATGACTGGTTAATGGACCAGTCATGTGACCAGCGCGATCACCTATCCTATCCATTGATCCCCGAAACGACCATTTAAATATTCTGCAACTACTCTGGTATTGTGGGGCAGGGCACAATCCCGCTTTAAGTAGCAAACGTTCCAAAAACTCTTCAATATCATTTCTCAGAAAACTTAAATATCTTTCTTCTGTCAGTGTACCATAAAGATATGGGACCTATGATCCTGTTACCCATAATACCTGCCCAAAAGTTAAAACCGAATCGTTCTTGAAAATTGCCTTGCCTCAAAAGCAGGAACCGTAACCGAACCGAAACCGTAACCGAAAAGCGTAATTACGATTTTTTTCTAACCTAAACCGAAATCGAAAACCGAAATGGGAGATTCTGGAAAACCGAAACCGTAACCGAAAACCGGATTGGCGCTGCTTTGAAAACCGAAACCGAAAACCAAATTAACGCTGCTCTGAAAACCTAAACCGCAACCGAAAATCGAAAAATGGTGTACGTCAGTTAACCATAACCGATACCGAACAGAAATAAATTTCGGTTTCGCTGCTCAAAAGTTTTGGATTTTGTTGCGCCCAGTACACATATTATTTCTATTGAACATACCGTTGTTTGTAAAACGGGATTCTTCAGAAAATAATATACTATAGTGAAAGTTTGGAGATCTAATTTCATTGTTTAAAAGCCATCTGCAATACTGAAACCTACGTACGAAATCGTTTCCGTATAATAATGCTTGGTGAAGCTTTTATTTGTAACTCTTTTTGTGTTTTTTAACAATTTTTCTTAGACTTTCTCTTCCTATGTCTAACTCACTTGCAATTTCTCATATTAAGACACTAGGTTGATTTCCACTGACAATAATATCATTAATTTCTTCTATTTTATTTTAGAACATGTCTAAATTGTAATTGCAGGTTATTTGGAAGAATAGTAAATAGATAAATTGTATTAATTAAAATTGTAACTTCGATTTTATTGTGGACTGTTTTTCTTGATTTTTTATTATATATTATTGTCATAGATACAGTATTTAAACATTTGCATTAACATAGCTCCCGCCTTTGAAGCAGTGCTTCAAAATATAACAATACTAATTATATTGAATAACATAACATGAATAACATGAAAATATTAGCATTAAGTATATAACAAAACATTTCTATTGAAGATGTTCTTGAAGTGGAATGGGACACAAATGTCTGGTAGATCGCTTAATTAGACCTCTGGTTGTATTGATCGTGGCTACCCGGCTGATTCCATCTTTGCCTGGACACAAATCCTGAATTCGACCCAGCATCCATTTATATGGCGGTAACTTATTATCACTGATTAGTACTAAAGTACCAGCTTGCAGCTTAGTAGGACCGTCTTTCCATTTATATTGATGATGGAGTTGGGCAACGTACTCCTTTGCCCATCTGGACCAAAATTGTTGCATGAGTTGTTGTACATACTGGAGGCGTGATAATCTGACCGTTGCAATATCTTGTAAATCGGGATCTGGTAATGTTGTTAAAGCTTGTCCAATCAGGAAATGAGATGGAGTAATAGGAGAGAGATCATTAGGATCGGATGAAATTGAAAATAGAGGTCTTGAATTAAGAATACCCTCAATTTGGGTAATTAGAGTAGAAAACTCTTCATAAGTAAGTGTTGCATTTAACAGGATGCGTTTCAAATGATATTTGGTGCTTTTTACAGCAGATTCCCATAATCCACCGAAATTGGGACTATATGGAGGAATAAAATGCCAGGAAATATTATTCCGTGATGTCTGATCAACAATATTGTTTTGATTGTTGAACAAAAATTCTCCTAGTGCATTCAATTCATTATGAGCTCCTAGAAATGTAGTCCCATTGTCAGAGTAAATATGACTGGGCGTACCTCTCCTAGAAATAAATCTTCGCAAACAGGCTAAAAATGTCTCAGTACTCAAATCAGTAACCAATTCTAGGTGTATGGCCTTCGTACAAAAACATACAAATACGCAAATGTAGCATTTTGTGATTTTTGCTCCCCTACCCTTCCGATCTTTTATGAAAAATGCACCAGTGTAATCTATACCTGTAACCGCAAATGGAAAAGATTGTTCAAGTCTACGTTCAGGTAAATTTCCCATAGGTGCAATAGCTGGAGTCGGTTTGAATTTGAAACAAATAATGCAGTTTTTTACAGTAGTTTTAGCCAAATTTCTGCCACTTATAGGCCAATATTTTTGACGAATAGTAGCCAATAGTAATTGAGGCCCTGCGTGAAGCAATCTTCTATGCTCATAATTGAAAATAAGTTTCGTCAAATTATGCTTAGACGATAATAACAAAGGATGTTTAACATTAGAGCTAAAAGATGATAATTCGAGACGTCCGCCAACACGTAATAATCCATCATTATCGACAAATGGAGCTAAAGACGATAATCTATGTTTTTTGTCTAGCGACGACGCCTTCTTTAATGTGGATATTTCTATGGGAAAACATTCTTCTTGAGAAATTTTTATTAATCGCAACCATGAATATTCTAATTCATGAACAGATAATGGACCAAAGTTTCGTTTATCCAATTTTAATTTAGAATTGTGAATAAATCGTAAACAATAGCATGTTACACGTTTTAGTTTTTCTGCACTTGAAAAACGACTGAACAAACTGAAACTGGTTTTTTCGGTAACAACAGAAAATATTTTAGCTTCTTTCTTAAATTCAGGTATGTGATTTTGATCAATAAATTCAGACGTTTTTGGCCACTCACATTGATGAACATTTAAAAATTCCGGACCAGACCACCATATGGTAGATAACATAAATTTATTAGGTAGTACCCCACGAGAGGCTATGTCAGCTGGATTATGTTTGGTATTAACATAATGCCAGCCATCCTTGTTGGTAATACTTTGAATTTTAGATACTCTGTTGCCAACAAACGTTTGGAGTAAATTTGGTTGTGTTTTAATCCAACAAAGAGTAACTTGTGAGTCCGACCAGAAATACTGCGGTGTAGAAATTGATAGTGAGGTAATGACATGTTTCATTAATTGAGCACCTAATAGAGCAGCGCAGAGCTCTAAACATGGAATAGAAACAGATTTTAATGGTGCTACTTTTGTTTTCGCACACAAGAGATGTACCTGTATTTTACCAAAATTGTCTTGACTGCGTAAGTAAATAGAAGTTGCATATGCATTCTGAGATGCATGGCAAAAACAATGGATGTCTAATAGACGACAGTTCTTACCAATGGCATGTCGTGGAATTGTTAAATTATTTAACTCACTCAACTGTGATCTAAAATGAAACCATTTTATTCGCCATTCTTCCGGAACGTATTCATCCCAATTCAATTTTAAAGACCATAGTTTTTGGATAATAATTTTAGATAAAATTGTGCATGGGCTTAGAAGGCATAATGGATCATAAATTTGCGCTATGTCTGACAGAATTTGACGCTTGGATATGGATTCTGTTGGTTGAACACATGAAATATGATATCTCAAGATATCTGAATGGTTTATCCATTGAATACCTAGAATCTTTGAAGATTCATTTTTACCCAAATTTAAAATATTAGTTGAATTATTTGAATCATCGATATTTTCTAGAACATTAATATTATTGGAAATCCATTTTCGAAGAACGAAACCACCTGACTTCAAAATAGAATCAATTTCCAGACTTGTATTTAATTCTTGTAAATTGCCAGAACCTGTTAACAAATCATCAACATAGAAATCATTTAAAATAATTTGAGATGACATAGGAAATTGAATTTTGTTTTCTAAACCTAATTGATTTAAACATCTTATGGCCAAATATGGTGCCGCAGTTGTACCGTAAGTGACCGTGTTTAATTGAAGAATAGAAATGTCATCTTGAGAACTTTCTCGCCAAATTATTCTTTGTAGTGGTCTGTCATTGGGGTTTATAAGAATTTGCCGATACATTTTTGTGATGTCTGCAGAAACGACAAATGAATGTTTTCGGAATCGTAACAAAATAGAAAAAATGTCGTTCTGGACTTTTGGACCAACAAATTGTAAGTCATTAAGAGACCACCCTGATGTAGTTGAACATGATCCATCAAAGACTACTCTAAATTTGGTGGTCAAACTAGATTCCTTAAGTATCCCATGATGAGGTAAATAATAAGAAGTAGAAGTGTCACTGGAAACGTCAGATTTATCTAACTTAGACAAATGACCTAATGATTCATATTCATCGATAAATTGTTTGTATTGATATTTGAAATTAGTATCAAATAGAAATTTACGTTCCAAAGAATAAAATCGTTTAATTGCTATAGCTTTAGAATCGCCAAGTAAATTAATTGGATGTTTCAATGGATATCTGACAATAAATCGACCTGTTTCATCCCGAACAGTGGTTTCTTTAAACACATTTTCACATTGCATATTGTCATCAGACAAAAGAGGGCAAGAAGAAACTTGTTCAAGTTCCCAAAATCTCTTTAATTGCTCATCTTCATTATGGTAAAGAGTTTTAGAAAAATTACAATAAGATGATGCCATAGAAATAGGAATATTTCCTGAAATTATCCAACCTAGTTTACTGTTTTTTAGTACAGGCATACTTTTACCTAGATTAATCTGGCCCTCAACCAACAGATCCCAAAATAAACCAACACCTATCAACATATCAATCTCTCTAGGTTCTTGAAAATAAGGATCTGCTAACGGAATATTTTGAGGAATATTCCATGCAGAAATATCTAATCTTTGTTGTGGCAATTCACCTGAAATCGTGGGGATGATGAAACATGAAATTGAAGCAGTAAAGTTGTTATAATCAGAAAATATTGTAATATCACACCTTTTCTTTATATTGGATACAACTTGATTTATGCCAACAATAGCAATATTAGTGGATAGTAGCGGCAATTTTAATTTGGCAGAAAATTGCTCCGTCAAAAAATTAGATTGTGCACCGCTGTCTAATAGAGCTCTACATGGATGAAAATTACCTTGAACATCTTTAACTTTTACCATTACAGTAGACAACATAACTTGGCTATTCAGCAAATTTAAACTTGAACACATGTTAACTTGAGTATTACTTCCCGAATCTGTTGTCATTGTAGTTGACCTCTCTTGGTGTAAAAGAGTGTTATGTTTTCCTTTACATTTTCTACATGAACCAAATTGGCACGTATTTTTGTCGTGACCAGTTCTTAAACAATTAACAAAAAGTTTTAATTTTTGTACTCTTTCCATTCTAATGGGAATATCAAGTTTGCAAAAATTATCACAATTGTAAATTAAATGGGGGGCCTTTACAAAAATTGCATTTAACATTAGTAGTGGAGAAATTTGCATGATAATTGTTTTTTTGTGAAATTGATTTTGAATTTTGAAATTGACCTTGATTGCCTATTTGTAGAGTTTCTAAGAGATTGGACTTAGATCTTAAAAATGTGAATAATTCATTCAATGTTGGCAACTCACCTTTTACTTTAAGTGCTTCCCATTCCCTAAGAGTAGTTTTATCAATTTTACTCGTTATTATATAAATAATTAGTGTATCCCAATGTTCAGTGGGTTGATTTAAAGTTGCAAGGGCACGTAAATGTTTCGATAAATTGTCTATGAGTTGTCGTAATTGAATTGAAGATTCCTTAGAAATTGATTGAAGGTCAAAAATAGATTTTACATGATTATGAATTAATAATCTAGTATTATCAAATCTTTGGCATAAAAGATCCCAAGCAGTCTTATAATTAGCTGCTGAAAACTCTAAAGAGCGTATTACTCTAGCTGCATCATCTTTAAGTGATGCTCTCAAGTAATGAAACTTTTGTATCATGCTAATTGACAAATTTGTATGTATCAAAGAATTGAATGTATCTTTAAATTCTAACCAATGGTCATATACACCTGTGAAAATTGGTAAATTGATTGTTGGTAACTTAACACCTTTTAAATTGGGTACTAAATTATCTTTAGAATTGTCAGAAACTCTGACAGCACCTGAAGAATTTTCAGCGCAAATCAAATATTCTTTTAAAATAGGTAGAACTGTATAATATTTTTCTTCAAATATACCTCTTTCTTTAAATTGTTTGTTAAGTTGATCTTCATCACATATAGCTTCAATTTCTAATTGAACGTCATTAAATTCCTTTAAAAGGCAATAATAGTTTTCATATCTAATTTCTAAATCGGAAAATTTCGGTTTATTGCTATCATCAAGTTGCTTAATAAATTCTACGTATTTTTCACAGTTAGTTAATTTTTGTTTAATGGATCCTCGTAAACGTATGAGTGATTTTAAATTGTCAGACATTGTTATTAATACTATAAAATGAAGCAAAACGAGGTACAAATTTTGATAACAATCAAATGTCAAATTTAATAATTTTTAATTCGACGTGTGTCAAAATTTTATTTTTGATATAAATGTACCAAATAAGCTATGACTAAATGCAACACGTACTTAATATGAGCTCAAATAGAATAAAATAGTGAAATAGATTGAATAGAACATCAAATAGTAATAGAAATGCGAGACTGATTGGACTCACGGTCAATAAACGATACGGTTGCATCAATCAGCAGCTTTAGGACGAGAGAGACGCGGGGGGCGGGAAATCGAATGAAAGAGATAGACATATCTGATTTCCGTGCAAAAGACAGAGACAAAGATACTTGTAGTGTCTACAGGTGACGTAGGCTGTAGACCCTACCGGAGTCTTTGTCTCTGTCTTCTGCACGGAAATCAGATATGTCTGTCTCTTTCATTCGATTTCCCGCCCCCCGCGTCTCTCTCGTCCTAAAGCTGCTGATTGATGCAACCGTATCGTTTATTGACCGTGGATTGGACTTACTAAATCACTCCTGTGAAATACGTCTCAGCTTCAGTCAAATTGTTCTTCTTTCTGAGGACAATGGGTCCACGTCGTTTCCAAATTACCTGACTGATTATCCAGCTCGAACTGACCAAAATTATGTCTAAATTGTAATTGCAGGTTATTTGGAAGAATAGTAAATAGATATAATAATAATAATAATATTTATTTTAAAATGTATTTTACATGTTACAATATTTTTTTAATAGTATATACTAGAGCTAAATATGCATTCACATGGTTTTTACATTTGGGATAAATATTAAGTAAGCCCCGGGTAAGTTGTTAAAACTTGAGTGCGGGTGTTGTTTGAATTGTCCATACATATATATACGTATGTATTCATATATGTTCAAATGTATGGTTAAGATAAATTGTATTAATTAAAATTGTAACTTCGATTTTATTGTGGACTGTTTTTCTTGATTTTTTATTATATATTATTGTCATAGATACAGTATTTAAACATTTGCATTAACAGAACACTTATTTTGAATTACTAAAAAGTGCCATTTGTTAAGTAAAATTTCTCTTTACCGTTGATTTTCTTTACGGTTTATTTAGATTAATGTCCATAGACTATTCCATTACTCGACTAGGACACACGCACTCATAGACAGTAACGTAACAACCATTCCCTAAGACACTGCCATCTGAAACTCTGGAAAGATAACTCACTGCTGCCATATCAGTAATTAAATACATCACTAAATATTCATACTCTAGCCAGGCTATCAACCCGTTCCGGGTTGATAGCCTGTTTTTCGAAGATAACTCCAATATCCTTTGTAATTTTTAACCTTTGTAAGATTTTTTGGATTCACTTTGTCAGAAAAAGGTTAGATGTTTTATAATTGATAATGAAATAAACATTTTAAAGTCAACAAATGGCGATTTTAGACTATACTTCAGGACTTCACATCTCCGCTCCATCTGATATTACAGAGTTTTGCTGGTACTCATTTTTTTTCATTAGATGAGTCTTATTTACACTGATTTTTTCCCCTATCTTTTTTCCCCTATCTTATTTTCCCTAAGCCAAATGAAAGAAGTTAGTTGTTTTGAAATTTTTTACATTTCTTTCCCTTAATTTTAAACCTTAAGATCTCACGTTGTATTAATCGTACACAGTTCAACGAGACTCATTTTTTTGAAAATTAAATTATTATCTTTTTAACTATTTACCTGGGCACTTGCTCAATACGTGTTGTTAAAATTACTTAGAGTATTAATAAGTTAGCTTTAAACATTATTTATTATCTAAACATATTTTGCAACAATGTAATAATAATCAGTTATCGTTTCGTTTTTAGTATCTATAAAAAATATTATTTGAACGTAGTAAAACAAAATGACAATAGTATTTTGTATAATAAGTGGCTAAAAAGGCATTTTTTACAAGTGGGGAGTTTATAAACCACATAAGTAAAAAATCAGCTTTTTAGATTTATATATATAATTTTTTGTATCGCCATCCGAAATTACTGAAAAACAATATGACTTTGTAAAGATATGATAAATTTACAAATTATGACAGTTACCATGTGAAGTCTGAATTCTATTGAATTCTATAGAAACAAATAATAAAATATCTACAAAATATTAATTTGAAAGTATTATGGAGGATTATTATTAGCTATTTATGTATCAAGACATTAAAGTTAAACTTTATATCACGATGTGGTAAACGGTAAAAAAAATCGTGTAAAAAAATCCGCAGAAATAAAATCTTTGAAAAATAAGGCTAGGAAAACAAAGCCGCGGAAGGAAAGGCTGCTTTACAGAAAACCCAGTTTCTTTCCTTTCGACGAATCTAGGAAAAAAAGCCGTGGGAAAGAAGAGGTCGAGAAAAAATAAAATTATATAAGAAAAATATTTTTAAGAAAAAGCTTTTATTTAAAAAAACTGTGCTAAAAAGTAATTTTTTTTTTTTTAAATTCATACACCTGGAAACCAAAAGCTCTGGGGACGGTCATATAGCGTTATTGCATAGTTACTTTACTCAGTTGACCGCCCACAAAGCTTTTGATTTCCAGATGTATGAATTTAAAAAAAAATATTTTTACTTTTTAGTACATTTTTTTCAAAGCTTTTTCTTAAAAATATTTTTTTTATATAATTTTATTTTTACTTTTTAGTCTACTTATTTTACAGACGAACAGACAGACAAAATTCTTTCATTTGATACCCATGGCAAGGGAGTCGTGAAGAAAAAAATAATTTACCAACCTAGGGCGTCCGCCATATTGAATTTAGAATGACGTCACATAGTTTATCATATTTGACTCGTCAAACTCTTTCATGTGATACCCATATCAAGGGGGTTGTGAAGAAAAAGAAACTCCGCCATCTTGGGGCATACGCCATTGCATTTAAAATGACGTCACATAGTTTATCGTATTTTACTCCTCAAACCCTTTCATGTGATACCCATATCAAGGGGGTTGTGAAGAAAAAAATATTCCGCCATCTTGAGGCGTCCGCCATATTGGATTTAGAATGACGTCACACAGTTTAACGTATTTTACTCGTCAAACCCTTTCATGTGATACCCATATCAAGGGGATTGTGAAGAAAAAGATACTCCGCCATCTTAGAGTGTCCGCCATATTGGATTTAGAATGACGTCACATAGTTGATCGTATTTTACTCGTCAAACTCTTTCATGTGATAAAATAAAATAAATAAATAGAGTGTCCGCCGTATTGGATTTAGAATGACGTCACATAGTTGATCATATTTTACTCATCAAACCCTTTCATGTAATACCCATATCAAGGGGATTGTGAAGAAAAAGATAATCCGCCATCTTGAGGCGTCCGCCATATTGAATTGAGAATGACGTCCCATAGTTTATCGTATTTGACTCGTCAAACCCTTTCATGTGATACCCATATCAAGGGGGTTGTGAAGAAAAAATACTCCGCCATCTTGAGGCGTCCGCCATATTGGATTTAGAATGACGTCACATAGTTGATCGTATTTTACTCGTCAAACCCTTTCATGTGATAAAATAAAATAAATAAATAGAGTGTCCGCCGTATTGGATTTAGAATGACGTCACATAGTTGATCATATTTTACTCGTCAAACCCTTTCATGTAATACCCATATCAAGGGGGTTGTGAAGAAAAAGGCGATCTGCCATCTTGGAACGTCCGCCATATTGAATTTAGAATGACAATGTGAAAAGTGATGAGACTCTCGACTGGACTCGTGGGAAGTGGGTTAACATTTCGAATTATTAATGATCTAAAACAAAATTGTTTTAAAAAGGTTTTTTTATGCTTTACTATAAGACCTTTACTATAACAGATAATATTTTATACTTTCCATTCAATAGATCAGCTGAAATAACCGCCATGTTTGACCCAAAATAGCAAAAACCGTTTTATACATTACAAATTGAACATCCTCATGTTGGGTACCAAATTAAAAGTAATTGTATATAAAAAACAACTAACACGTTTGTCTAATAGCCCAAGGTCATCTGAAACAGATATTTAAATTAATAACAGTATTAATAAATAGTACCTGTACCGTAAATGCATTTATTTTTTCAGTTATTTTGAATTCTCAGTTTTCGACGAATTATATATTTTAATTTCGAGTCGCGCTAAATTTTTTTTCACCATCACATCTTGTTGCGTGTTTGCTGGTCTTTCTTTAATGAGGAAAGGCCGACTTGGCCATGGTCTTATTCCTCAAATGGCGTGACGCCAGAGAGAACCTCACTTAGTCGGGAGATTTCATACGTATCACAGTCATCACATGAATCCGCCTTGGACTTCAGTATCTACAAACTCAAAGTAGAGATGCAAGGGTATAGCGTAAGACAAAACCTGAGCTAAAGTAACGCGTGCGTAATTTGTATGGGCAGACCGTGTATGTTTCGATTATGGACTTATTATTATTTAGTTATAAAAAGTGAGACTTCAAAAGTTTTGACAATTTTTGTTATGGTCTCGACGCTCCAGAAAAAACTATGATTTTTATTCTCAAAACGCTAGAACTTTAAGTTCACCAGCTAAGATTCCAAGATCTGAGCTAGAAAAACTATTTATCACACAAAAAAATAATAAGGATTATGTTTACTACAGAGAATACAGAATATTGAACACCAGTTCTTTCTATATAATGACTTTATTCTCTGTAAATATGTATCAACTTGCATGGTTTGTTATACAAAATTTAGATGACTTTTAAGTTAATAGTTAAATTAGCAAAAGAAAAAGCACAAGAAATGAAAATGAGTTAAGTATACCACCACATAACACGACCTTATATCAAAGATACCTAAAAGATGTATGTCTAAAAATATGTAACAATCTTCATCCTGATATTAAAATAGAAAAAAAAGAGAGACTAGAGCAAAGGCTAAATTGAAGCAACTTTTCATCACACGTTTGATTCGGTTAACGACTTTCCGAAAACAAAGTTTTAAATGGGTTCAATATATGTTTGTTAAAAAAAAGTAAAGATTATATCTTATAAACAATTTATTAAGTGCTTGACATGTCTAAAAAATGTAATATTTTAAGAGGGTGAAGAAAATAATAATAATAATAATCATAGAGACTTGATATTGGAGACATCTGCAGCAAGTCATATAGATAAGAAAACCAAAAACTCTCTTTTATTTATTGTTTGTAATTTTCACTCCTGCATTTGAATATCATTTGATCCGTGTAAACCATACACGTATTTACAAATACCAGCAATTAACTTTGAAGATAATTATAGTCTTTTCCCCAACAGTCATTATTTGCATTGGACTGCATATTTTTTGTGTCGGAAAATTCATTTAACCGTTGCCTACTAGCCGATTTTTTCATTTTTTTTTCCATTCCAAAACTTAAAATAGGCTATTATTAAAACATTTTTTTGTGCAAGTGAAAGCTGAACAATATGAAATCTGTAGAGAGAAGACTTATAGTCCAATTATTAAGCCGGAAAATGTGGAAAAGTGGTAGAACAGTAGCGATTTGAAAAATTCCTTTTTTCACGTGTTCCTTAGGCTACCAGAAATATTCATCAGCATTGACCTCTGCATTAACTCCGAAGATGACAAAGTTAGGAGGGTTTGAAGTGTCCCAAAAAGTAGCTGTCTTAAAAAAATTTATAGATTAATATCTCGCCTCAGAAATGGGCTTTAGGAGGTTTTTTGGCTCGCCGATCACGAACCCGAGATCCAAATTGAGGAATTCCATACTCCAGTATGGAATTCGTGCCGTATTTTTATGAAAATTCCACTTTTTCGGGCGGAAATTTAAGTGTGCTTTAGGGGGTTTTTTGGCTCGCTGATCCAATTCCGAGGTCCAGATTGAGAAATTCCATAATCCAGTATGGAATTCGTGCCATTTTTTGATGAAAATTCTACTTTTTCGGGCGGAAATTTAAATATGAATATTGTGATCCGGAAGTGTGCTCTAGGAGGTTTTTTGGGTCGCTGATTACGATTACTAGGTCCAAATTGAGCAATTCTATATTTCAGACTGGAATACGTACCATTTTTCGTGTCGAATTTTACTTTGAAGATAAAAGTTATGTATGAATATTACGAGAATTTCAAATTAATATACACGGCAATTTTATATTGTGTTGGTACAAAAGGTGGTATTCTGTGTGATAAAATAGTTCTTAATTTATCATTATTTTTTTATATAATTTACACCATCTAAATCAAACATAATCTGAATCATATTCGAGAACTGGTAATTCAGGATTTGTTGGTTCTTCTTCAGTGTTACCTTCATCTTCCTGTTCATTCGATATTTCATCCGGACAAATCGATCCATTTTCCGTTACGTCTGCAGCTCCAGGTGCCTCGCAATTACTGCAATTGTTTCCATGACAAAATTTACAAGTTTGAGAGCAATATACGCCATTCTTACGACAACCACAAGCTGCTCCGCATCTAGTTTGGCAGCCACACATTATAGCATCCATAATCTTTTTTGGTGCAGGCGGTTCGGTCATCCTTACGGGATTCAAGACGCCGTCGATCAATTTCCAACCCCAATCAGTTGGATTCAATGTTGTGGTTCTGTTATGATGAGAATTTGTTAAGAAGCCGATCCAAGATTGCATTTGGTAGTACACCCGTTTAAGATGTTCTCTGAAACCATCCACGGCGGGAGGCAGCGTGGCTATATTTACCGTATTCTTCTTCGTTGATTTCATGTTTTGTGCATTTCTTTTTCAAAAAAGTATTATATCTGGCACTGAGCAGCTTTTGCCTCGCAATCAAATCAGATCCGATTTATTTATTTTATAATTGTATAAGAAGCATTCTATTCCACCGTCTAATACTTGATTGATGTCCTCAATGTGATCTTTAAATGAATCTGCTATTTTACGCAAATTTGCAGACACTGGCGCATCTCTATTCAAGATATCAAAAAAGCTTTTTTTGCCGCGATTCAAAAAGGCCGACGTCGTGTCACAGCCAGTGAGAGCATGTGCAAAAGGAATATGTTTCTTAGTGTTTGCATATTCTTTATCTAAGCTCTTTGTTGAGAATATTTTCCTATCTACAGTCCCGCTGCTGCTTTTTGGTTTCAGGAAATAAATCTCTTGATCGTCCACTAATGCTGTCAAGATGACCAAAAAACATCCATATCTTCAGAGAAAGCGACATTTTTATTTGGATAGCAGTCGCTTATGATAGCTTCAGTAGCAATGGTTCGGTCAGCATCGCCTTTGCACATAATGGACTTGTGTTTTTCCTTCACTAAGGTGTCGTGCAATAGTTTGATGAAATTTTTTTTATTATCTTTGTTGGAAAGAAATGTTCCTTTATCAACGGCCAGTATAGTATTTTTATCAAATCTATATTCGACGTAAATGTATTATGTTCTTAATCGTTTCCAGTATATACAATTTATTAAAAACAGAAAGTTTTACCAATAGTATTCTCTTCCTTATATTCCGTTTTAAGGAACATGAATTTCAAATCCTTGCGAGGATAGATTCATTTTTGATGAGGATGTAAAATGAACAAATGGTGACTTTGAAACCACTCCCACTCAATATGCAAGTTAGAAAATAATTAAAAAAAAATTCCACCCCCTGGGGTGTCATAATTCACTCTTACCAATGTCTTTGATCGGCATCCTCGAAAACGGGGGTAAACGTCTTTAACAATAAAAAAAATAGGAAATAATTTTATACCCCCTGACAGGATAGATTCAACCCTCAAGTGGTTGCGGTCTACTACCTGACATCACCTTTCACCATCTGTTATGTCCCCATGAAAAAACAAAGCGAAGGGATAGGTTTCATAACTTTAAATTTAATTATATATTATATATACACACACACATATAAGCATGTGCACAGATATAGACAAACACATATACATATAAAAAAACATAGACAAATCTAATCAACAGTACTTCTGATGAGATATTTGGAATTACTTGAATTATACCGCGAATTTGTATTCAGAGACCCAAATGATATTGCACGGCACATTTTCGAGGAAAAATGTTAATATTTAAATTTTTTTCTGAAAAAATGGAATTTTCCATGGCACGTACTCCATACTGGAATATGGAATTTCTCAATTCTCGGAATCGTGATCAGCGACCCAAAAAACCCCCTAGAGCACACTTCCGCAGCACAATATTCATATTTAAATTTCCGCCCGGAAAAGCGGAATTTTCATTAAAAAAAAAATGACACGAATCCCATACTGGAATATGGAATTTCTCAATTTGGATTTAGAAATCGTGATCACCGACCCAAAAAACCCCTATAGCACACTTTCGAAGCACAATATTCATATTTAAATTTCCGCCCGAAAAAGTGGAATTTTCACTAAAAAATGGCACTAATTCCATACTAGAATATGGAATTCCTCAATTTGGACATTTGATTCGTGATCAGCGATCCAAAAAACCTCCTAGAGTCCATTTCCAAGGCGAAATTTTAATTTTATAAATTTTTTTAAGGCATCTTTTTGAGGCACTTTAAACCCCCCTAACTTTCTCATCTTCGGAGTTAATGCAGAGATCAATGCTAATGAATGTTCCTGGTTGTCTAGGGAACACGTGAAAAAAGGAATTTTTCAAATCGGTGCTGTTCCACCACTTTTCCACATTTTACACTTTTTTCCGGCTTATTAATTGGACTATTAGAGATTTGTGTGTTTTACAATAAAGCAAAAGTGCTAGTAAACAGACGTACAAAAAATTTCTCGAAAGCAACAAATAGTTATTTGATTTGGGAAGACGATCCGTGTGTCCGGATATTGTAGTTTTTGAAAGGTGATTCTTCCGTAAAAATCTACGACTGTTGGGAGTTAAATGGCATCTAAGTTTTTTTAAAAATTTAACACATAACACGAAGCTACAAATGATGGAGAAACGTTTTTTGTCACTGAATGATAAGCCTCTAGAAAATCCCTCGTTCTCAAAACCTTTCACACGAGGTCAGGAAACATTAGAATATAAAAAATATCAAATCTGAATATATTTTTTTTCTCTATTTATTTAACGTCGGCCTATTTCCGCTACCAGGGCCTATCACCGACGCCAGGAGATGAGCTACCCCCAACCTGGAAATTTTGCCGAACCTCTTCTCTTAAGAAGAGTAGGGATCTTTTATTTGCCTAACATTTAATAGACAAGGGACCGCCTACTTTACATCCCCTCCGAAAGATGGTATATATCCACTACGTAATCCTCGTCTAAAATTACGTAACTTTCGCATATATACTGATATACAAGCCTCTAGAAGGTGGGACAAGAACGCTGTATTTCCCAAGATGGGTCACCCATCCAAGTACTAACCGCGCTCGACGTTGCTTCAACGGAATATCGACTGACATTCACATTGAAGTCGCCTCTACGCTCGCCTCCTCAAATCTGAATAATTTTTTGTAATATAATTATGTCACAACCAATGACTTTATGTTTATCTGTCACCTCCGCCAGCTACAAGAAATCGTAAAATAACGGATTGCTTGAATGACTATTTATAGAACTTTAATGATGATTTTTTAGCTCCGATTTCAAAAAAGCATTTTTTCACAAAAAAGTGTCAGCAGTGATTTATACCTTAAGTACTTCCCATTCTTTGACTTTTACAAGATATGAAAGCACCCTATTAAGTGCGCAGAAATATGTAGAAAAATCAAATAGATACTTTATTTATTTCTATACAATAATGGCATACAATTTTCATAAAATATCAGAAACCAGTATAAAACTAAAGTATTTATATCATTTCGAAAACAAAGCATTTCCATTGGTCTCCAAGTAGTAGTCGCCTCTAGCTCTGAAAAAAAAAAAAAAAAATTACTAATACTAATGAATATTGAAGTTTTCTCATTTATACCGCGCGTTTTTTAAAACTAACATTTAATTCACATATCTAAAATTAGAATTATTATGAAAATGCATTAAGACGAGACAACGCCAATCACAAAGTTTCATTGGTAAAGCTAAAACTGAAGTGGGGCGAAGGGTAGGCAGTATGGCTATTAGAGGGCATCTGCACGTGACGTCACAGCTAACCTCAAAAATATTTGTTTCTTAAGATTTAAGAGTATTACGCAGCTATTATTAAAATTTCTGCCTGGTTCCCGTATTTTCAACTAAAATCTAGTTAAGAAGTTTATAAAGTTTTTAATACTTTGTCCTAATAAAATGGGACTCTTTTTGTAGGTTGGAAATCTAACCTGTAATTAGCAGTCTATTTTTATTAATCAGCAATATTGAAAAATTATTTACGTGAATTTTTAAATATTTGTTTGGAGCCAGGGCGGCTCCAAGCTAAAAACGCGTATTCAAACATTAAAAATGAGAATAAACTTGAAAAACTTAAAATTTAAGGTTATGTTGGTTACATGATGCAGATGCCCTATTGTAGTGCTGTAGGTGGCACCATCTATTAAAAAGTACTGTACTAAAAATCTTTACTGGGAAAAAGCAGTTTTTAGCCAAACGGTTGGCGTTATTAAACTGAAAAAAAGATATTCTTGTAAGTAAATGAATACTACACTTCTATTGAAGAAAGTTTTTAGCTAAAATTTGTTTATTACGAAGATCTCTCTTCGCATTGGCTCATTGCCGCCTGCTCCTCTCTGATTTGATCGCCTTGCTCCCTTTTAAATCGACATTCATGAGTAAGGGAAAAACTATTTAAGAGATTGGGTCATGATTATAAATGACATTTTTTTTAAATTCTGCAAAGTAAATTTAAAAACATACATTCAACGAAAACAATCAAACAACACTTACACCAGTTGGACGAACCGCTGCTATTATTATATTGAACCAAACTCTTTTTATAGGACAACAAGAAAAACTCGTATGATGTCTCGACGGTTAATTTCAATTTTGACGTGATTTATGGCTGAAATATACTTCAGATGATGTGTACCGTCAAAGCAAGCATTAAGAAGCACATTTTCTCAGACAACCATAAAAGGTAGGTGGTGGTATTTCTGATAGTGACAGGCAAAGAAATTTTAACATAGATTTAGCACAAATGACGGTTGGAATTATATACCCTGGACGAAGCTGGATAATCTACTATTTTTGCAAAAGTGGACATTATAGCAATGTTCAGGTCTCATCGGAAATGACAGTAAGAGAAAAAAAAAATGTTACAGGCAATTGACAGTGTTACACAAAATATGTATTCTGCCCTCAATGAGAAATACGTCTGGATTATCGTGGATGAAACCACCAATGCTTGCTTCTTAAGCTAGCTAGCTAGCTTAAGAAGCTTGCTTGTCTCTGTCCAACACTGATGATATTTCTTCTTTCTCTGAGCGGCTACTTGCCATCCTAGGATGGTTGACTAGTACACGTGTATTTTAACTCGGCTTGTAATTTACTATGTTGTGTGTTACAGTTTACTCTTTTATGCTAAATTTTAAGTTAATTTGTTAATAAATATTTAGTATGTATCCTATCAGAGCTGGGTAGTATTCGAATACTTCTGTATCCTGATAAAACTTCGGATACCTTTTCTGTTGCTGAAAGATGTATTCGAATACTTTCTTTTTGTATCCGTTATTCGTATCCGAATCAAATTAATAAAGTATCCGTATTCGCATACATTAGGCCAGTATTCGAATACTGATAAAAGTATTGGAATACGAAAGTATACGAATACTATAAAAAAATATATTCGAATATATTTTAACAGATCGCGGATCGTAGTTTTTTGTTACTTAACGTAAGTTAAGTTAAAATTCTGTGGGCGTAACGCAAACATAAGAGTCTAGCGAACTCACTTCAGAGCCCCAAACATCCAATGTTCACGGTAAATGCCGAGAAAACGCAATGGCATCCGGCGAATCGCCCGTGAAAATAATTTCGTTCTTCGCGATATTAACAACAAGACACAGTTGTTATTTGATTTTACGTTTTGTTTTTTTCACCAGAAGAAAAATATCTTATCGACCGATATTAATTGGGGTAATGGTAATAATAATTATAATATTTTTAAAATAAGTAAATATTCGTCTTCAAGTCATTCTGATAATAAATTTTAGATTGTTTTAGCCCTTTAGACATATCGTAATAACTATAACGAAAGATAAATGTTTTGTGATTATTTCATTAAGCAAATTAATAAATTATCTACTTTGTTTATTTAACTTTGCAAAATTAATTTAATAGTGCCAAAAAAACTAGATAATTTAAATCAAATCTCAGTTTTAAAGAAAATTGAATTTCACAAGATATTTTTTTCATAAGCGAAAGAAAAGTATCCGGCATCCGTATCCAAAAAAGTATCCTTATCTTGTATATAGTACTCGAATACATTTGATGTATCTGAATCTGGTACTCGAATACCATTCTAACTCTATCTGACCCAGCTCTGTAGATCCTATTCTATTGTAAAGTCTTGTATTTAATTTTATGTATATTAGGTTTTACCATTTAAATAAATGTTATTATTATTATTATAATTTTTATCATAATTGACGAAATGAATATTGTATTTTCGTGAAATATTTCTGAGAGAGTAAAATAAAAATTAGAAGCTATTACGAAAAGCAATCCCGGATTTCTTACTATTCCTATGTACAATGGATTTTTTCAACTGCAAGGAAGTAAACTTTTTACACAAGACATAAATGTTCAGATATTTTAAGCACGCGCCAAATACATCTGTCGACGTTGAACGGTCTTTCTCACAATGCAAATGAATTTTTAATAAAAGACGCCAGAGATTAACTCAGGAACACATGTGGTATAATTTTAATTTATCAATATTTCTAGTCCTCTCGATATAAACTTTGAATGTTACCGAACTCGCTAAAATAACCACAATTCAAGACATAATGTCATGTATAGATGAGCATATTTACACGGTGACACATCATCTAAAGTCAACACTGGTTTTAACGTCATTTATCCTGTCTCCCAACCTATATGTAATAAATATGTACTTACCTAGTGTCCACTCCGTAACCTCCCATGAATGAAGCAGAGTTAGAACTGCATCTTCCACGTGTGTAGTCGTTTTGGCTGGAACACAACCTTGAGTTAAATGCATTACTACTTGCTGCAATCGACTCGGCATAATATTCAAAGCTTCTAGAATGTGCACAGCCCCCAGCAATATCTAAACCGCAACCAGGTTGAGATCTACCACCATTGGGAAAATAATCGGCGTGACCGATCGAAGCTGACATTCCAAGAAGACCACCATTGGTGTGAATAATTTGAACAAACTGCGCATCGGTTGGGTCCAAACGATTAGCGGTGTTGGAAACGGAGAATAGCGGCGAAGCTGGGTCAAGACCAACGATATGATGAAGACGTCCATTAAGAGCTGCCCCAGCATTTCCACAGACGTGCGCTCCAAGAGAGTGACCTACACAGGCAACTTTATTCAACTGTAAGTTGTACGTTGTGACCAAGGATTGAATGAAAGATCCTACTAATCCTCCAACATTGAGAACGCCGTTTTTAGCTGTTATGTAATTTTCGCTTGCCACAGGATTCCAATCTACCACAAAGACGTTGATGTCGTGTCTGGGTAATATCGCCTCTCTGACTTTGTAGTTCACTTCTCCGTCTTTGTCGCTTACCCAACCGTGGATTATGAACAGTGTATCTTTCGATGCACTGAATTCCGTGTTTCTTAGCAAAGATATTGTGTTGATTTTGATGTCAGTTCCCCTCGTCTGGTCACCTTTGCTATAAAAGTGATATGTTATGTCAGACGCTGATGCTCTTCCCTGTATCTCCGAGTGTACAAGGTCTTCGACTTCATATGTTCCATCACTCCTCTCGACTAAGAAATATTTCATGTTTGCTCCATCTTCCTCTGGGACGGCTAAGTTTTCTATGGCTAAAACAAATTGGTATTAGAACTTCAATTTTAACGACAACTTAGAATAAAGGGCAGATAGTCCTGGCATATTACGAATGGTGGAAACGATCGAACTAGGCTTACTTTTGGCAAAGAAGCTAAAGTGGACGTTAATATTAAAATTCGTCAATGATCAGGTGAAAGCTTTTCATTCGTTCATTTCTTCAAATATCTCACAAACCGCTGAATTTGAGTTAAAAATAATTCAGTATAAATAGTCGAAGAAATCATCAAAAATACGACTTCAACTATTGTTTGGGAAGGAGGGGATATTATTTTTACAGAAATGTAATTTGTACGTTGTCAGGAAGTTACAGTAAAGTTTTGTTCAATCTACAAGGTCAGTGTTTTTTTAAAAGCATGTTTGTGTCTCGTGTTTTTTTATCTCGGGTGCTATTCATCAGATCAGGTCAAACAAAAAATCAAAGTAATTGTAAGTGAATTAAAATTGGTTCTAAATCCGATCTGCCATTTTGCTTTTTTAGGAAGAAAACTAAAATTTGGAAATTTACATAAACCAAGATTACTAAGAAAATGATACTTAAATCTTGACGAATCTTACAAAAATTATAGGATAGGTCTTAAGGATGTTATTATGAAAAATTACAAATAAAAATATTTAATATTTTCTCTAAAAAGCAATATTATCGAAAAACTTTTAATGCCTCGACCGTCATTTGGTCATACTGAGACTTTTTTTTTAGACTATAGCTGTTTGAACGTGTCTGACAATTATTATGATAAAAATCAATTTTTTAAATTATTTTAAAGTTACTTTTCGTGCATTTTTTGTAACGCATTATTTTCAAAACAATGAAAAGTTTAAAAAACTTTATGTAGGACCAATATTCGTATATTGGTCCTACTTGCATTGTACGTTGGTCCAATATTTTGTGCTACTAGGGTATGTAGAAAAATAGTTCTTCCAATCGTAAATTTAACATTTATGAATTCCTTCCGTCTGTCAGCACGTCTATCATTTTTCTTGTAAAGAGGATAACTAAATAAGGAAAAATTTGATCGTACTGTCAGGTAATATCGGTCATTAAATGTAAATGTTAATTCAACAATTAAAGCAAAATGTACATGAAGAGTTTTGCAAATTTTGACAAAATGGTACAAAAGGAAAAATACTGCCGATCAGTGTTTTGGCAATCAATGAGGCATCATAAGAAAATGATTGAAAATTAAAGGATTATACAAAATATGCCTATAAAAAATCGCTGTCCAAGGAATCACTACTTTCACACCCAGATTTTCTATCCAAGTCTCTCACAACGAAAAAATTTTTTATGTGGAAATAATTGTTTATGGAACTTTAATAATATAATATTTGAAATCCTCTAACCCAAAAACCCATAAAACGATACCCCACATCGGTAGTGGGGTGGAGGTGGTGATAGGCAGGTGGTAGTGCGGGTGAATGAAGTAAAACAATATTTTGAGGTTTCTGGTTCTTGTACACACACTAAATCACAATTTTTTTTCAGCCCGCTTAAAATGGAGTGGGGGTGGCTAATGGCAAAATTTTTTTTGAGACATTAGCTTCTCTTCTATATACTAAATACTAAATTTTATGGATTCTAAACCTGCTTGATTTACCTATTTACCCTAAATTTACCCCAATTTACCCTCCAACCCTTCGACAGAACAAGATGAAAATATAATCTAGTTCCAGATCTCGTTAATCTACATATGTGTACCAAATTTCAAGTCAATATCTTAAACGGTTCCAGAGTAAACGTGCGCACAAAAAAAAGTTACAGACAAACAGACCGACTGACCGACCGACAGACAGACAGAAATTGTTTTTTGCTCAAACTTTTTTTTTAACTGCTTATTTAACGTCGGCCTATTTCCGCTATCAGGGCCTATCACCGAGGCCAAGAGACGAGCTACCTCCAACCTGGAAATTTTTCGAACCTCTTCCCTTAAGAAGAGTAGGGATCTTTTACTTGCCTAATATTTAAGAGACGAGGGACCGCCTGCTTTACTCCGAAGGATGGTATATTCACGTAATCCTCGTCTGAAATTACATAGCTTCCGCGTATACACTGATATACAAGCCGCTAGAAGGTGGGACGAGATCGCTGTGTTTCCCTAGACTGGTCACCCATCTAAGTACTAACCGCGCTGCACGTTGCTTCACTTGGAGTATCGAGATACTTACACAGTAAAGACGCATCTACGCTCGCCCCTCTGCTCAAACTTAAAATCTCGACGTTTCATGACATTCTAAGCCTATTTGAACAATAAAAATTTTAAAAAAATTTTCTGTCGTTACTATACTTCCACTGGACGTCGAAGTAACTAACTTATTTTCAAAAAAAAAACTCTACATGTAGTTTATGTATGTTATTCCTTTCAAATAGAGATAACTGAAAAGAAAGAACTGAGAAAGTTTTGAAACTTGGCAGAGAAGTTGATTAAGGCCTACTATTAAACATACTATAAGTCCTCAACTCTTGCCCTCGAGACATCTTGGAAAAATTGTGAACTGATTAAGTTTTTCGCTTATATCTTGTTAACCATTAGCGATATTGAAATAATGCTTCCTATTAAAATATATTTTATAAAACCGCTGCCCAAGGAATCAGTACTTTCAAATCCAGAAATGGAGAAATAATTGTTTATAGAAGTTCAATAATATAATATTTGAAATTGTCTACCCCAAAAACCCATAAAACGATACCCTGCACGGTAGTGGGATAGGGGTGGTGGTAGTGGGGGTGGATGAAGTAAAACATATTTTGAGGCTTTTGGTTCTTGTATACATATTTCACAATTTTTTTTTCATCCCCTTTAATGATGGGGTAGAATGTCATGAAACGTCGATATTTTAGGTTTGAGCGAAAACTCTGGAACCGTTTAAGATATTGACTTGAAATTTGGTACACATATGTACTTTAACGAGATCTGGAACTAGATTGTATTTTCATCTTGTTCCGTCGAAGGGTTGGGGGGTAAATCGAGGTAAATTTGGTTAAATAGCAGGTAAGAGTCCATAAAATTGGTATTTAGTATATACAAGAGAAGCTGAGGTCTCAAACAAATGTTTGGCATTAGCCACCCCCATTACCACCCCCACCCCATTATTAAAGGGGATGAAAAAAAAATGTGATTTAGTGTGTGTACAAGAACCAGAAACCTCAAAATATTTTTTTACTTCATCCACCCCCACCCCACTACCGATGTAGGGTATCGTTTTATGGGTTTTTGGTAGAGGATTTAAAATATTATATTATTAAAGTTCCATAAACAATTATTTCCACACACGAAATTTTTTCGTTGTGTCACTTGGATAGAAAATCTACATGTGGAAGTAGTGATTCCTTGGGCAGCGGTTTTTTGGAGTATAATACCAGATACAAAAAAAATGCATATAATAGTTTTTGTAGAGAATTTTAAAAGCTTTCATTTTTCCATGAAGCATAATTTCGACATCGCCAATGGTTAGCGACATTTAAGCAAAAAAAAATAGTCGGGGCACCATTTTTGGGAGAGAGAGAGAGAGAGAGAGAGAGAGAGAGAGAGAGAGAGAGAGAGAGAGAGAGAGAGAGAGAGAGAGAGAGAGAGAGAGAGAGAGAGAGAGAGAGAGAGAGAGAGGGGGGGGGACAGCGAATTGAAGATTTTTAGTATGTTTAATAATAGGCCTTAATAAACGTCTTTGTCAAGTTTCAAAATTTATCAGTTTTTTTCCATCAAACGTCAAAATATGTTCCTTTTTGACTGAAATGTATGCTTTTGTGGTTCTGTGGAATATCTATTCAGTAACTGATGAAACAATTTTGTATTACAAACCCAATTAATTGCACTAAAGCATATACAGCTGAACAAAGAACAATTCTACTCAAGTGGACTCCTATTATTATGTACGCAATTCAGTTTCATGTTTAATTTACTTTACTTTTTGAGTTATTTCACTTCTCATATGTGAAAAAGATATTTGTTAGTTGAAAAGGAAACTTTGCTGTTGAGTTGTTTTGGATTATGTACTTTTTGGAGAATCTAGCTGCTGATGCGATGAACTGCTCAAGGAATTCATGAGCTTGTTATTTGGAGATTGAATGAGCTCATTTTTTCATTGCAAGTGAAGTGGAATCATTTCATAATAATTTCAAGTTAGAAATTTAAGTTTCGTCTATAGACATTTCACTCCGGCAATCCCCTGCACGTCGCATCACTTGTTCACTGTAGATGCTAAAGAGGATTCGTGACATGAGATAGCGCTGTTGCTCCCTTCCAACTTTACATCTATCAAAGTTAAGGGATCTAACACGATCCATTTTGCTGGAGCCAACCCTGTCCATGTTGTTTGATATTGACATTCCAGTTCACTTTTACATGATAATATTCAAAGCATATCGACAATGTTGACACCAGCAAGTTGGATCATATGTAGTCTCCTTCATGTAATCGATAAGTAATAAGGCCACATTTTCGAGTGTTTCGATCTCCAATATTACAGGTCACTTCTTCGTCTCATTTCAGATTGCCAAAAGCCTTGCGGTAATCTACAAACCAAATATACGCAGGAACGTAATACTGATAGTGGTACTGATTTTGATATTGATTCGCGAATTCTCAAAATACAAATGTTACGAGAAGTCAAACCTATTTTAAGGCAGTAATGATTTTCCAATTTCCCAATTTTCCAATTTTCCAAAGCTTCAATCTGCAGTAAAATATGTTCAATTTCGTCCACAATTGACAACTGTTTGGAACAAAGGCAACCATGTCAACAATAGAAATTTCACAAGGAAAAGAAATGGTCCACCATAAAGTATGTACCTGTTTCCACGCTACCCATAGGATAAAGTAGAGTGTAAAAGATACTTGTATTATCATTCCTACCAAGAATATCTACAGTCCGCAACTATATTTAAATCAAATTTTATCCCTTCGTTATAAAATATCAGTTAAACGATGCAATAGGTGTTACATATCAGAAAAACTAAATCCTATTATTGAAATGCAAACATTACAGAAATTTCATAGCTATTAAGTAATTAAAAATAAAAAGTAAATGACTTACCTGATTCTGAATTTACCGCATTCAGCGCCACAGCCAACAAAATAAACGATATGAAGACTTTCATTTTGAACTCTTACACACGTCTGTTGAAGTTGGAGGGTAGAAGTTTTTATATATATATGAAAAAATATAAATTACGAGCATCAGGTGTTATTATCAGATTAAGGTAGATACTACAAATAAATGATTTTGCTTCTTCTTTATCTATGGCGTGAGCAATATAATTTAATAAAATTGACAAACTATCCATAAAATTTACTGCTTTAGTCTTTGGTAATAATTAATAAAATTATTTAAGAAATATTCATTTAATTAGGTATGTTTTATATAATTTTATTCTGAAAAAGAAACTGATTGTTACACTAGATCATCAAAATTAAAAAACGGTATTAGATGACATATTTTATGTTAATTTTTATACTTTTCTGCTTGAAGTATTACATGAATTGGACTATCTTTATTAGCATTTGGGATTAACTAAATCTTTTAATTAATTTATTGAAGTATCCATGTATAATCTTAATATATTGTTTAAGTACAAAGAATGTAACCAATAAAACTACTGAATTTATCCAGAAAAATACGTCTAAATGATTTATAATGATTGTAAAACTACTGCTAGCTTAGATGAATTAGCTCTTTTTAGGGGGTTCTAAGACCCCCTCTTGGGGGGTCCACTTACTATGTGTAATCAGGTTAAGTGAAGACCTAATGTAATACATCACAAACTAAAGTAAACATTTTACTATTCGCCGATTTATTGAACTCTTATGTAACTGTTTTTAGAAGTTTTTTGTAAAAATGTTAATTTTAGATATTTTTAATTTTATGTTGCCAACCTATTTGCTTAACCACTCGTCAGCACAAAAAAGACACTACAGCTAGCATATTTGCGCCTCAGTCCCGCGACTCTTGAATAAACGTTTAAAAGAAGTAGAATGAAGTCCAATTTTTTAAGGTGAGTTCCGTTGAATTAAAAAATTAATGCAGATTTTTGTAAACAAATTTATTTTAATACTCTTTGTCTCTAGAACAACCAGTGTCAAGGTGCTGAATAAGAATTTTTACCCTAACCTGGAAGTAGGGTATAGTAAAGGTTTTTTGGCTGTTTTTGGTTTTTCAAAGGGTCAACATTATGATTCCGATTGACGCCACTTTAGCACCCTTGGACATTTTGATTCAAGATGGCGACTAGCTTACAGTGAAAGAACAGGTTTTTTGAAATATTTCATTATATGGGTGTGTGACACGTCGTTTTATATTTTTTTAAGGTCTGTGAATTGGTATTTGCGGTTAAAAATCATATAGGACGTAATCTTTAAGTGTTATTAATTTACTTTATTAATAGGGCGGCCGATTCTTAGAAAGAATTAATTTTTGAAGCAAGAAAAAAACTTGTACCTAGTTTTGTTGTATAATCAAGTTAGGCTTTAAGAATACGGATAACACCATATCCTTAAAAGTGGTATGCGTGAGCAAGTTGAATGAACTTTTAAAAACATTGGTTAAAAGGTCCTGCTAGCTCAGAACAAATAAGGTTTTGAAAAAATTAAACAAACGTAAACTTAATATTTTGTATCTTTTTAGGATGGAAAGGCTTGATCATCCTTTTTTTATTTTATATTTTTTTATGATTTACTTACTTTTTTGTTTTTTTTTTCGTAATCTGTGTTTGTTTGCTTTTTTAATTCCTATTGTAAAAACTATAAACAACGAAATGTCAAAATCAACATTTAACCTTCTTCGAAATCTTCACTGTCAGAAGTTATATTTTCAGAAATTCTCGTATGAGGATTCTGGCAAGAATGTTCTGTGCTTAGTTGCAGACAATTGCACATTAAACTGCATGACAAGCTATTAGCCACGCAGCTGCATCGTGCTGTGTTACATGGATTCATTGATTTGCATGAGCATTTTGCTAATGCCAAAATGTAATCTGGGGCAATTTGAATATTTTTTGGCAAGGCGATCGGATGTAATTCCATTTTATCCTCATCAGCCTGCCAT
Organism: Rutpela maculata; assembly: GCA_936432065.2. NCBI lineage: Eukaryota > Metazoa > Arthropoda > Insecta > Coleoptera > Cerambycidae > Rutpela > Rutpela maculata. The sequence goes on from OW386292.2 coordinate 58,246,090, forward strand.
TCATATTGAGTGGTAACTATATTTGGCCAATAGAAATCCATTGCAGACAACCAAAAAAATGTTTGGGAATATGCCCTTTTTACGTTTTCTTGAAAACATTCAGTAGTTGGTGGAAGAGCAGAGAATAACGGAGCTTTTAGTTGGGCTTGTTGAACATTTTTAGCCCATAGAGAAGTTCTAACATCAGTCGTTTTGCTAGTATTGTTTACTCTTTAACATGAAGCTACAAACACTGGACATTCTTGAAAAACATCTTCAATATTGCTGTTTAATCGACCCAAAAGCATTAGAACCCAACCATCCATTAAACATTAAAAATTTTTCCATTCCCATGGTACTGAGCTATCGTGTCGCAACCAGATAAAGAATGTGCGGTTGGTAAATATGGTATGATTTGTTTGTGTTTTAAAACCGTAGCTCTAATATCTGTGGTGGCTCGCAGTGACTTAAAAGAAACCAAATCTAGTAAATTATAATAACATACAAGCAAGACAAAAACATCGGTGTCTCTACTTGCGTCGCTAGATCAGCCGTCTCAGATATCACACCGCTTTGTAGCTGAAAGGGATTAGTTTGTAGTCCCGTAACGATTAAACGATTTTTAAAAGAAATGTTGATATTTATACTGAAATACTAACACAAAAGATTGATCAGTTGTTTATTGTCATCAATGCTGGTTAATATTGCCTTTTGTGGGGGAAATAATGTTTGTTGTACAATATAATTGAGGTATGTTTCTCTTTGTATCCAATTTGTTTTTAACACTCACAATCGACACCTATTTTACATTTTGATTGGGCAACACAGAAGGGATTGCCCCTGAGTCTTTTTAGACCTCAGATTTGTTTTTTAGAACCTGAAAAACATAGAAAATGATGTATTACATGCCCACATTTGATGAATTAAAATTTAAAAAAAAAAAATTGGCAGCTACTGGAAGCGGCTGGAACCTCCCCAACCGGTGAATCTTTGAAGCCGAAAAGAGCACTAAACAATATGAACGATCTCATTTAAATATATTTATTAAGTTGAAATATTTTTTTCGTATTAAATCAGAAAAAAAGTCTTGCGTTCGGTGGGATTTTGACCTAAGAACTTGAGTGTTAAATTTATAGTCTGCACAACATTAATATTTTATTCAATGTTTTTAATACAAATATATGCTTCATCGGATCCTAGCCCGGGGCCAGCCAGACAACCACGGTGAACACCGCCTTGGCGAGTGTGAAGCTGGACGGGGTAGATCCGGTTTGGCTTGGAGAAAAATAGAAAAGTAGCTCCTGTCTTCTGTAGGCAGGCTTAAAGACTAGGTTAAAATTATAATGTGTCCACATTGTCCTAAAATTAATATAAAAATAAACACAATTCTATAAAAACGTTCGTAGGCAAGAGCACTTAATAATTTTGATTATTGATACGGGAAACAACTAAACGAAAAAACCTGTTCGTTGGTAATGGGATGGATGGCAGGGATGGCCATCTTTGGAAAAAAACATATAACTCTTGGTGGACAGCTTCTCTGCCAGATGTAGCCAGGGTAGTGTTCATAGTGGATCGTTTAAGTTTGAGTTGGTATATTTTGTTTTATCTTTTGGCCTCGACCAATTTATCACTAAATCGGTCGGGGAAGTGATAGCTGTCAAATTTTTGGTTCCAATGTTTCTCTGGGGAATTTGGTTTTCGAAAAATGTTTAGGTTGGTACCAATGTCTTAAATTGTTTTTAGGTTATGTAGTACTATTTTTAGGTTATGTTGCCGGAAGAATTTCCGGCGGTATGCCGGAAGTAGCGGAAATAGTTTTTAAAATATGTCACTGTCACTTTTAAAGTTTTATTGGAAAAAACTCACCGAAAGCGTTCCGGTGGGGTTGCTTACACTTGTAGGGCTTGTAAGCGGTTCAGGATGGCCTCTCACACCATCCGTGGGCTTTATAAACGTCGAAAAAACTTGTAATCTCTCGATACACCTGACACGTCAAAAATACTCAGCATGCAGTCTGCACGCTTTAACACACTAGCAGAGAACTTATACCACAAATGGACCCGTAGTATTTTTTGGGAATTTTCCTTTGAGTCCATTTAATAAAATTTGACATTTTTCTGAAAATTTGACATTTTTCTGAAAAGTGATATTTTTCCGAAAATTTGACATTTTTTGAAGTGACATTTCTCCGAAACTTCGACATTTTTTCGAAAATTTGACATTTTTCTGAACTGACATTATTCCGAAAATTTGACAATTTTCAAACATTTGACATTTTTCTGAAAGGTGACGTTTTTCTGAAAGGTGACATTTCTTCGAAAATTTGACGTTTTTTCGAAAATTTGACTTTTTCCTGAATTTTTGACATTTTTCTGAAAAGTGACATTTTTTCGAAAATTTGACATTTTTCTGAAATGACTACTTCGAAAATTTGACAATTTTCAAACATTTGGTATTTTTCTGAAAGGTGACATTTCTTCGAAAATTTGACATTTTTCTGAAAAGTGACATTTTTTTGAAAATTTGACATATTTCTGAAATGACTACTCCGAAAATTTGACAATTTTCAAACATTTGGCATTTTTCTGAAAGGTGACATTTTTTCGAAAATTTGACGTTTTTTCGAAAATTTGACGTTTTTTCGAAAATTTGATATATTTCTGAAAAGTGACATTTCCCTGAAAATTTAACATTTTTTCGAAAATTTGACATTTTTCCGAAAAGTGACATTTCTCCGAAAATTTGACATTTTTCTGAAAAGTGACATTTCTCCGAAAATTTGACATTTCTTGGAAATTAAAAAAAAAAATTTCGTGACTCGTCTTGTAGAAATATTTTTTTGATATCATCATCAGTTCGCCTGTTATAAGAATTTTATGCTTTTACGACGTCATCAGAACGTAGGTGTATTTTTAATTCACTCGTATTCCAACCATCTACAATATTTCCATCTACGTTTCAAACTTTAATTGGATGTTTCCAATAGTTAAGTCGATATCTGCACCAGTTTCTAAGAATTTTTCTTATTTGTGACGTAATGTGACGTAGGTGTATTATTAATTCACTCGTAATCCGTCCGTCTACAATATTTATACCTACGTTTCAAATTTCAGTTCGATATCTTCAACCGTTCCCGAGTTATCAGCCGAAATCACTGAACACCTCTGTCATTATTAGAATATCACCCTGTACATTGCACTGCTTTGAGGACAAAGCAAGTGAAATTTTTGTTTTTTCATTTTTTTCACGGAAACCAAATCGAAAAAGTGCAAGTGTGATATATCATTGAAATCGGAATTTTTACTGCTTTTCAATGGTTCAATTACAAATTGTAAGTAATCATAAAATAAACAACTTGTTGTGCTAAAACGGCACTAAACGTAATCCGATCTCAACCAAAACCTTTTCAGATCTTCTGGAGCACTAAAGAAACCCTCATGCAAAGTTTCATCCAAATCCGTTTAATAGCTTCGCCGCTATCGTGCTAACATACATACACACACACACACACACACATATACACACATACAGGTCTGACCGTATTTGTGACAAACCATCCTCAAATGTATTTGTGGAAGCTTTGCTAATACGGTTGCCTGCCTATCAGGTAAAAATTCTTCTTTTCGTAGATATGTCTCATTTTTCGATACACTCCGTAGTTAAGAAGTTATAAGGTGCATATATTTCTGACGACGTTTGCCACTAATACTATGTACGTGTGTAAAATGTATTCCACAAATCTACTGTGTATCATGTACGCCACATATATATTTAATGAATGTGTGTATGAAAATATCAGTAAAAATACGAATTTCCAATATTACAATTATATTTAATAAAGATATAAGTGTATCTGTTTGTCATTCACAACATTCTAGCTAATATTTAGATACATTATTTAATTAATAATCACAGATTACGTTATATATTCCTATATAAAATTTGTTACGTATTTAATAATTTGTCATTAGATCAATCCTTTAGAAAACTTTTATGTACGATAAGTAGATAGGCACACTTATTACAAGCTTTTGTTTAACTTGCTTTGTATGTATGTTAGTTTGTATGTTGTTAGCTTGTATGTTAGTATGTTTAGTTCAAATCTTGCAAGTCAATTTTGAACGACTTAACGACGGCCGATTGAATTTTGCATACACATGTAGTTCTGGTAACCATACCATAATATGGTACTAAAAAGAGTATTTTTACTTCCACATCCAGTGGAAGTATAGTTACGACAAAAAAATGTTTAAACATTTTTATTGTTCAAATGGGCTTCAAATGTCATGAAACGTCGAGATTTTAAGTTTGAGCGAAAAAAAAAAAAATGTCTGTCTGTCTGTCGGTTTGTCGGTCTGTAACTTTTTTTTGTGCGCACGTTGACTCTGGAACCGTTTGAGATATTGACTTGAAATTTGGTACACATATGTTCTTTAACGAGATCTAGAACTAAATTATATTTTCATCTTGTTCCGTCGAAGGATTGGGGGGTAAATTGGTAAATTTGGGGTAAATATGTAAATCAAGCAGGTAAGAGTTCATAAAATTGGTATTTAGCATATACAAGAGAAGCTCAAAAAAATTTTGGCATTAGCTACACCTATTACCACCCCCACCCCATTATTAAAGGGGATGAAAAAAAAATGTGATTTAGTGAAACCTCAAAATATTTTTTTACTTTATCCACCCCCACTACCACCCTATATCACCACCCCCACCCCACTACCGATGTGGGGTATCGTTTTATGGGTTTTTGGGGTAGAATATTTCAAATATTATATTATATATTATTAAAGTTCCATAAACAATTATTTCCGCACACAAAATTTTTTCGTTGTGAGTGACTTGGATAGGAAATGTGGAAGTAGCGATTCCTTGGTCAGCGGTTTTTTTCTTTTAAAGTGCATGTACTTTACGGTGGTGTTTGGAAAGAAAAAAAAATTAAACTTAAACCAATTTTTTGGATTTTAATTTTAATTATGGATATTGCACGTATAAACAATTTCAAATAACTACGTCATTTTTTTGTGAAACCAAAAAACGATAAGTGAATTATGAAAGTATATGAAATAATCAACGTTTAAAAAAAGAATTATGTTCTACTTGCATCTGAATCCGTGATACGTTAGTTTTTGTTCAAAAATGATTATATTTCTCTCTCTGCTAGTTGAAAATTATCCACAACTAAAATTTTTTAAATTACATCGCATAAAGCACCATTGAGGACATAACGCACGTTCGAAAAAAAAATTATCTCCCCACCTCTTAAATATTGTAACTAGACAACTAGCTTAATTAATGGTATACATCAGTCCATTTTCAGCATTCGAGCCTTTTTTTTTAACATTTTTGGTCTTTTTACTTCCTCGTCGAGTGTAAGTATAGTAACGACAAAAAAAATTTTTAAACTTTTATTGTTCAAATAAGCTTAGAATGCCATGGAACGTCGAGATTTTAAGTTTGAGTCAAAAAAAAATTATGTCTGTCGGTCTGTCTGTAACTTTTTTGTGCGCACGTTTACTCTGGAACCGTTTAAGATATTGACTTGCAATTTGGTACACATATGTATTTTAGCGAGATCTGGAACGAGATTATATTATCATCTTGTTCCGTCCAAGGGTTGGGGGGTAAATTGGGGTGAATTGGGGTAAATAGGTAAATGAAGCAGGCAAGAGTTCATAAAATTGGTATTTAGTATATACAAGAGAAGCTAAGGTCTCAAAAAAATGTTTGGCATTAGCCACCCCCATTACCACCACCACTCCATTATTAAAGGGGATGAGAAAAGATTATGATTTAGTGTGTGTACCGTGTACAAGAACCAAAAACCTCAAAATATTTTTTTACTTCATCCACCCTCCACTACCCCCTATCACCACCACCACCCCACTACCGATGTGGGGTATCGTTTTATGGGTTCTTGGGGTAGAGGATTTCAAATATTATATTATTAAAGTTCCATAAGCAATTATTTCCACATATAAAATTTTTTCGTTCTGAGAGACTTGGATAGAAAATCTGGATGTGGAAGTAGTGATTCCCTGTGCAGCGGTTTTAAACTATAATTTGATCGTATAATTTATTCATTCACACACTGCATTTTAAATGGCGATCAGGTTTAAATTATAATTTTTATATCGGATAGTGTATTGACTCAGACGTTGAATTCTAAGAAATAGCGGAGGATCCAGTATTATTTTAAGTAAAAACGATGCAATGAATATAAAATATATAAATATTAAAACGTAATACTAAGATGAAACTAAAAATTTTGAAATAAAATTAAATGTAATTAAACGTAAAAAAAAATATTATTTAAATGTACCTAATAAAACGTAAAAAACCGCTGCCCAAGGAATCACTACTTCCACATCCAGATTTTCTATCCAAATCACTCACAACGAAAAAATTTTGTATGTGGAAATAATTGTTGATGGCACTTTAATAATATAATATTTGAAATCCTCTACCCCAAAAACCCATAAAACGATACCTCGCATCGGTAGTGGGGTGGGGGTTGTGATAGAGGGTGATAGTGGGGGTGGATAAAATAAACAAATATTTTGAGGTTTCTGACTCTTGTACACACACTAAATCACATTTTTTTTCATCCCCTTTAATAATAGGGTGGGGGTGGTAATGGGGGTGGCTAATGCCAATTTTTTTTGTTTGGGACGTTAACTTCTCTTGCATATACTAAATACTTTATGAACTTTAACCTGCTTGATTTACCTATTTACCCCAAATTTACCCCAATTTACCCCCCAACCCCTCGACGGAACAAGATGAAAATAAAATCTAGTTCTAGTTCTCGTTAAAGTACATATGTGTACCAAATTTAAAGTCAATATCTCAAACGGTTCCAGAGTAAACGTGCGCACAAAAAAAAGTTACAGACCGACAGACAGACAGATAGACCGACAGACAGACAGATAGACCGACAGACCGACAGAATTTTTTTTTTCACTCAAACTTAAAATCTCGACGTTTCATGACATTCTAAGCCTATCTGAACAAGAAAAATTTTTTAAAATTTTTTTTTCGTTACTATACTTCCACTGGATGTGGAAGTAAAATAAGTTATGTTGAATTAATTGTCTTAAAAGCTTGTTATGTGAATAGAAAAAAATTCTTACCATCTCTGTCAAACTAAATTAATGCCTGTATGAACTTTTCGAGCGCAACATGCTTTTAAAACAATGTATTGACCAATTATTATCTTTGTTTATAATTGTAAAAGCTGTATTTAAAGCAATTAATTCAACTTAACTTATTTTTTTCACTTTTACACCTAAATAATAATAAAAGCAAAAAAAACCTTTTGTTTATTAAAATAGGCTTGGAATGCCATGAAACGAGATTTTAAATTTGAACAAAAAGAAATTTCTGTCTGTCGGTCTGTCTGTACCTTTTTTGTGCGCACGTTTATTCTGGAACCGTTTATAATATTGACTTGAAATTTGGTACACGTATGTACTTTAACGGGATCTGGAACTAGATTATATTCTGATAAAATTCATTTGAAGGGGGTAAATGGGGGTAAATAAGGGTAAATAGGTAAAGCAGGCAAGTAGGAGTCCATAAAATTGGGACTTACGGCATGTACGAGAAGCTAAGGTCTCAAAAATATTTTTTAGCATCAACTACCACCACTATCACCCCCCACACTATTATTAAAGCGGATAAAAAAACTGTAATTTAGTGTGCATACAAGAACCATAGCCCTCATTTTTTTTTTATATTAGCCCACCTCCATCCTATTATTAAAGGGGGTAAAAAATAAAATTGGGATTAAGTGTGTATACAAAAACCAAGAGCCTTAAAATGATTTTGACATTAGCCATTCAATCTACAACTCCCGTTACCACTCCTACTCCGTTATCAAATGGGGTAAAAAAATAAAATTATGATTTAGTGTGTGTACAAGAGTCAAAGGCCTCAAAGATTTTTTTTTGGTATTAGTCACACCCTCTACCAATTCCATCGCCACTCTGGCGCTATTATTATAGGGGGTAGAAAATAAAATTGTGTATACAAAAATTTTTTGGAGTTAGCCCCTCGACTACCCCAACCACCGTATGACATATCGTTTTTTATTATTTTATTATTATTATTTTTTTAATGCCTTATATATTATTAAAGTTCTTTCGTTGTAAGAGACTTGGATAGGAAATCTGGATGATCTGGAAGTAGTGATTCCTTCGGCAGCTGTTTTTAATTTTTATTACTATTAATATTAGTTTTTATTCATATTCTAGTCACGTTTCTTTTTAAATTAAAATAGGTATTTCGCGTCATTTGTGGTATCTTATATACAGTATATTTGGTCCTATTTTATAGTCCTGTTAAAAGTATTTTGTAAAAATAGAATAATAATTTCTTGATACACTCCGTAGTTAAAAAGTGATAAGGTACATATATTTATGACGACGTTTACCATTAATACTAAAATTTGTAGGTGTGTAAAATGTATTCTATAAATCTACTGTTTATGATGTACGCCACATATATATTTAATGCATGTGTGTGTGATATATCAGTAGAAATACGAATTTCCCTTAATATAATTATATTTAATAAAAAAATAAGTGTATCTGCTTGTAGTTCATAACATTTTAGCTAAAATTTAGATATAATTTTAAATTAATAATCACAGATTACGTTATACGTATCTGTAGAAAATTTGTTACATATTTGATAATTTGAAATTATGTCAATCTTTTAGAAAACTTTTATGTACGGTAAGTAGTTACGCCCATTTATTACAAGTTTTTATTTAACTTGCTTTGTATGTATGTTAGTTAGTACGTTTGGTTCAAATTCTGCGATTCAATTTTGAAACATAGGCCTCAATTTTTTTTTATATTAGCCTCTACCCACCCCCGTCCTATTATTAAAGGGAGTAGAAAATAAAATTGGGATTTAGTGTGTATATAAGAACCAAGAGCCTTAAAATGTTTTTGGCATTAGCCACTTCCTCTACCACCTCCGTTACCACTCATACATTCATACTCCATTATTAAACGAGGTAAAAAAATAAAATTGTGATTTAGTGTGTGTACAAGAGCCAAAGGCCTCAAAGAATTTTTTTGGTATTAGCCACACCCTCTACTACCCCCATCGCCACCTTCACCTAATATTAAACAGGATAGAAAATAAAATTTTGTCAATCCAAAGAACCAAGGCCCTCAAAAATTTTTGGCATTAACCACCCCCTCTAATATACCAACCACCGTGTGACATCGTTTTTTTAATATTTTATTAATATTATTATTATTTTTAATGTCTTATATATTATTAAATTTCTTTCGTTGTAAGAGACTTCGATAGGAAATCTGGATGTGGAAGTAGTGATTCCTTCGGCAGTAGTTTTTAATTTTTATTACAATTAATATTAGTTTCCAGTGGCGGCTGATGAAATTTCAATATTTTTTTCTCGTCTGTGGTGCATGGGACCCATACGAAATTTGGGAAATAACATCTAGAGAAGCATTTCTTTAATTACCCCTAAAAAATTTTGAAAAAGCAGTTTGCGAAAAAATTTTTGAAAATTCGTTAGCCTCCCCTGGGTCTAGGGACTCCTGTTTATTTTTATTTTTTTTTGTCATATGCATTTGACTTTTCATAAAAATACAACAACAGATTTTGGAGTTTATGAAAATATTTTCATCACTAACTGAGATACAACGAATTGAAATATTGTAATTTGTTAAATTGTAAATTACAAAATTTCAGTTCATTGTATTTCAGTTAGTAATGAAAATATTTTCACAAACTCCAAAATCTATTGTTGTATTTTTATGAAAAGTCAAATGCATATGAAAAAAAAAATAAAAATAAACAGGAGTCCCTAGACCCAGGGGAGGCTAACGAATTTTCAAAAATTTTTTCGCAAACTGCTTTTTCAAAATTTTTAAGGGTCATTAGAGAAGTGCTTCTCTAGATGTTATTTCCCAAATTTCGTATGGGTCCCAAGCGCCACACACGAGAAAAAAAATATTGAAATATCACCAGCCGCCACTGTTAGTTTCTATTCATATTCTAGTCACGTTTCTTTTTAAATTAAAATAAGTATTTCAAAGATGTTTCTGTCATAATTTCTTTGCCTTTTATTCTATAAAAATAGTTAAAAAAAATTATTTGAAAGACTAATTTATTAATAGTCTAAGGAGAAAAAAAATTTTCTCTACGACTTGATGGTATTCCAAAACAATTGCTACTCAATTTTCAAATTTGTTATTGTATTTTAGGCGTTGTTATAAGCATTTCTACTTGAAATTTGATATGACGTTAATTAGTTCCACTAGAAGCACATTTTTTTAAGTTATCTGGTATCGTAACAGAAAACCAGATTGTTGGTTATGAAATTGCGAAGAAAATTGGAACTGTGCCATCTTTTTCGTAAATAACAAAACAATTAAGATCGATCTTTTTTAAACAGTTGACAATAACTTAAGTGATAATATATATGATTTAATGAAACTTTCGAAAAATATGATTCTAGGGAAACAAAATACCTAATTTTCAGTCAAAATGTAAATATTTTTAAACATTTCTGTTAATACCACTAAAAAGTACAAAAACCCAAATTCTAAAAACAATTATGTTGTTCGGCGACTTAATGTACTTAAACAATTGCGATTTTTAGGCACTATTATACATTTTTTTATTTTAAATTAGACATTTATTATTATTATTATTGTTATTTTCGTGAATTGCTTAAGGATGATTGATCGTAATTGTTTTTATTTTCCGCAACTTAACAATTTGAGTAAGAATATTTTAGTTTTGTTCGCAATTTCATAACGAACAATCTGTTTTCAATATATTGCGAATTTTTGTTTAAAACCAGAGATATTTTAGAAGAACTGCGAAAAACACAGTATGACACCTTTTGAAAAAATACTGTAGGTATTGTACAATCGGCAAATAAAAATTGCTCAAAGTAGATCATGTTTTTACGATTAAAGAAATAAAAAGACATGCATTTCTCGAAAAAGGCAGATAGAAAATTGCATTTACTGCAATGTATACATAAGTTTCATTGACTTTTATTACAGACTTTTTTCGGTTGGTCTTTGAATATGAATGCGGAGGAAGCAATTATGTTGCCTAATTATTTCTAGCACGACTAATAAAAATATGAAGGGGATCCAATATTTGACACCTTAAGCCAAAAATGTATAAATATTTAAAAACAGCGCCGCTACTCGACTGTGCTACCGATATTAAAATATTAAAATTATGTGTTTTAAATATGGCAGAAAATTTTAAAAGTTGTTAATTTCAACTCAACATGTGGCAGGTCATAAAGTCATTATTAGCTCTGCAAATGGTTTGGGCTTGAAAATGAAATGCAGGTCATTTTATGCCTCGACAACCTTTAATGGATCTAAATGCAAAGCAATCGGATTCACAACAAAAAACATCCTATTATAAGTGAATATGATACTATAAATATATTAAATCGTACCTCTGAAATAAAAGAACTAGGTGTCAGCTTGAAAAACAATTTTAGCTACCGAGGAGGAGGTGTTGGTCAAGTATTCGTAATATAAACATCACCACCCCATTGGTTGTTTATTTTATTATTCACTGAAACGTAAATTGTTGACACAAAAAATCGTACTAGTAAATTCAAAACATTAACTTTTACTACAAGCTGCCATATATTACTCATATTGCTACAAAATTACCTATGGAAACAAAAAAGAAGTTTTAGGTAAATATATAGGGTGTCTCACTTAAAATTCCTGGTGCCATTTTATTGATAACTAAAAGAGATATTTGAATTCTGTTGGAAGTATTCATCAAAATATATAAATGACTTCAGTTTTTAATAAAAACGATCTCTCTACAAATTAAGATATAGATAACGTTGTGATGCAAAGCAATTTTTAAGGACTTAATGGATTTCCCATAATAATACATTCAGCCGTGCAAATAAAAAAATTACATAATTTATATTTATTTGACATAATCTTATTTTAAACTTATCGAAAAGATATTTATTATTTATTGTATTTCTATAATATCGACGTAATTTTTATAAGTTTGGTTTAATAGTTTATTACATCTTTTGGGTGAAATACTTGAAAATAAATAATTTTTATAGATCAAAGGAAATAAGTTTAACAATAATGGGTAACCTGAGATCTGTTTTTAATGATACCAAAAACTAATCTTTCATGGAAAGCGTAGAGGAAATGGATCATGCTGTAGTTTGAAAATTCCTATCCCGAAATGGATAAGGAAGCGTCGACTAAACGGTATACAAAATCAAAAACTAGATTCTTATGCAGAATTTTCTATCGGATTCAAATTTCGACGGTTTATATGGAATTGCAAAAATAGAACAAAAAGTATTTGTCTGCAAAAACCGCAAAAAATATGAAAATATGTATGCAATTATCTTTTTAGTTCTTACTCAATATTGCCATTAAAAATATCAAACGTATATTTCAATAAAACAGCATTCAAACTGTTTTTTAGCTGTAGCCAGACTAAAAGTGAACCTTACATGAAGTTTTATAGTAAATATTTAGAGTTGACTTTTCTATTTAATGATTGATTTTAATTGCCTTCAAGTAAATATATCCCATGCACTAAGATTCTTTTACATTGTACGTGTCATTAGTTAGTGCGTTTTACTAGGCTTCTTAAATTATTGTTTCAGACAGCTTCATAGAAAACATAGTTCCAATAATGATGAAAAAAGAACCAAAAGCCTAAAAGTTTCAATTTACATTCATTTTGTAAGACTTACAAACTGCTGTAGTTATTATCGTTGCAGTGCAGCAAAACCGCAATGCAAACGAATTTATGTAAACAATTATGAATAATGGCACGTCGTATTTTTGTGTGCTTCTTCAAAAACTTAATAAAATTTTGTTCTGAAATTATAATGAAACAGTTCGTACAATATGCAGTTAATATAAAACGCCTCTAGCGATCACTCTGTATGATGGATATGGTCCAATTTCAATCAAGTATTCTGCTAGCATCTAATAAGGATCATAATGCATTTGCAGTTTTTCTATAATTTTTTTTTTTTCATTTGGGCAATAATAAAAATTTAATAATATAGTTAAATTTATTTTGAGAAAAATCATAAAACATTATTTCTTATTATTTAGTCTCATATAATGTTATTTTTCAATTTGTTCACGACATATAAAATCTTGTCATTAGCAAACATTTTTGACTTAGTGAAAATTTCACTTTCCTTGAAACCAAAGTGCTACTTAAATCTTTCTCGTTATTATTAGACACTTTACGAGTACCTAGGTAAAATTTTATTACGGTCGCTCAGTTAAATTCTGTAAAAATAGCGCGAAAATGATAATATCTACAGTTTATTCCCAATGATTCATCTGCAGGTAGTTAGTTTCAAAATTTAGAACACGTAATGAAAATAGATTATATGCACTTTATATATTATTTTGTGTTTGTACATTTTAGCATGTTTTATCAAGTATGCTTTCTTTTCATGTTTGATTTAATAAATACGCACTTAGTTATTGTTAATTTTTTAAATTCTCTTAATATTATACAGTATGTCCACCGATTAAATTCGTAAGAAAGGAAACTTTTTATCTGCAAGTTTTTTTCACGAAAAGCAAGAAATTTATATTAATTATAAGAAAATGGATCAAATAAAAACTTTTTATTTTCATGCTCATACTAGGCTTTCAGAAACAATAAGATCATACATACATAATCCGTAAAAGTAATTATAATCTGCACCAGTAGTACAACCACACCAAATTTATCCAATATTTAATTCTATCCAATATATGCTTTACTAAAAGATAAATATGAAAGATTTTGAGAAATTGCTTAAAAGAAAAAGTGAAAACATAACAGGACCTATTAAAAATTTCACTGGAAGATTATTATACTCTTCGCAACTAGGAAAACGTTGGTGACTGAATTCTGAACGACTTTCAAAATGTCCGTCCGTCCGTCCGTCTGTCTGTCGGTATGTCCGTCCGTCACGTTTCCTTTAAGCACGGTAACATAAGAGTGAAAAGTCCGATTGTATTTAATATTATTTTTCATTATATATATTTTTTGCTGTGCAAATTATGTAAGTATGGAAAACTATTATTAAGACCATAAGCAATATTCGTGATTTTTTTTCGGGCTGAGGCAATGCGATTTAATATCTTTTTGAAATACTTAAAAATTTAATTTAGCAATTATAGAAAGTTAAAGAGCCAGAAAATTTCTTTGAATTTATCAAAGTAAAAATTATATAATTTGACAACAATCTCCAGATTATCGTAATTTTTTCTAAAATTGAATGTTTAAAGACTTAAAAAACATACTAAATCTCATTGCCTCGGTTAAAAGAAATGATGAATATTGCTTGTGGTCTCAATAATAGTTTCCCATACATAGTTGCCCAGAAAAGTAGGATAACATACAAAAAAATGTATTGTTAATTTTTTTGTTAAAATAAAACTTAAAAATATTTAAAAAAACGATATGATTGTTTCAACGTATATTTTCACGTTTCGGCGAAGCGTTCGGTTTTTTTTTTTTCAACTCTAATATACCGGATACCCACGAGATCAGTTACACCACCACATCTTTTATTTTTAAGGAATCACTACTTCCACATCCAAATTTCCCATCCAAGTCTCTTTAATCGAAAACATCTTGATACTATATTTGCACTCTAGTAAGCGAAACTAATCGCTCATAGAATTTTAATATAATGTTTGAAATCGTCGATAATATGTGAAGTCGTCAATTAAGTTAAACTGTTCGAATGAAAATGTGCGCACAAATAAAGTTACAGACAGAAAAACAGATACAAAATTTTTTTCTGTCAAATTTAAGTCTCGACGATTCATTGCATTCTAAACTTATTTCAACAAAAAAAAAAAATGTGTTTTTTTCCGATCACTATAATAGTAATACTTTTCGATTGACTAGTGCGGGCACTTACTAGGTATTATAAACTTAAATACGACTTTCATTTTTCCTGTGCAACCGTTGAACCGTTCGCATCATGTCTTTCTCAAAAAGAATATCCGAGCCAAAACTTTTGAACTTCATTGCACCTCAGCTTGTGAAAAGTACAATGGTGTAGATTGTACTAATTGTAAACCTGCGGAAGATTTAATAGATACTAACGGAACAAATGAAACTTTGGAAGTTGACGAAACAAATTCATTTGATGAGTCTTTACTATAAATAAAATTATGGTTACAATATTTATACTTTAAATAAAATAAGTGTTATACTTGTAACTATATAAACCTATTTCAATCCTTTGAATCAGTTCTCCCACTTTTATCATTACCAAATAAGAATTGTGAAAAACAAAAATTTTCCGGAAAACATTTTCACATTCTTAATCTAAAAATTATATTGAACCTTTAAAAATGGTATAACTATATAGGTTCCATATGTTTTTATAATAATATATATAGTTCACGGTCATTTTTTGAATTTTCATGTATTTTGTAATGTGCAAAAAATGTAGTACATTATTTATCGTGAAAAACTGCCTGCAACTCGGAAAATTAGCAAGTTACAAAAACATTCCAAGAGACAAAAAATATTTAGAAGTCCTCAATGCATAAAGTTTAAATTTTTTCAAATTTTTAAGTTACTTATTTTAGCGCTACAATTTCAAAAAAAGGGTGGTTTTTCATGTTTTTCCGGAAAAACTCGGTGAAAACACACTTTACAGGGAATCTGCAAATAAAAAAAGGCTTGTATTTCGATGATATTTCACCTGAATTTTTTCAGATTTTTTTTTCAACTTTTACATTTTCCATCCCCCACTTTTATGGATTTTGGAGTGGCCATATCTCGAAAAATATGCATTTTTAGAAAAAATTCATAAGAGTAAAAACATATTATTTTGGGTCAAAAAGGTAAACATATTGTTTTATTACATTTTTGACCTAATTCTACAAGTTACAGAACCCATGATAAAAGAGGTGTTTTCTACCCCTTCCGATCATCTCCTACTCTAATCTTTTTTCAACATTTTTATTAACTTCATTACAAACACAACAAGGTTTCATCAAAATCCATTCATTAGCACTCAAATTAGATGTTATGGAATCCAGATATATTTTATACTTTGATATGACAGAAAAAATTACATATATAGAGTGTTTTTAATTTTAATTTATTACTTATATTCCTTATATTAACGGACGGAGCTATAGTTTCCTAATATCATTTGTTAAATCCGTTAAATAGTTCAATTGAAACAATTTGTATAAAATTGCATGAAAATAAAATTATTAAAATTCAACATAAATATTTAATAGTTTAAAAACTATATATTTTGTGCATATGAGTAATATCAAATATCAATTTAGTCAAAAAATCCTTATAATCACACATAATGCTAGAAATCCCGAAATTAC
The DNA here is from genome assembly GCA_936432065.2 of Rutpela maculata. NCBI lineage: Eukaryota > Metazoa > Arthropoda > Insecta > Coleoptera > Cerambycidae > Rutpela > Rutpela maculata. Next base: position 58,262,469 of record OW386292.2, read on the forward strand.
ATAGAGAAATAAAATGATTCTTTGTACTAAAGTAAATTTTTTTAAGTGGGACCATATTGGTAACAAGGTAGTACTACCATTAAGAAGGAAGATATTGATAAGCTAAGCTAACTTTGCATATCTGACAGGTACAACTGAAATTACCGTCCATATATAATTGAAGGGTAAGATTAGGGATTGCAATTTACCGGAAATTTTAATAACCGGTAAATCGGTAAATAAAAATGGAAATAACCGGTTAACCGGTATTTACCGGTAATTTTTAAAATGAATGATGGCAATTGTCTTTTTCCATGTACAGAATTATCTAAATTTAACAAAAAACATTTTTATATACGTATATTTAATATAATGAACAGACAAAAGGCTTTTTATCAAAAGGAAAAAATATAAATGAAATAACTTTAAATAACTTTAAATAATAATTATTCTATAAATAACCAAAATATAAACTTAAATAACAAAAATTACAAACATAAACTTAAATAGGGCATTAACTGAATACCTAATCTAAAAATAAAATATTTTATAAAAATAGCCTGTTAAAAGGGTTAATTTTACTTCCACATTAAGTGGAAGTATAGTAACGACAAAAAAATTTTTGAAAATTTTTATTGTTCCAATAGGCTTAGAATGTCATGATGAAACGTCGAGATTTTAAGTTTGAGCGAAAAAAAATTTTCTGTCTGTCTAACTTTTTTGTGCGCACGTTTACTCTGGAACCGTTTGAGATATTGACTTGAAATTTGGTACACATATGTACTTCAGCGAGATCTAGAACTAGATTATATTTTCATCTTGTTCCGTCGAAGGGTTGGGGTAAATAGGTAAATCAAGCAGATAAGAGTCCATAAAATTGGTATTTAGTATATACAAGAGAAGCTAAGGTTTCAAAAAAAAATTGGCATTACCCACCTCCATTACCACCCCACCTCATTATTAAAGGGGATGAAAAAAAATTGTGATTTAGTGTGTGTACAAGAACCAGAAACTTCAAAATATTTTTTTACTTCAGCCACCCCACTACCACCACCTATCACCACCCCCACCCCACTACCGATGTGAGGTATCGTTTTATGGGTTTTTGGGGTAGAGGATTTCAAAGATTATATTATTAAAGTTCCATAAACAATTATTTCCACATACAAAATTTTTTCGTTGTGAGTGACTTGGATAGAAAATCTGGAAGTGGAAGTAGTGATTCCTTGGGCAGCGGTTTTTCTATATCTGTTAGTCGTCTGATATTTGTGCATAGAATACCACCAGCTGAAGATGCCCTTCCTCAATCGATATTGGTGGGTGGATAAGTTAATAAGAATTGGTATTAACATACTTCTAAATGTATTCCACGAATATTTGCGGCAGTGAAATATTCAATTTCCTGTCGCAAGATATTGTATTTCTTAAGGCTTGGTGTTTGGATTTTACTTTTTATAAAATTATTTATTTATTGTTAAAAGTGCTCAGTGTTGGGATAGTCACTCTGTATTTAGTGAATACTGGTCACTGACATAAATAGAATTGTTGAATACGTGACATATCGTAAGTTCAGAATTTACCGAAATAACCGGTAAAAAATTAAAATAACCGGTAATTATCGTCATGTGTTGTTTGTCCTGATAACCGGTTAACCGGTTAACCGGTATTGCAATCCCTAGGTAAGATGTAACTAAGGTGGTTTTGAAAACAGTGAAATATTTAGCTCATCAAACTGTTAGGTCGGCTTATCGATATTTTCATTGTATTACTTCCTCCACGTAATGGAGGTTTTTGACGAGTGTTGAGACTTGAAGAAAATGACATTTTTGATGATGGCCATAAAAAAGTATTATTTAAATTTTTTGCAGATATTAATGTAGAGATATTTACTAGAAATCGGGCAAAAACGCACTACCGCCTCTACGTTTTCCACCTCCTACGTCCCTCAGGCCGGTAATTTACTTAAAACATGTTAACCTCCATCTGTCATTTTTTTTTTTTGTTAAATGCTTATCACTGAGATAATAGACATTTTAGACACATAGTACCTTATATGACGATGATGAAAATTTGAAGTAGAATCTAAAACTAAAATAATATACAGGGTGTTCCATTTAAAAAATACCATTTTATCTTGTCGCTTCGTATAAAAGCATGAACAAAATTTTATGTTAGTAAAAAATAATAGTTAATTTCATTTGGAACAACTTTTACTTTAACATTTGTTACTTTAACATTTTTTTTATTGTTTCCGAAAAATGTATACATTAATCATGAACATTTAAATATATGGCTAACAATAAGTGTCTGTTGAGCACATTATTAGTATTATATTTATTTTTAGTAAGTATCACTTTTAATTTGATCCACTCAAAAATACCCATTTGTGGCTAACTTGAATCTGTCGGAAGCAGAAACTCCTAAAAGTGCTTGCTGTAAAAAATATGACGTAGAGGGCGCTCTAGCACAGTATAATAATACACAATCCGTGCATGCCACAAATATTGTAGAAAGTACCACACGTAAAACTATGCATTTCTGGCAACTTTTCACACATTTTGCCTTTTGAGAAAATAGTCGATTAACTTATTCTCTATGATAACGATTATTGTGAACCGTGACGGATAAATGGTCACCCGAAGGATTTATAATAGATGGTCCTCTAAAATATGATGAATCACAGAGTTCTGGTGGATAAAGACTCTGGCATACGCGTGTATGTATGCCACAGTTTTGGAGTATCCCAGAAATGAGTTTGATGCACACACAGGTCTCCATAAATATGACGGCACATACACACACACACAGACATTTTTTAAAAACAACTGTTTTGGGTTCCTGGGACCTCAAAACGTAAAGATTTGATGTTATCTCAATTTTCGATTTTGGACTAATTGTAGTAACCTCCCACAAATATGTCACTGTCACTTTTAAAGTTTTATTGGAAAAAACTCACCGAAAGCGTTCCGGTGGGGTTGCTTACACTTGTAGGGCTTGTAAGCGGTTCAGGATGGCCTCTCACACCATCCGTGGGCTTTATAAACGTCGAAAAAACTTGTAATCTCTCGATACACCTGACACGTCAAAAATACTCAGCATGCAGTCTGCACGCTTTAACACACTAGCAGAGAACTTATACCACAAATGGACCCGTAGTATTTTTTGGGAATTTTCCTTTGAGTCCATTTAATAAAATTTGACATTTTTCTGAAAATTTGACATTTTTCTGAAAAGTGATATTTTTCCGAAAATTTGACATTTTTTGAAGTGACATTTCTCCGAAACTTCGACATTTTTTCGAAAATTTGACATTTTTCTGAACTGACATTATTCCGAAAATTTGACAATTTTCAAACATTTGACATTTTTCTGAAAGGTGACGTTTCTTCGAAAATTTGACGTTTTTTCGAAAATTTGACTTTTTCCTGAATTTTTGACATTTTTCTGAAAAGTGACATTTTTTCGAAAATTTGACATTTTTCTGAAATGACTACTTCGAAAATTTGACAATTTTCAAACATTTGGTATTTTTCTGAAAGGTGACATTTCTTCGAAAATTTGACATTTTTCTGAAAAGTGACATTTTTTTGAAAATTTGACATATTTCTGAAATGACTACTCCGAAAATTTGACAATTTTCAAACATTTGGCATTTTTCTGAAAGGTGACATTTTTTCGAAAATTTGACGTTTTTTCGAAAATTTGACGTTTTTTCGAAAATTTGATATATTTCTGAAAAGTGACATTTCCCTGAAAATTTAACATTTTTTCGAAAATTTGACATTTTTCCGAAAAGTTACATTTCTCCGAAAATTTGACATTTTTCTGAAAAGTGACATTTCTCCGAAAATTTGACATTTCTTGGAAATTAAAAAAAAAAAATTTCGTGACTCGTCTTGTAGAAATATTTTTTTGATATCATCATCAGTTCGCCTGTTATAAGAATTTTATGCTTTTACGACGTCATCAGAACGTAGGTGTATTTTTAATTCACTCGTATTCCAACCATCTACAATATTTCCATCTACGTTTCAAACTTTAATTGGATGTTTCCAATAGTTAAGTCGATATCTGCACCAGTTTCTAAGAATTTTTCTTATTTGTGACGTAATGTGACGTAGGTGTATTATTAATTCACTCGTAATCCGTCCGTCTACAATATTTATACCTACGTTTCAAATTTCAGTTCGATATCTTCAACCGTTCCCGAGTTATCAGCCGAAATCACTGAACACCTCTGTCATTATTAGAATATCACCCTGTACATTGCACTGCTTTGAGGACAAAGCAAGTGAAATTTTTGTTTTTTCATTTTTTTCACGGAAACCAAATCGAAAAAGTGCAAGTGTGATATATCATTGAAATCGGAATTTTTACTGCTTTTCAATGGTTCAATTACAAATTGTAAGTAATCATAAAATAAACAACTTGTTGTGCTAAAACGGCACTAAACGTAATCCGATCTCAACCAAAACCTTTTCAGATCTTCTGGAGCACTAAAGAAACCCTCATGCAAAGTTTCATCCAAATCCGTTTAATAGCTTCGCCGCTATCGTGCTAACATACATACACACACACACACACACACATACACACACACAGACATTTTTTAAAAACAACTGTTTTGGGTTCCTGGGACCTCAAAACGTAAAGATTTGATGTTATCTCAATTTTCGATTTTGGACTAATTGTAGTAACCTCCCACAATTTTATTGTGGGGAGGTTAATACACCTTAGATAAGCCGCAATCTTGAATACCTCAAAATGCCCAAAGGTTCCAGAATGGCATCAACCAGATTCTTAAATTAAACCTACTAAAGTGCCGGTAACCGTAAAGAAACCTCTACTATACCTTACTTCCACCTTTTTTTATTGATCCCCTGACTAATATGGGTTGTCAGAGAATTACAAATATTAAAAATTGATATTTGAATTAGATTTTCATTATTAATTGAATAGATTTTGCAAATAAATTAACTTTAAAATTTATTATTTTTTAGCATAACTTGAAGTAAGCTATCAAAAGAATGCAAGAAAATCCTATAAAGATATTCTTTACTTTAAACAGAATGTTCACAAAGAAATTTTATGCAGGTTGAATACAGTTCCGCTATTCGAACAATTCTATTTACAATGATTATTAAAATTATTAATTGGCATCCAGAGCAGATAAACTTATACCTTCAAACAATTGACAGAAGCAAAAAAAGCCATTTTAATTATGAAACTATGCAGAAAAATAACGAACTTTGGTAATAGAATTCTGTAGATTTGTAGCGGAAGCACAATGGACCGCAGGACCTGAGAGCTGCGAACTTTCGTTACCCGCTAAAAGAAGAAGAAGAAGAGGAAGAATAGACAAGATGCAGGAATTTTAGATTTCATAACGTTATATAGATTTTAGTTGTTTATTTTTATCTTATCAAAGTATTTAACATATTTTTGTTACGTAACTTGTGCTACTGTATAAACTAACGAGGTAAACTGAAGTATTAAAGATTTTTTTTTTAATTTTAAAATTACAGTATCTCAGAAACTGTTAGGTTTTGCATAATGCATATTGTTAAATCAATTGCAAATAAGCTCTATTATCGCACCTTCAAAGGAATACATCGAATTACTTTGCTTATAATTTGCAGCAATAATAAAATAACGTTGGAGAGCCTTAGGAAACCTAAATAGAGTAACGTATTTTCCTGTTGTTCTGCTTGAACATAAAAATGACTCGTTAACGCAACACACAGCATTCTCTCACTACGATCTCTTATCTACGCACAGCACAAGAGTCTTAATACGTGGTAAGAATATTGTTGGATTTTTTGATATTATGTCATTAGGTTAAAAGAGTAAATGAACTGTAAATAGAAACAAAAAATGGCGTTAATATAATTTGGACGAGAAGTTTAAGTGCCGCTTCTGGTAGTTCTCTTTTCTATGTACAAAGTTCCTTTATCTACTATTTGGATATGTTGTCAAGAACACGTATTGCATATTATGTTCTTTTGAGTGCCCACCTAACCAAATTTGAATTTGTAAAAATGGAGTGCGGGTGATAATGGGGGTGGTTAATGCCTTAGCTTCTCGTAAATACCAATTTTATGGACTCTTACTTGCTTGATTCACCTATTTACCCCCCATTTACCCCAATTTATTCCCCAAGCCTTCAACGGAATGAGATCAAAATATAATCTAGTTCCAGATCTCATTAATATACATGCGTGTACCAAAGACTATAGCTATATAGATAAGATGATAAAAATTGCCCCCGCCTGGATTTTTATTTCGAATTGGTCATTCGAAAGAACATATTTGAAAACCCCCTCAGCCAAATTTTCAGTCCCCTAGGTGCTAATAGGGTGCTCCTATCGTAAAAAACGTGTTTTTTGGAAAAAAATTTCTCATGCTCGACTATTTGTTCCAAAAAATCTGAAAAACTTCATGGGTTCAGGAAAAAATATTTGAATTTTTCAATGATTTTTTAAGCATTGAAGGTCATATTTGGCTAACTTCTAAGTAACAATTTTTGTGTCCTTTTTTCCGTACTTTCGAATGCGGGTGTTAGAATTACCATTTTCAGACCGGAACATGCTCAAAATTTGAAAAAACCGTTTTTTCCGCATTTTAACCTCCCTCTCAATAAAATTGTGGAAGGTTACTAAAATGGGTCCAAAATCGAAAATTGAGATAACATCAAATCTTTACGTTTTAAGATCCCAGGAATCAAAAAAAGTGATTTTTGAAAAATGTCTGTGTGTATGTGTGTGTGTATATGTGTACGTATGTAAGCACGATAGCGGCGAAACTACCAAACGGATTTGGATGAAACTTTGCATGAGGGTTTCTTTAGTGCTCCAGAAGATCTGAAAAGGTTTTGGTTGAGATCGGATTACGTTTAGTGCCGTTTTGGCACAACAAGTTGTTTATTTTATGATTACTAACAATTTATAACCGAACCATTCAAAAAACAGCAAAAATTCCGATTTCAACGATATATCACACTTGCACCCTTTCGGTTTGGTTTCCGCGAAAAAAATTAAAAAACAAAATAACACGCTTCTTGTGTAAGATATATTTTATAGTCTAACCTAACGTTCGGTAGACTAGTGTGTTAAAGCATGCAGACTGCCATACACGTTTTTTCTAAGAACGTCAAGCCAATTGTGTAGGTTAGGGACTATATATTTTGAAAATCTTTTTTTGATAGGAGTCAGTTACTTTCGCGCGCGAAAGATTTTTTGACTGCTGTCAGATAAAATACGTCTAAAAGTTGTTAGTTACAGAAGTGTCACTTTGACACCTAACTTTATTGGGGGGGAGAAATGTCACTTTGACAGCTGTCAAAATTCTAGTTCCAAAACTTTCCTGGGGGAATTTATTTTTGACAGTTGTCCAAAAATTTTTAAGTTGGTATTGCACTTTGTTTTTAGGTTATGATTGTTTATATAGTTTTAAGGGTATGATTAACGGAAATGCTTCCGGAGATGCATCAGAAATAGGTTCATAGTTTTTGAACTTTTAATGTCAATGTCACTTTTATTAAGATTTGATGAAAAACTCACTCTGGACCCAGTTAAGGGCTGTCCGTAATCATACGGGCTCCTTATGGGTTATGTAGGCTCCATACAGCTACCACCGGCTTTAAACTTTCTCTTCTCTCTCTCTCTCTTGAAAAAAAAAACAATTGGCTTGACGTTCTTTAAAAAAACGTGTATAGCAGTCTGCACGCTTTAACACACTAGTCTACCGAACGTTAGGTTAAACTATAATAGTATTTTAAACAACAAGTTCCGAAAACGAATCTTTTCACATGAGTGAGACCGTTTGGTGGAACGAGCCGAAGGAGAGTTCCATAAGTCGAATGAGTGTGAAAATTTTTAGCTCAAATAGCAATCGTATTAAATTCATCCATTTCTAATCACGTGTGCTGAAACAACCAATCAGAACAGAATTACACTGAAAAGATCCCTAAGAGATCTTTTCACTTATGTTATCCAGTTTGACAGTAATGACAGTTCAATAATTTAAAGTTTATTTTTTGACAATGTCGATTTGGAACTGCAAATAATGATTTAATGAATACAATAATAGAAGAAAACACACCAAATAATACATAATACATAATCTACATTTAATTTTACAAATTGCTCTTTTAATATTTATGTTTTTAATAAATAGTTTTGAACAAATAAATAAAATAGATTGCAAAAAATTTTCTATGCGAATACCCCTCGAACGTTGATAAATCGCTCATAATTTTATCACAACTTCCTCAAGCACGTTGCTTTTAGGTAATATCCCTCCGCCTACGGCGTCGGGATATTACAAAGCAAGTGCTTTGGGAAACTGTGATAAAATTATTTCGTATTATCAACATCCTTGGGATATTATAGCTGAAAAGATGTTTTCAAAAGTGTTGTTTACAATACTTTTTCTACGGCTGCAGAATCAACTATTTTTAATAAACTTCTTTGAAAGTGGTGTGGTTTGAAGACTCCAAAACTGATGTTTAGTCGTTAAATACGTCGGTTGCCATGAAACTGAATAGGCTAGCCTACTTCAAAAAATACAAATAAAAGATGTCAGTTCTGTTTTTGTGAAAAACATGACAGGACGGACCGTGTTTTTTGGATTTTTGCACAATGACAGTTTCGAGTCATGGCTACTGTCCGTTATTTGTGGTTTTCGAAATCAGTCGTAGAAAAAATATATCTTACACAAGAAGCGTGTTATTTTGTTTTTTAATTTTTCTCGCAGAAACCAAATCGAAAGGGTGCAAGTGTGATATATCTTTGAAGTCGGAATGTTTACTGCTTTTTGAATGGTTCGATTATAAATTGTTAGTGATCATAAAATAAACAACTTGTTGTGCAAAACGGCACTAAACGTAATCCGATCTCAACCAAAACTTTTTCAGATCTACTGGAGCACTGAAAAAACCTTCATGCAAAGTTTCATCCAAATCTGTTTGGTAGTTTCGCCGCTATCGTGCTTACATACATACACATATACACACACACACACATACACACAGACATTTTTCAAAAATCACTTTTTTGATTCCTGAGATCTTAAAACGTAAACATTTGATGTTATCTCAATTTTCGATTTTGGACCAATTTTAGTAACCTCCCACAATTTTATTGGGGAGAGGTTAAAATGCGGAAATGCGTTTTTTCAAATTTTGAGCATGTTCCGGTCTGAAAATGGTAATTCTGACACCGGCATTCGAAAGTACGAGAAAAAGAACACAAAGAATTGTTATTTAAAAGGTAGCCAAATATGACTTTCAATGCTTAAAAAATCATTGAAAAATTCAAATATTTTTCCTAACCGCAGTTTTAATTCGAAAAATCTGAAAAAAATGAGGGTGAATTTTTTCAGAATTTTTGGAACAAATAGTCGAGCAGGAGAAATTGTTTTCGAAAAAACACGTTTTTTACGATAGGAGCACCCTATTAGCACCTAGGGGACTGAAAATTTGGCTGAAGGGGTTTTGAAATATGTCCTTTCGAATGGCCAATTCGAAATAAAAATCCAGGCGGGGGCAATTTTCATCATCTTATCCCGCTATAGCCTTTCAGGTCAATATCTTAAACGGTTCCAGAGTAATCGTGCGCACAAAAAAAAGTTACAAACAGACTGACAGAACGACTGACAGAACTTTTTTTTGCTCAAACTTAAAATCTTGACGTTTCAATACATTCTAAGCCTATTTCAACAATACAAATTTTTTAATTCTTTTTGCGTTACTATACTTCCACTGGATGTGGAAGTGAAATAAATAAATTGATTTTATAATTGAAAAAATAAAATTTATTTAAAAAACCCATGAACTCATTTAAATGCGTTCGTAAGTTTTTGATGTTCTTTAAGGAAATATTGCAGCCTTGTAAGCATTTACTGCTGTTATAAGCATTTGCTTCGTAGGAAATAATACAGGTGGTTCTTTTATTTTATGAACATTTTTTAAATGAGGATTTTAGTTTTTTTAGTACTTACAATGCCAGAGCTGGGTCGGATACAGTTAAAATGTATTCGAATACCGGATACGGATACATCAAATGTATTCGAATACCAGAGACAAGATACGGATACTTTTTGCTTTAAAAAGCTCTTCACTCTCGCCGAGGCGCACAGTGGGAAAAATATGCCCTTTTTTGGACAAAAATCTGCCGACAGTACAGATTTCAATCAAATTAAGTAAAAAAAATGGCAAATACCCTTAAGACATTGTACTTTAGAGTCGTGCTGCGGCAAAGTGGCTTTGGGTTAACCTAACCTAAAAATCGCAGATACTACTTCCACATCCAGTGGAAGCATAGAAACGACAAAAAAATTTAAAAAAAAATTATTGTTCAGATAGGCTTAGAATGTCATGAAACGTCGAAATTTTAAGTTTGAGCAAAAACAAATATCTGTCTGTCTGTGGGTCTATCTGTAACTTTTTTGTGCGCACAATTACTCTGGAGCCGTTTAAAATATCAACTTGAAATTTGGTACACATATGTATTTTAATGAGATCTGGAATTAGATTATATTTTCATATTATTCCGTTGAAGGGTTGGGGGTAAATAAGTAAATCAAGCAGGTAAGAGTCCATAAAATTGGTATTTAGTATATACAAGAGAAGCTAATGTCTTAAAAAAAATGTTGGCATTAGCCACCCCCATTACTGTCCCCACCCCATTATAAAAGGGGGTGAAAAAATTATTTCATCGTAGATGACCATTCGAAAGCTTATTTTAAAGAGGAAGGTTCAATGATGTAGTTATTAGAAATGAGTTGAAAAATTTTTTGAATCCTATACATAACCTCAAAAGTTGCCAAGAAAGTCATTTTTTAAGTACTTAACCTAAAGTATTTCAAAATCTTGACATGATGGGCCAATTCTGAGGCCAGTTTCGGATTCAGCGCGAAAAATTACTTCGGAAATTGGATAATGTTAGGGTTAAAACTTTTATGTTTATGACTGTTATTTAATACATACAATTTTTCACTTATAGGTTAGTCTGAATGCATAGGAATAAAATCATGTGGATAAAAAAACTATCCTTATTTTTACCTGTCAGTAAAATAATATTTACAAGTCTAAACGCAACTAGTGACGAGTATTTGGAATATCGTAATTTTTAGATCAACCCCCGTTCTCCTTTGAAGGATCGATAGAATGCGAGTAAGACTAAAGATGAGATCAGCATCTAAAAACCCTGTAGAAGCACTTTTGATCACTTAAACGTTATTTCACTTGAATCTCGAATTTTCACCACCTTAAACCTTCAACTTCTATTTTAACTCCTTAAAAGGGTTATGGTTCATACGTTAAAAACGATTCAAGAAATTTAAGCAATTAACTTATGATCCCATAAAAATGAAATTGGTATCCAATTTACATGAACCCTGTATAGCGTTATCGCTATAAATAAAATTAAAATGGAAGTAAATATACTTATATTGTTTTTAATACATGTTCATATTTTATATGATTTTGGTATTATTTAGTATATTGATATTATATTTTTATATCGAATGTTTTTATTTTTCTTAGCGACTCCATGGAAACTTCTCGCTTTTGGAACTTCTCGAATGGAAGTAAATATACTTATATTGTTTTTAATACATGTTCATATTTTATATGATTTTGGTATTATTTAGTATATTGATATTATATTTTTATATCGAATGTTTTTATTTTTCTTAGCGACTCCATGGAAACTTCTCGCTTTTGGAACTTCTCGATTTCCAGTGAGTGAGTCGCTATAGTCGCTATATACACCCCCTCGTTAAAAAAGAAAATAGTCAATCAATCAACGTGTCGATTGCAAAACGTACTTTTTTAATCGGGGTAGGCAAAGTGTCACATCTGTCAACTAATACAAAAGCCGGTTTAACCCTATCAATATTGACAGTTATGACTTTGGCTCCTTTCTTAAAGGTAAATAACTTATCTGAACGAGATAAAACTTTAAACGGTCCTTCATATAAAGGAGTAAATGAACGTTTTAAACGTTCAATGCGAACGAAAATAAAATCGCAAGAGGCAAGATCTGAACTAACAAAAGTTTTGTAATTGCCATGCGAAGTTGGAGGAACAAATTTTAAATTATTAAAATAAATGCGTAATTTGTCAATGAAATAAGGAATATCTGGGGAATTATACGATTCAACGAAAAATTCGCCAGGTAAACGAAGGGTTTGACCATATATGAGTTCAGCAGGTGAACATTGCAGATCTTCCTTGGGAGTTGTCCTAAATGCTAATAAAATGATGGGTAATTCATCTGTCCAATGTGATGTATTGGCTCTAGCTAACAAGGAAGTTTTAAGTGAGCGATGAAATCTTTCAATTAAAGAGTCGCTATGGGGGTGATATGCAGTTGTACGTATTCTATGAAAACCTAAAAACTTTGCAAATTCATTAAATAATCTTGACTCGAATTGTACTCCTTGATCAGTCGTTACTGACAAGGGAACACCGAATCGACAAACAAAGTTTTGAAATAAAGTACGCGCAACTGTTTCTGCTGTGATGTCGCGAAGAGGGTACGCTTCCGGCCACCTAGTGAATCGTTCAATCACCGTAAGAATGTAAGAGTTACCTTTGGATGGAGGTAATGGTCCTACCAAATCTATGTGGATGTGGTCGAATCTGATTTTCGGAATGGTGAAGTTCCCGAGAGCACTTCGCGTATGTCGACTGACTTTGACAGCTTGACAGTTAATGCACGATTTTGACCATAAATTGCAATCTGTGTTCATTTTCGGCCAAAAATAGTTATTTGAAATCAACAGTCTAGTGGCTTTAATACCAGGATGAGATAAGTTGTGAAAAATATCGAATATTGTTCGTCTGTAAACAAGTGGGACAAAAGGTCTGACTTTTGCACGAGAAACATCACACCAAATAAAATCATTTGAACCTGGAATTTGTATCTTTTTTAAAATGAAATTGGTTTTAGTTAGTGATGATTTATCTGACAATAAATAGTTGAGATTTGAATCTTTCTCCTGAGCTTCACTAAGCAACTTTAGGTCAAAGTTAACATTAAGGAAGGGAGAATTTTTAAGTTGAAGTGGTAAAATATCTTGTTTTAAGGAAGAAGTGTCGTAAATACGTGACAAGCTGTCAGCTATTACATTATGTTTTCCTTTAACATGTTGTATTTTACAAGAAAATTGAGCTATGTATTCTAAATGACGTATTTGACGAGGAGATCTTTCTGCTTTTGTGAATAAAGCGTTGATTAAAGGTTTGTGATCTGTAAAACAATTAAATTTGCGACCTTCAAGTATAAACTTAAAATGTTTAATTGCAGTATATAATGCTAAAAGTTCTTTGTCAAAAATCGAATAATTGGTTTGTGCTGTGGTTAATTTACGGGAAAAGAATGCTAAAGGAGCAAGAAATCCCTTATTATCTTTTTGCTCTAAAACTGCACCCATGGCAAGGTTAGAACAATCGACTGAGAGAGATAAGATAGTATCGTCATTATTGCAAGGATGAGCTAAAACTACTGCATTACTTATTGCGTCTTTGGCTTTCGAAAATGCGTCTAAACATTGATCAGGCCAACTATTTATCTTTGTAATTTTATCATGAGATAAACTGTTACAAAGAGAATATAGGGGAAGTAATATTTCAGCAAAATGAGGTATGAAACGATGATAAAAATTCACCATACCTATGAAACGTTGTAGTTGTTTGAGAGTTGTCGGTAAAGGGAAATTATTAATGACTTCGACTCTCTCAGTTGATGGTAAAATACCTGATGAAGAGATGTGATGACCTAAAAAGGTTAAATTGTCAACTCCTAAGATACATTTAGATGGTTTAATGTTTATTCCGTATGTGTCTAATCTCTTGAAAACCTTTTCCAAATGTTCCAAATGTTGTACATCTGATTGACTTGCGATTAATATATCATCCAAATAGACGAAAACGAAAGGTAAATTGACAAGTACTTCATTCATAAAACGTTGGAAAGTTTGACCGGCATTGCGTAGACCAAAAGGCATGCGGGAAAATTCAAACAGTCCGAATGGAGTTGTTATAGCTGTCTTATAAACGTCATTTTCAGCGACAGGTATCTGATGGTACGCTCGCACTAAATCAATCTTGGAGAAAATAGTGCAGCCGTGCAACTGAGAGCTAAAGTCGTGGATATGAGGTAATGGATATCTGTCTGGAATGGTAATCGTATTTAGTTGTCGATAATCTCCACAAGGTCTCCAGTCATTCTCTTTTTTCGCCACTAGATGGAGTGGAGAGGAAACTTGAGAAGAAGATGGTCTGCAGATACCTAATTCTACCATGTTATTAAATTCTGTTTGAGCTATTTTAAATTTAAGATTGTCTAATCTACGAGGTCGTGAAAAAGGTAAATGACCTTCAGTAACTATATGATGTACAATAGAATGTTTAATAGGTAAATTGTAATCTGGGGAACTAATTAAATTAGGAAATTGTAAAAGTAATTTGTTATATTTATCTGTCAAAGGAAATAATTTAAGTGAATCTAATCTATAATTGTCTAAAGGACTATTTTTAATAAAACAATTAACTGACAAATTAGTCTTGTTATCAATTATTCGAGCTCCTTTAAGATCAACAACTAAACCAAAATGAGACAAGAAATCTGCTCCGACTATCGGTATGTCAACGTCTGCTATATTGAAAACGAAAGGAAATAATCTACGTAAGTTTAGATTGACTTTTAACAATTTCTTACCGTATGTAAAAATGGTTGAACCGTTAGCCGCGGTTAATATCGTATCAAAATTCTTTTTTAAATCTGTGAAAGCATTGCGTGGCACCACAGATAAATCGGCACCAGTGTCAATTAGGAAGTTCAGGTTGTTAGATCTATCGTAAATAAAAAGTCGACGACGTTTGCTGTTAGAAATGTCAAAATCAGACGTCATAGAATTATCAAACTTCAGTCATCTTTGAGAATTATCAGATTTTTTACAATTCTTACTGAATTTGCACCATTCACCTCCACAACGATAGACATTGGCACCATAAAGTTGATGGTAGTAACAAATAGTATTGTCTGTACGATCAAATTTATTGGAAACATTATTACGGCTGGGTGAACGATTGCGATTAGTGGTACGAGTTTGTGAATTGCTTCTACTTTTGCAATTGTTGCAGCATGAAGTAGAAGGTTGAGGCTCGAAGGATTGATTGGAAAGTCTGGATTCTAAAGAGTTTAATCGAGAATTAAAAATTTCTTGTTTTTGTAATACTTGATTAATTGAATCATGGAAAGTGATTGAAAAATTTTTGATAGTGGTAGTTAAATCTGATAACGGGGTGGACTCAGAGTCAAGAGGATTTTTGGAGTACGATGCAACCATTGAATTTTGACAGGACTCCCAGATCTGATCTGCAATATCTAGAATCTCTTTTGTGTCTGTTTTCCCTGAAGCTGTAATGGCAATATATACTGTTTGAGGTAAACGTCTTTTCCATAGCTTTATCAATAAATCTTGACTAACCATGCTGAATCCTCCAACCATATTCAGCATGGATCTATAGAAATCTGAAGGTTTCAGATCGCCCATTTGGGAACCTGATAATAGATCATTCAGACGTTTTTCCTCACTCGATGATAAACGTGAAATTAAAACTTTCTTTAAATTTATATAGAGATCCGTTTCCGGGGGATTAGATATTATATCGTATATATTATCTATCACATCTAATGGCAAATTAGCTATAACCTGATCATACTTTTTCTTGTCATTGACAATTTTTGCAACAGAAAACTGTGATTCGATCTGGGTAAACCAAATTTATGGTTTTGATTTCCAGAATGGGGGTAGTTTGACAGACGTGACATAATAGGTTTGAGGAAAATCCTCCTCTAAAGGTTGTGTTGGCATAACTAATCGATTGTGATTGATTGATTGATTGATTACTCTTAGATAAAAAAGGAAATGTACTTTAACTCACTCACCGACAGATGACAGTACTTGTAATGTACAACTTCAGTTGATTGAATTAGGAAATTACCATAAATTATAGGAACATCTATTCAAATTTGGAACCTCTATCCAAAATTCATCTGGAAAATTCTTCTCTTTATAAAATGGTCAATTTATAACGATAGTTGATATATTGAATCTCTTCTTGTATATATTTATCACGTCGGACATAAAATGATCACTTCTGGCATATATTTATGACGTTGGACATAAAATGATCACGTCGGGCATATAGAGATCACGTCGGGGTCACCAAATTTATAGCGTTATCGCTATAAATAAAATTAAAATGGAAGTAAATATACTTATATTGTTTTTAATACATGTTCATATTTTATATGATTTTGGTATTATTTAGTATATTGATATTATATTTTTATATCGAATGTTTTTATTTTTCTTAGCGACTCCATGGAAACTTCTCGCTTTTGGAACTTCTCGATTTCCAGTGAGTGAGTCGCTATAGTCGCTATACCCTGCTTCATTTGTTTGTGACTCTCGACCAAGGAGGTAAACGCAGAATAAAGAGAAAAAAAAACTGCCCAAGGAATCACTACATCCACATCCAGTTTTTCTATCCCAGTCTCTCACAACGAAAAAAAAATTGTACGAGGAAATAATTACTTATGGAATAAAATAATATTTGAAATCGTCTACCCCAAAAACCTATAAAACGATATGCCACATCGGAAGTGGGGGTCGGTGTGGTGGAAGGGGGGGGGGGGGTAGTGGTGGTGGATGAATTAAAAAGAAAGTTAAGGCCTTTGGTTATTGTACACATACCTTTTATAATGAGGGGTAGTAATGGGGGTGGCTAATTCCAATTTTTTTTTAGACATTAGCTTCTCTTGTATATACTAAATACCAATTTTATGGACTCTTACCTGCTTGATTTACCTATTTACCCCCATTTATCCCAATTTACCCTCAACCCTTCAACGGAATAAGATGACAATATAATCTAGTTCCAGATCTCGTTAAAATACATATGTGTACCAAGTTTCAAGTCGATATCTTAAACGGTTTCAGAGTAATCGTGCACACAAAAAAGTTACAGAAGACCGACAGACAGATATTTTTTTTTCTTAAAATCTCGATGTTTCATGAGATTCTAAGCTTGTTTGAACAATAAAATTTTTTTAAATTTTTTTGTCGTTTCTAAACTTCCACTGGATGTGCGATTTTTAGGTTAGGTTAAACCAAAGCCACTTTGCTGCAGCACTACTCAAAAGTACAATGTCTTAAGGGTATTTGCCATTTTTTTTTTACTTAATTTGATTGAAATCTGTACTGTCGGCAGATTTTTGTCCAAAAAGGGCATATTTTTCCCACTGTGAGGCGTCTCGCCGAATGTCTCGGCGAGACATTTGGCATGGCAAGTAACTCCGAGCGCTACCATCCACATTCTCGCCTAGCACAGTAGTGTTCTGTTTTTTGGACGAAATGGACGACGTCGAAGTTGCCGCTGCTGCAGCTTATTGTGCATTATCCTATTACAATTTTGTGCAAACATACTACAAACTAAAAATAAAAAAACCTTGGAAGAAAAGACGATGGTGGAGCGCCAGTGAGGTGAGCGGAGACACGGCGAGTCAAGGCGAGCGTGCCATCTACACACTCGTGCTCGGGTCCCCTCGCTTTGCCTCGGCGAGAGTGAAGAGCAGGCATAACACTTGAAGCGGCCAGCGCGTCTGTGTCAGATATTCACTTTATTCGGCTTTTCCACTTTTATTTTATTCATTACTAAGATTAAAGTATTTTTTGGAGAATATCTCTGGAACGACGTGTTATTTCCATTTTAGGTGACGGCAACTGTTTATTTCTTAATTTGTGTATTTTTTAATAGAAGAATACCAACATATAAAGAAAAACCGCTGCCCAAGGAATCACTACTTCCACATCCAGATTCTCTATCCAAGTCACTCACAACGAAAAAACTTTATATGTGAAAATAATTGTTTATGGAACTTTAATAATATAATATTTGAAATCCTCTACCCCAAAAACCCATAAAACGATATCCCACATCGGTAGTGGGGTGGGGGTGGTGATAGGGGGGTGGCAGTGGGGGGGTGGATGAAGTAAAAAATATTTTGAGGTTTCTGGTTCCTGTACATGCACTAAATCACATTTTTTTTTTTCATCCCCTTTAATAAGGAGGTGGGGGTGGTAATGGGGGTGGCTAATGCCAAAAAGTTTTTTGAGACCTCGGCTTCTCTTGTATATACTAAATACCAATTTCATGGACTCTTACCTGCTTGATTTATCCATTTACCCCAAATTTACCCCAATTTACCCCCCAACCCTTCGACGGAACAAGATGAAAATATAATCTAGTTCTAGATCTCGTTAAAGTACATATGTGTACCAAATTTCAAGTCAATATCTTAAACGGTTCCAGAGTAAACGTGCGCACAAAAAAAGTTACAGACAGACAGAAATTTTTTTTTCGCTCAAACTTAAAATCTCGACGTTTCATGATATTTTAAGCATATTTGGACAATACAAATTTTTAAAAAATTTTTTGTCGTTACTATACTTCCACTGGACGTGGAAGTAAAAATATTACCAACAGAGCAGGTACACATTCATAACAATAAATTTTAGACAAAAATATTTCATAAATTGAATTATTTTACTTAATACATTGACATAAAATCTACGAAAAATAAAATTTACAATAATTAAGCATTCACACTCAGTCTTATATTATATTCTTTACAAGCTTCTTTAAATTTGCTGATGGTGTAACAATTTTTCCCCAGTGGTAGATATACTGCTTCAGCCCATTATAGTAAAAACTGTTTTGACTATAATTTGTATTTATATATTATGAAGGTTTTGTTGTTTGTGACCCATCTTACAGTAATTAATAATTTAATTGGATATGAAAATATGCGCTGCATTGCATTAGTCAATTATTTCCTAATTATTTATTTAGCTTATATGGAGACTAACAACGAAGAAAGTTTTACCTATATGGCTCGGAAAATATTATTTAGAGCTAATTATAACCGTGAAAAAATCACCGCTATGGCTCATGAAGAAGTAAACCTGGATTGGACGTTTAAGGTTTGACCGTAGGGTCATTGTGGCTAACATTACGGATGAATTCATTTTGAGAATGAGTATGCGCGTTTGTGAGAGCTGTCTGGATTTATTGTTGATGTAGGAAAACGAGTTTCGAATTGGGAATGAAAAGTTTATTCTGTCGACAGTAGACGACCGATTCCAGAAAACAAAGCTATTGACAACGCAGATGGTCAAAATTCCTACTCTATCCAAGAAACCAAGCAAGAAGGATTGCAAGCACTGCTATCGTATGGAAAAATTACAGGGCGAGATAGAGGTTAACATTGTCAAGACAGATCTTTCAGACGATTGGACAAAGGAAGCTCTAAGGAAAGAGCAATTGAATGATGCAGAAATTGGGCTTATATTGAAAGCAAAAGAAGGGGGCACCCGCTTCAGAAAATGGAGTGGGGTAGAAGACGGGCCATTGAGGAGAGCATGGGAAAACCCGGATGGAAAGCAAGTTGCTATGGGTCTAGTGATTTCCAGAGTTGTGGATCACAAGTACTCCAGTAAATGAATAATGGAATATCTGGCGAACACTTTGGTGTAAATAAGATGCTGAATACAGTACAAGAATGATTTTATTGGGTTAATGAACTCCACGATGTGGAAGCTTGGTGTTGCAAAGCAAGATTTATGCGGCTAGTAATTGACCACAGAGTAGTTGCACGGGTTAATTTAAGCAGTATAATGTCGGAGCCCGTTTTGAGAGGATGACCATAGCCAGTGACCGAATTAAGACTCATTATGACCGCAATGCTAGTTCAGGAGGATTCAAGGTGGGAGATCTGGCTTGGCTGTACAACCCTCAACGGAAGAAAGGGAGATCCCAGAAGCTTCATTCGCCTTAAGAAGGTCCGTATTCCGTCATGACCCGAATCAGTTATGTTGTTTATCGAATACAAAGAAGTAAAAAGTCGAAGATGAAAATCGTACACTTAGATAGACTGGTTAAGTACGTTGGAGAGACTAAATTGCCAGACAGGGACGTTCAAGCTTAAGACATCTATAAGAATTCTTCTTGCGTGTGAATAATAGAAAACTACACATAGTTGGTTAGTTCGGCAATCGTCTCAGAGATGGCGCGCGCGGTGTCGGCATCTGAAAATTACAGACATATATCTAGAACATAGCAGTTTACGGTAGAGAATTTCAAAACCACTTGCTTGACTATAAAAATAGAGGGCGAGTGGCCGCAGTACAAATAGTTCAGTTCAGTTAGTGAGTTCAGATCAGATCAAGAAGAAGTGACTGAAATATTGAATTATAGAACTGAGTGTAATATTAGTGAAGTAATTATTTGTTGGAATTAGTACTTAAGTCAATAAATTAGTGTTTAGTGTTACCCTGGTGTTGTAATTTTTAAACCCACAGTACAAGGTGTTTACTAAGGGGTGGTAACACGTGACAAAGTAATATAAATTTTCAATTTATTAATACAAGTTTATTTGTTATTTTAACACTTTAATTATATCAACATTCTAGCAGAGTTTAGCCGTTGCTATTCCATGACTCAACCAGAGCACAGAGAAAACACGCACATGGCGTATTACGACGAGTGGAAGATTCGGATCACCGCCGAGAGGTCCGAGTCGATTCCATTCACGCGCCGTTTCACCTAAAACCGGATATTAACGAAACTTTCGATCGAGGTCGCCAAATTACAATCAACGTACATAACCAGTCTGTCTAAGTGTAGCCAAATTCCAATCAAACAGTGCGTGAAGTATCAAGCGACTGACGTTCAACATCCACGTTAACGAGACTGTAGGCAAGATCTGCTCCATGTCCAAGAGTCTGAATCCGCTTCTGGCGCGGGGTAGCGGACTCAACAGGAATAAAAAAAAGTTGTTGTGCATGATGGTAATCAGGCCAGCCATCACATACGCGGCGCCGGTGTGGTGCAGCATCCCTGCCACAACAGTGCCGAAATTGCGAATATTAGAACACAAATTTATGCGCCCCGTTTCAGACTCCAATAGGTACACCTCCCTCAGAGATCTTTATGCACATTACCACGACATAACCCCACTAGCGGACTACGTCCAAGAAACTTTACAAGAATTCTATAAATTCAAACTGGGCGGTAGTCCTCTAACCCACAACATAATCCGAATCAGAGAGCATAATGCCATACTTTTCAATATAAAACACCCATTATCGTACCAGGCGTTGCTTATCTTCCGGAAACTTCCTTAGCCACACTTCCTCCTACGACAACTTACCTCCACCCTTACTCTTTATCTTTTCTTAACTTTACAACTTTCCAATCTCTTTCCCCCTCTTTGTGTTTGTACAATTTTGTTCTTTTATCCTTTTTGTTCTTTTTGTCCTCTTCTTGTTTTTTCTAAATCCCCACTAGGCCGAAAATTTCTGATAAATCCTAATTTTTTAAACCACAGCTTTTAACCACCGTACCTTCCTTGCCTTCCATGCACGAATTGAATTGAAAATTGAGAAAAACACAACAACCATCCCCTGCAACGTTGTCATCTTCCGCAGATGAGATTCGAATTCAGGAAATAGCGACTCACCATATTGTCTCACTCATGGCGGGCTAGTCCACTTTTATCGCCTCGGTAACCCATTAAAAATGCTACTGAACATCATAGGTTAGCATAGATTCGAACCCGGCACTCCGTAAGCATTGAGCCATTGATCCGGTTAATTAGTGTTCCCTTTATAATTTAAACAGACATTATAATTTCTATTATATTTCGCAACACATCCAAACATTAAAAATGTTTAAAATTAGAAACATATAACAATATAAAAAATTTAATTTTTTAAAATAAAACAATTGGTAGTTTTTAGTAGCTTCCTGTGAGAAAAAGGGACTGTGTTAAGGATGTAAAAAACAGCCGAACGCCGAACGCATTTGGCGAATAAGACATCTGCATTGGTGCCCAACAATTTTAAAATATTATATTTTTTTTAATTTGCAGTGTATTTAATCAAAGTATAGCGACCATATTGCTTTCTAATGTAAAATAGACACCGTATTGGTATTCATGACATATGAGTTAACTAGGAATCATACTCCAAATGTATGTTTTGCACTAATATGAGAGATTGTAAATTAAAGTTTTCTTTTTAAAAAAATGACCGTCGACATGGTTTCTAAGGGAAAATGTTGATGCGTCCTAATTGAAAATGAATATTTTTGGTGTAAGGACTAATCATACCAAATGGCACCCTGTGGAGTTGAAGTGCGGTATTCGTCCTATTTACGTGGCGTACCGCACCCACTATCTCACATTTTTCTTATTTATTTTACTTTAAATCACTTATTTTTCGAAATGAAAAAACACGTGTTAATTAAAGAACCGTTACTGTTAATCAGTATCGAACCTTCGCTCCTCATAACCCAGAGCTGCCGTTCGTAAAATTTTGGGTACCTTTTGATTAAGAATTTTTTTTGTTTTCAAATAGGTGGTGCCGAACCAGTAAATTATCTTTACAGATTTTTGCTTATTTTATTTATTTCTGTCTAATAACAATACAGTTTCTGCACGATAATAGAAAAAATACATATATACAAAAATAGAATTCTTAAACTATTTTGGCGAATAGGGCATCTGCATTGGTGTCCAAGTAGTAGTCGCCTCTGGCCCTGTCGAAGGAGAAAATAATTAGTTAATAAATTATTATCAATTATAACTAAGTCGTAAAATTAATAATTAATAGGATGGAAAATATAATTTAAGATATTACGCTTGAAATAACAGAACCATATGAAATCTCTTTTAATTCTACAAAGTTGATTATTGAAAAAAATAAAGTTGTACGATGCTAATGGCTATATAGATTTATAGCAAAAATATAATAGTTACATAATATTATTTATTACAAAACAGATGAATGATGACGAGCAGTAGAGATGCGACGCACAGCTACCTTCTCAAGGTTGTATCTTAACTGGCGTACAGTGGCGTGCAGTTAAAACGGTTTTATGAAAAAATGGCGTCATAATTAAAAACGTATTAGAAAATAATTATATTGAAACAATATTTACATGCTATTCATGATATAACTAATAAGTAATAGCTAAAAATATATACATTAAAAATTGTACATATAAATATTATAAGTGCTGTTGACTAGGCATTAATTACCACTATCGAAATAATTATCGGTGCTATAACCGTTTCCTAAGCAAATTATTAATAGTTCATCTTCATTAAAATTATCCACAAGCACTTCATCTTCTAAATACTTGTCCTCTATTTTCATCACATGGTCAAAGCGTTCCTTTTAATCTTCCGCTATTTGGTTAAATATGCATTCGACTAATTTTCGCATCTTCTAATTAATTAAATGTGATATTGGTGCACCTGTGATACTGTTAACTGTAGCTTATATTAACTCAGTAGAAATTAAATTCGGTGATAGAGTGGTAGACGAATACAGATATGTCCATGGCTTTACAATGAGGTATGAAATCTGTGGGTAATGTATCGTTTTTATAATATTTGATAATTGCATAAAATTGTGGCTTCGAGATATTTCGCTCAAGAAAATGTTCCTGTCAATTAACCATTTCATCATGCCTGCCTTTCTAGAATTTGATGAAGTTGCTAAATTTATCTGTATTTTATAACAGGGTACATTGTTATCAACAGATTATAGAATTTTTCAGCAAATTAGGGACATCTGTTCCTAGCGGTTTCCATAGTTTTCATAATTTATTTCTGCATGATAATCCCCCGTTTTAGAAGCCGATTTAAACATTACCGAGCTTCAAATAAGAATCTCATTATCCCACAATCATACATGACAATCAGCCTTTCACTTTGGGTATATTTGCCAAAAGTTCTTTCGCCGAGTCATCCATCCAATACTACGAAGACGTGAGTTCACTTTGCAAATAGATTTCAGCCAGGTAAATAATTGGCATATTGAATTCGAAAATGTTTAATTTCCTTTAAAATGAAATTGGAAGACATCTTATGTAGTGTTGAATTAGCCCTTTCCGATTATTTTGTGTTGTTATATAATATAAAACTATCAACGTATTATTGATACCATTCCGTTCCAAATCGGTCTGTTCTGACTCAGTTTTCCCAGGGTAACACGATGTCCCTCGATCTTATGAACATAGACAATATGACGTATATCCGCTGTCCTATAGTCTAGTCCATAAAAACCTAAGTATGCCATGAAAGCAAAAGCTATTACTAGTAATGACTTTTGATTTTCATCCGATAATTGAACATTATTCGTCACAAAAATAGTATGTACGCACAATTTTTACATTATTAAATAAATATTTTGTTGTAAAATCAAATCGAACTAATATAGTACATGAGAGCTCCTATGCTGAATGGAACGGTACTGAATTTGTTCAGTGAGGTTAAGTATCCTGGACCAAAAACCTGAAACTCGCATTTGGAAAGGATATTTACAAAAGTAACAACGGCTATTTGGACGTGCCGTAGGCTGTTTGGTAAGACTTGAGGTCTGAAGCCAAAAATGATACATTGGTCCTACCTCTCGGTTGTCAGATCCATGATGACCTACACATTATGTGTATGGTAGCCAAAAACAGAAGAAAAACTAACACAAGGAAAGACGCAGAAACTGCAACGCCTTGCCTGTCTAGGTACTACAGGAGCAATGCGCTCCTGTCCCACAGCAGCACGGAGGCAATGCTGGACTTACTTCCTCTAGATTTGCATGTGAAGAAGGAGGCAGCACTTAGTACCCTGAGGCTGCATCAAGCACTTAAGTTCAGACCAGGCAACCTGGTTGGCCACATAAGGATTTTGGAGTTAATCCAATTTGAATCCATGACCAAACCCACCCACCCAATGCCAATAAAACATGACTTTGACTGCCCGTTTGTTGTGGTGATCGAAAAACTGCGGTTGAAGAAAGAGTCTGGTACACAGATGGATCCAAGATGGACGAAGGAGTTGGTGTGTGCGTAGCTGGGCCTAAATGCAGGTTATCTAAAGTCCTTGGTAACACCCCAACCATGTTCCAGGCAGAAATCTCTGCTATAGATCTGCGTGTCTAGGAATGCCTTAACAGAGGCACTCGAAGGGCAAAGATATATATACTCTCAGATAGCCAGGCAGCACTAAAGGCTCTCATGTCCTATACCTTCGAGTCTAAAATTGCCTGGGAATGCAGACAATCCCTGAAGCAGCTAGCAAGAAACAACAAGGTTATCTTGACGTGGGTGCCAGGCACGAGGGAATAGAAGATAATAAACTAGCTGACAGACTCGCAAGAAAAGGGGCTGAATCCCCATTTTTCAAACCAGAACCATTTTGTGGCTTATCTAAGGGACACATAACAGAGGAGGTTCAAAATGGGAAAAGAAACAAAAGAAGTCCTACTGGATGAATACTTCAGGCCAAAGATAAGCGAAAAGGTTTATAACATATTCGACAAAGAATTCGAATTCGGAAAGTCCGACCTAAAGCTAATCACAGGCCTTCTAACTGGCCACTGCCCCTTGAGATATCATCTCAAGAACATGAGCATAGCAGAAGATGACAATTGCAGATACTGTGAATCTGCAACTGAGACTGCGGAATATATACTTTGTGAATGCAAAGTACTAATCCGCATTAGGCTAAAGCACCTAGAACAGGCGCAATTAATGCCTGAAGACATAGGGAAACTAGCTCCCAGGAAAATCGCAAGCTTTGTAAAAAGTCTTGGAATCCTGGGCAAAACTAGTTGTAGGGTAATTAACAAAAGATCGAGGTGAAGAAAGGCCAACCCAGGACCAAGCGGCCTCTTAAACAGTCTACAATCTACAATCTACAATATAGTACATTATTCTGAACAAAAATTAAGAATTTTTCATTTGATAAACCAATTTACTGTACGAAAGAGAGTGAAGTATAGGAGAGCCTCTTCTTAGATCTTTTGAGGTTAAAGAAGTTCGATACCATAAAAAAATTGATGTATAATAATGGGTATATATTAGCACCAGCAAAGGTCCAACTTCAAAGTATTCGATTTTGGAGTGTCAGGTTAAAAATTGTAACCTTTGAAGTAGTTGCCAACGCGAAACGCATCGAGTAATAATATTCAAGTGTTTTGGTGTTTGGGGAAACTATTTCAGAGGCAACTTCACACCGAAGGTTCCAACCCCCCCAGGAATAGAAATTATAACTTGAAGCGTTCTTCTGCTCATATTTTTTGGTCACTGAGAAACGGTGACTTGCTGGGGTAAATATGATATCGAATTCGGACTCACCGACCACAAAATCTTAATGCAACCTTTTTTTCCAAACAGTTTCAATGGTAAGAGTTACAGTTTAACTCTTAAGAGTTCCATTTTTGCATTTTTTGAGTATTTTTTGAGGTTAGGGAGGAACTGTTATCTGATAGGGCACATCTGGCATTGCATTTCGATTCAGCGACTCCAAGACCATAACGTAATTTTTTTTATTTCAACCCCCGTCATTATAGCGTTTTTTACCTATTTCCTGAGGTTAGGGTGGAAATCTGACATGATGGAGCAAATCTGGCATCGGATTCGGATTAACCCACTCCAAAAACGTTAGAATATCATGGTCTGAGCCTGGTGGACATGCCTTTTCTTCATTGAACTGTGCTTTATATCTCAGAATTCTGACTTTTAAAAAATACATTTTCTCACGTGACCTCTACGCTTTCGTACATCTAATACCTGGTTTAATAATTCACAAAAATATATAATAAATGTGTACTTACTTAGTGTCAATGTTGAAACCTCCCATCACAGAAGAAGGATTATTAGTACAGCTTCCACGTGTGTAATCATTATAGCTCGAACACAGCTTAGACTCGAACAAGTTATCACCTGACCTGATTGCTTCAGCATAGTATAAGTAGGATCTTGTATGCGCACAGCCTCCAATAATGTCTAAGCCACATCCAGGTTGAGTCCTGCCACCATTGGGGTAGTAATCAGCGTGACCAATCGAAGATGCAAAGCCAAGAAGACCGCCGTTGGTGTGAATAACTTGGACGAACTGCGCATCACTGGGGTCCAAACGGTTATCGGTGTTGGAAACAGAGAACAATGGGGAGGCTGGATCAAGACCCACGATGTGGTCAAGACGTCCGTTAAGGTCTGCTCCAGTACCGCCACAGACGTGCGCCCCAAGAGAATGACCTACGCAAGCAACCTTGGACAACTCCACTTTGTAGAGGGAAGATAAGGAACGTATGAAAGATGCTACGTATTGTCCAACAGCGACAACAGAGTTTTTAGCTGTTATGTAATTTTGGGACGACACGGGATACCAATCTACGACGAAAACGTTGACGTCGTGTTGTTCGAACAAGGCACTTCTAATTATATAGTTAAGATCTGTGTCCTTACTGCTCATCCAACCATGGATTATGAATACTGTTTCTTTTGAGCCATCGAATTCAGTCTCTGCTAGTAATGATACTTGGTTGCTTTTGATATCAATTCCTACTCTTTGGTCATTTTTGTTAAAGAAGTGGAATGTCAGGTCAGATTCTGTGGCTCTGGGCCCTATTTCCGAGTGAATAAGGTCTTCCACTACATAAAGTCCGGGACTCTTTTCAACCAAGAAGTATTTCATGTTCACCCCATCTTCTTCCTCTGGAGCGACTTGAGTTGATGGCGCTAAAACAAATTTATATTGATTATTTCCCTCATAAATTATAGACCAATGACATTCGTGAATTTTTAAATTTCTACCAACAGTTTTACACTGCATAAACGCAAGGTAGCTTTTGCTCAAATTTAACAGCGGTTGAATTACGTCCAGCTTTTAAATGCATATAATTGATTTAATTTACTCTCATTTAGACTAAAAACTAAATAAAACACATTACAAATTCAAGAATTACACCGTCACACATAAAAAAAATATTCTGAACTAATCACCATACATATCATTTTATATGTATTTTGGTGCGCTAAATCCAAATCTGATGATAAAAAAACTCTAAGCCATCAAGACTTTTTCCTACTGTCAATCTAAATCTTGTTGACTTACCATCAGATTTGGATTCAGCGCATCAAAATACATATAAAATGATATTTTTCGTTATCAGTTCAGATTTTTTTGCACACACAAAAAAAAATCTGAATTGATATCATTTTATAGTATTTTGGTGCGCTGAATCTAAATCGATAAAAAAGCTCTAAGTCATCAAGATTTTTTCTTGCTGTCAGTTTATTCCTCAAATAATAGGATATTTGAGGAAAAATTGGCATATTCTTGGCACAAACTCATTCATATCATGGTAACGGCCCATCCCATCAAATGGCCTATCATTTGAATCATCTTTGAAAGGAGGATCCAAATATCTAATAACACAGGCCCACAAAAAAAAAGTTGTCTGCACTGGGGTACTGACCATACCTATCGCTTGTACTTTGAGCTGCTGAACATGAATCTGACCTTAGTTTTTCCCCAGGACGTCAGGTTTTTTTTAACAGGAAATAAATATATAAATATTACGATTCAATAGACTTTTTTGCTGTTAAAAAACAAAACCGGACGTGTTGGGGAAAAACTAAGGTTAGATTCGTATTCAGTGGCTCAAAATACAAGGGATGATGTGGTCAGTACCACCGCGCAGACCACTTTTTCTTGTTGCCACTGTGCCACACTCAGTGTGGCACAATCCCACACAAGAAAAGTCATCTGCACGGGGGTACTGACCACACCTATCCCTTGTATTTTGAGCCGCTGAACATGAATCTGATCTTAGTTTTCCCCCAGCACATCAGGTTTTTCTTTTAACAGAAAATAAATATATAAATATTAGACTTTTTTTTAAAAAAAACCTGACGTATAGGGGAAAAATTAAGGTCAGATTCGTGTTCAGCGGGTCAAAATACAAGTGATAGGTATAGTCAATACCCCGGCGCGCGGCGCAGACAACTTTTCTTTTTTGTGGGCCTGTGTAGTGTTCCATTTAATAAAAATTGTTTATGGCGTCACGCTTAAATGCGACCTTGCATTTTCAACATATTTTTAAACTATATATCTCTGTGCTTACTACCATCCCGTTCTTGAAAATTTCAGATATCTTTTATAGGAGAGCCAGAATATTTGGACGGCGCGCAGCTGATAGAACAGTGCAATAATGTTTTTACATACGTACATATTTACGTACCTATACTTATCTGTTCAGTGAATTGTTTGGATATTTCCCGATGAGCTGGTATTTTAAAATTTCGTACGGAGGTAGGGAGTACCTTTCCGATTCCCAAAGAATCCAAAATTTGGAAAATTCGTAATGGCGAACTCCAATATTAGCCCAAACGACAGAGAACATTTTATAGTGAAACATACAAAAATTTCCTAAATGAATAATTTTTTTAATGAGTTGAAAGTGTATAGAATGATATCCTGAAAAGTTTACATTCCCCTCGGATGCTGAACATAAAAAAAAAGTGAAAACATTTTTTTTCATCCATTTTTTCAAAATTTTGAAATTAAGTCAGGGTAGGGAAAAATAAAAAATACAAGTGGATATACCACGTGTTTCTGAACAAAAATGTCGTAATAAAATTTATCGCTAAAGCCACGGTATTCCTGGAAAAAAGTAGTGAAGCAACTTTGTCACTCTGCGCGGCCAAGCGCACGGTTAAAGACATACTATGGAACCTCTAAAAATTCTTAGCTGTACTATCAATAAAATAAAGTAAAATAAAGTTTTTTTTCTTTCTGATTACACATTTTTAACATGTTTCTTCAATCAATCAATCAATCAAAACAAATTTATTAATAGTTACTTGTACAATAATGCGTCTGACCGGATCCCGGTCCGGTGCGACCCACGCAACCACGGCATGCAGCGTCGTGGTGAATGCGTGGGTGGGCGGAGCGGGTTCGGTTCGGCTTAAACAATAATTGAGGTGGAGTGGTTAGCGCTCCTGTTAACGATTAAAACTTAAAGCTAACAATTTATTTGGGAAATACCACGAAGTGATTTGAAATATTAAGGCTAATTTTAAAAGTAAAAACAAACTTAAAATTAGGCACATAGTGTTTTGGGTCGCGGCACTCGCGCACTGTGCACTGTTTCAGTTCTGGTTGCTGGTACGGGGAAAACTCAACGAAAAAACCCGTTCGAACTAGTAACGTCCTTCGTCCGATGGTTAGACTGCCTCCGGAAAGGTAGGGTGGAAGGAAAGTTGTGATTTAAAATGTTTGGATTTTCAAGAGGTTATTGGTCGAGAGGGGATGTTGAAAAGGGAGACAAGAAAGGACATAAGAACAAAAATTAACAGAAATAACACAAAGGAGACGAATAGAGGGAATTGGAAGGGGTTTGAGAGTAAAAGGTGGTGACAAGTAAAAGGTGGTGAAAGGGAAATTGTGATATAGGAAGATTGTGGTATAGGAAAGTTTTGGCTAGGGAGGTTGCCGAAAGATAGGCAACGCCTGGTATGGTAATGGGTGTTTCAGGTCGAAAAGTATGGCATTATGCTGTCTGATTCGTGTTATATCGCTGGTTAGCGGACATGTTTCCTAGTGAATAGGAGTATAAATAGTAAGTATGGAGGGAAAATATATAATTATGAACGCATACACAGACACCACACATAGCCGCAGGATCGAAGCAGATCTGCCGCGTCGTAACTTGCATGAATTTTTAACTGCATTTACTCTATTGTACTTATTACAAGTACACCTGTTTCAACTATATCCAATGGATTCCTTATACATTTGTTAATGTATTGGAAAAGTTCCAAAATTTATATTCAAAACTATAAATAAGATCGTGAAATCGCTATTTATGATCATGATGGGATTGATAATATTTTCGAAAAAAGGCATACAAGTAAGCGAATTTGTGTTTGAACATTTCAAAAGAATACTTTTTTCCCGAAATAGTGATATTTAGTTTTTTCCAATGGGTCAATTTCTCGACAAGTTACAGCCTCCAATATATATATATATATATATATATATATATATATATATATATATATATATATATATATATATATATATATATATATATATATATATATATATATATATATATATATATATATATATATATATATATATATATATATATATATATATATATATATATATATATATATATATATATTTATCAAAAAATCATTAAGCAAGAATATTAAAATGATTTGAGTACATACTTTTTAACAGTTTTCAATGAAGAAAGAATTTTTTTGAAGGGCTTTTATTTTTTTCTATATTACTTCCACATCCAGTGGAAGTATAGTAACGACAAAAAAATTTTTAAAAATTTTTATTGTTCAAATAGGCTTAGAATGTCACGAAACGTCGAGATTTTAAGTTTGAGCGAAAAAAAATTTCTGTCTGTCGGTCTGTCTGTAACTTTTTTTTGTGCGCACGTTTACTCTGGAACCGTTTGAAATATTGACTTGAAATTTGGTACACATACGTACTTTAACGAGATCTAGAACTAGATTATATTTTCATCTAGTTTCGTCGAAGGGTTGTGGGGTAAATTGAGATAAATTTGGGGAAAATAGGTAAATCAAGCAGGTAAGAGTCCATAAAATTGGTATTTAGTATATACAAGAGAAGCTAAGGTCTCAAAAAAAATTTTGGCATTAGCCACCCCCTACCACCACCCCCACTTCGCTACCGATGTGAGGCATCGTTTTATGAGTTTTTGGGGTAGAGGATTTCAAATATTATATTATTAAAGTTCCATAAACAATTATTATTATTGTGTGCTATTTAATACTACAACACCCTGTTATTTTAGAACGCGTTGCCCGATTTAAAAAAAAATTCTTGGGAATATAGTGCTTGATGAGCTCTATTTGACTATTTTGAAAATAAAATTGATTTTTATATTTTCAAAGCCTACTAAGTTTCTCTAAATGGGTCGAAATTTCGAGCTACTCGAACTCGAAATTTCGACTCATTTGGAGGCAATTTTTTTATACCTCTATTCACTTTTCACTTGTATAAAAGTCTATTCTGAAGTAATAAACCAAACGTAGAAAAATCGTTTTTTCTAATAACATAACAATATCAAATAAAACAACAACAGAAAATGAATGAATGCTATGTAAAGAAACGCCTGGAGAAAATTTTATGTCGGTTAACAAACGAGTGGAATAACATAAAAATTTAACAAAGTAATTCAAAAGTATTTTTGTTCATTCATTATAACTTCCTTCACACCTTATGTATTTTTCATAACCATTTCCAATTTGCTGACTCCTCAACAATTGTTGTGGTGTTATTTCCTTGCATACTGTTCAATGCTTAACCTCTTAATTCGTTAACATTTTGTGGTATCGTGTAGTAAATTTTTCTTTAAAATTTTGCCACAGAAAATAATGTAAAGGTGTTAGATCGAGTGAATGTGGGGCCAATGGACAAAAGACTATTCCCTCATTTGTTTGAAAAATTTCGCAGATCCACAAAAAAGTTGTCTGTAAGGCGGACCAGACCAGTGTGTTCTTATGTATTTTGACCCAATAAATTCTAATTCGAAGTCGAAGAATATTCAGATTGGTTCGTTTTTCAGAACACACCAAATAAAAAAAAGTTGTGTGTCCGGAGTATCAGGCCAATGTATTTTGACCCGCTGAATCCAAATCCGAAGTCAACATGTTCATATTGGCTTGTTTTTTACCCCAAAAAATACCCCTAAAATAAAACAAAAATGTGATCTATGCGGCAGATCAGACCAACATGTCCTTAGGTATTTTGACCCGCTGAGTCTGAATCTGAAGTCATAATGGTCAGATTGGCTCTATTTACATCTCTATTCTCAAGAAACACCAGTACGAACCGGTTTTTCGCGTTTCACAGTTTATGGAGTCATAGGGTTATGGGGTTACAGTGATATGATGTTATGGCGTAAGATACACTGGACTAGTCCGATGGACAGACCACTTTTTTTGTGGGGCTGCGTTTTCATTAAGGCACCTACGTACAGCAACCGAATAATATATAGAAGCACTATTTATGTAAATAATAATTTTTCCTTTTTTTGTCCTCATTTAGTAGGATCTGATGTTCCTTAAGTCAAATGCCAACTTTACCTTTTTAGTAAACCTAACTAACTTTTATACAGGGCGAGTCGAATAGTGAGAAATTTTAAAATTTGGCTATTGAATAACAAACATCCTATATAAGGTATCGAACTAAAATTTTATATAGAGGTATTTGAGACAACTGTGAATCGAGTACGGTATCCAATTTGCCGATAGAAGATTGCCTAATGGTTGAACTCAAATTTTCGACCCATTTAGAGGAACTTAGGAAATATGAAAATTACAATTTTTTTCAAAACAATCAATAGTCGGAGAGCAGCCAATCTGTAGGAAGCATTTTAAAAGTAGTCTATACAACTCGCGAACACCCACCTAAAAAACAGATGATATTATGTAAAATGATCTTCTGGATTTGATTTTTGAGTTCGCCTGTTAATTTGAGATTGCCAAATCGATCAATTCACAAATTTTTTGAAAAATTTTAAAATTATGTGTTAATTTTTGTTTTTCACATAACACATCATATCTTTTTTATTTTAATTCCGATTTAGACCAATATTTTACACATTATCCCTCCAATATTCTTGGACAGGCTGACGGCAAAGAATATAGTGTAACTAATAATATAGTGCCTAAAAAAATATAATTACCCTCTATTGCCGCGGTTTTTTAAAATTTGCGTTGAAAAATACCCGATCGAGGTAACTTTTTTATTTTTAAAGAGAGAGTTATAGTATAAACGAGAAAAATGTTCCATATACTTTAAACAAACTTTTTTTATAAAGAGACTTTTTTGAAATTCGGCTCATGTAACGAGATGACGCTATTGAATGCGGCCGCGCAACCCGTCCGCATTAATTTAAAGCATAACTTCTGTTAACGTCGCCCATCTGTGGTGTCGTTTAAGCGATCAAGTGAGTCTACGTCTACGGATTATTTAGTTTCTATTTGCAATTAAATGTTATAAAATTATGTAGATAATCTCGAAACATACACATTATTAAAAAATATATTTTCATTAATTATAACAGCAAGTGGGTACTAAAGATTACATTTTCCTTCGCATAAACAACTTATGTTACATTGCACGTTTGCTTTGCTACACTTGCAGCTTGTATAGTAAGTACAGTTATATAATTTACATTTACAAAATGGAATTAACTCAATAAAATTGGGTTTTGGGCTTTTTGAAATCATCTTTGGAAATAAGATTTGCTCCTTTAGGTACCATCCAAAATCTAAAACATTTGGAATTCTGGGCTTAATTTGGTAAGCTGTCTTGTAAATAGCACATTGCAGAAATGCCCTTTTTACTTGTATTCTCTGTACTAGGATTTACAATTTCTGATTTTCTTTTATAAGCAGTTCGGGTATACGATCTTCTACATTGTGCATGGTAAACTGGATTTAGTGATAGTGATAGAGACACAGAAATGTCATCGGATTTTGCATTTGATCGGTACATTTCTAAAACCGTAAATATCGCTCGCAGACAAAAAATTTTCATACCATTGTGTTAGTGAACGAATTTTGAATAACTTTCAAAATGTCCGTCTGTCTGTCCGTCCGTCACGTTTCTTGTAAGCACGATAACTGAAGAAAGAAAATTCCGATTGTACTGAAATTTGGACAGTAAATTAGTGTTAGCTAGAGGAAGAACTCTATTTGAACAAAATCGATCGGTAAATAAAAATGTTATTACTTAATGATTTAAATTCGAAAAATTTTTTTTTTAATTTTTATGTTTTTGTAATTGAATAGAAATCTGGTGAAATGATATTTCATTGTAATATCTAAATATTTATATATTTTACAAATACACATTTCATAATGTAATATACAACCGTGAAAATATGATTTTAGCTCGTGTCTTATAATGTAAAAATTTACATTCTTTTACGTGTAAGGTGGTGGTGTAGTTCATTTGACTCTGAATCGAAACCCAAATGGAGTTTGGTATAGTTTTTTTACCAAGTCTTTTACCTACTAAGATCGTACTATAAAATTAAAAATGTCTAAAAGTAACATTATTTACAAAAAACTGCGAAAAGTATCCTATTGAATGTATAACAATTATATAAAAATCCAGTGAACAGGCGAAGAGTACGTTTTTAGCTTGTTTCCTTTGATTTCCTATCCGAGTAATTATAATTTATTATGCCAAACTACGTGTTTATAACGCACTAAATATAAGGACTGAGACAAAAAGCACTTTCAACTTAACATAAATGGACACTGGAAAATAATAATCATCCGGCACGTGTGCGTTTAGCTCTAGATGCGATTGCGGCCGGTTCATAGTAGCGCGCATTTGTTCGGACGCCGAAACAATCAATGAATATTTCGATAAGGGAGCAAAATTTCAAAAAAAACTTCTTATAAAAGATTTTATTTAGTTCATTCGGAACATTTTCTTCGGTTATAATAGGCACCTAACTTTAAAAATAAAAAAGATACCTCGATCGGACATTTTACTCTGCAAATTTTAAAGATTTTGCGTCAAAGAAAAGTTGTTATTTTTTTTTGCCAACTGATTATTATTTAGGTAAAGTTTTTTACTTTCAACATATCAAAGAATAGTCAGAGAATATTATGTAAAAAAACTAAAAAATTCTGAAGTAAAATAAAAAATATATGACGTGTTATATGAAAAACAAAAACTAACACATAATTTTAATTTTTTTTAGAAAATTGACAATTTGGTCATTTTGGCAATCTCAAATCAATGGGCGAATTCAAAAATCAAGTTTAGCAGGTTATTTTACATCAGATTACCTATTTTTTAGGTGGGTGTTCGCGAGTTGTATAGAGGGTGTCGAATTCAGAGGGTCTGGTCTTCCACTACCAATAAGCTCTAGCATCGAGCACTATTTTCCCAATCGGACAACGCGTTCCAAAATAACAGGGTGCTGCGTACATATATGCCTCCCCCCTCCACTCACATTTCTATGTGAAATTTAATTCTCTACAACTTTGTTCCCATAGTTTCTTTTTTGCAGTACTTACTCATTTTTTAATGTGGGCATTGCCCTCTATGTATAATGCACATGTCAGTTTCATCAGTTTTTTCTTCTACAGTTATTTTTAACGTGTCAATCAATGACAGCGAATAAAACAATACACTCAATAGTGATTATTTGTATTTTTTTTTTAAATCACAAACTCAAGGTCTGTTTTAGATACCCGAAAAAAAATATAGACAAAAAAATTACAATTCTGAGTTCCCCCTACGGTGACAATGTAATAAGTAATACATCAAGAGCTGATGCATTTCTTTGCCATATCTGGCAACTTTCTTGCACTACGTTATTCTTGTAGTCATATCAAAGACCAGTACAGTGAGCTTAATCTAGGTTCAGCAATCGGAAATAAAGTGACGTAAAGACCATTTTTAAAATTGAACTTCTGTATATCTGATAAAGAAAAAATGAAAATTTACTTCAAGTAGAATTGCTTTATACACATACAAGTACTTTTTAAAGCAGCGGGAGTTATAGCGAAATGTTTCAGAAATCGAAAAAATCCAAAAAATAACAAAAAGAAAAAACATATATGATGACTCGTTCAAAATTATTTGAATGGATTGATTTGAACTTCAAACGCTGAGAAATAAGCATATAAAAATATCTTGGAAGTAATCAATAGTTATTCACGTGATTTGGTAGTTATAATCATGATTTTTCGGCATGTTTGTATTTAGTTGCAAAAAATGTGGCTTGTAGCGTAAAACACCTTCTGATAATGCATAAACACATTAATAGGTCCTTGAAAATATAAGTTTCAATAGCAGAAAATACTATCTACGTCCCCTTGAAGGGGCAAAAAAATAACTCCAATAATTTAAAAAATATATACTACCTAAAAACCTTGTTTTTTTTTTGTTGACTTTTCCTTTTGTACATTAATATACACTGTTCTGAAAAGTGTTGTACATCGATTTATTATCTTTAAGCCATTGTCGGTATATAGGCAACTCTTATCGAGATAAATTTTTACGTTTTCATTATGCATAATGGTTATCAGATATGAAAAAATTCAATTTTAAAATTGGGCCTAAAGTCATTTCCAAAACAAATTTCACTTCTTCAGCTAATAGTACAGTAACTAGAGGTTTTAACTTCGGAATAATGCCATATTGAACGGATTTTGTTCATTTTTGGCAGTATAACAGTAAATTCTTCACAGAAAAGTTTCTATATTGTGCGGGGTTTGCTAAAAAATGTTACAGACCAATTACAAAAAGTACAAACTGGGAATTAATTATATTTTTTGTTTATTGATGTAGGATTAATAATTTCGGAGATATTTAAGTTTATATTTGGTATCCAAGTGTTTCGAAATTACCTTTAATGTTTAAAATGCATTTTTTTCTAAGGCAAGTGATTTAAATGAGCAAAAAAATTTGAGCATCTAGGTAATGCTACATCTTAACGAAAAACTGTATTTGAGATAATTTTTTTACATTACTGGCTAATTAGAGTAACAAAATGGCGACCTTTTTATATAAAAAAATATAAACACGCAGATTTTTCCGTCATAACTTCTTTATTTCTTATGCTACAGGAACGAGTAAAAAATAATTTCAAAGCGCAATTAATTGTCTTTCATTTCATTTCTTAGCATGCGTGACGTAGGTCACAATTTCTGAGAAATTTAACATTTAAACTGCATTTTTCGTCTTATAAATGATCGGATGCCATCTGTAAACATTCATATCTCCGAAACTATTAAATCTATGTAAATAAATAAACAAGCAAAATTCTTTATCAGTTTGTGAGCTTTATTTTTGGTCTCTACCCATTTTTCAATAAATCTAATATTTTTTGAGATATTTGGAAAAGGAAAAAAAATACGTTTTATCGAAAATACCTTTATAGTTTAAACTGTATTTTTTTCTAAAGCAAGTGCTGTATACAAACCAAAAAATTTGAGCATCTACGCCATGCTATATATTAATGAGAAACAGTGTTTAAATTCAGTTTTTTAATTACTGGCTAATTACGGTAACAAAATGGCGACGTTGTTATTAAAAAAATGTGTAGACGCACATTGCTTCGAACATTACTTTTTTATGATATAGAAACAAATTAAAAACAGTTGAAAGCTCAATTAATAACTTATTATTCTACTTATTAGCATCCTTCACGTAGGTGTCACAGTTTCTGAGATATTTAACTC
This sequence comes from Rutpela maculata, assembly GCA_936432065.2. Lineage (NCBI taxonomy): Eukaryota > Metazoa > Arthropoda > Insecta > Coleoptera > Cerambycidae > Rutpela > Rutpela maculata. The sequence continues at coordinate 58,300,642 of OW386292.2, forward strand.
TTGCTCTAAATAATTATCTTATGAACAATTGGATGCCAAATGTAAACTTAAATATCTCCGAAATTATTAATCCTACATCAATAAACAAAAAATATAATTAATTCCCAGTTTATACTTTCTGCAATTGGTCTGTAACAGTTTTTCGATAAAGTAATACTTTTCGAGATACTTGACGAAAGCCGTTTGGAAATACCTTTTTTTTAAGCTAAAATCGGAATTTTGAAGTCGTTATAACTTAAAAACTATCAATTTATGTGAAAAATTGCATAGAACCTTTTCTTCTTAAAATTTGATTCTACTTGAGCTCCAATAAATATATATATTTTTAAGTGCCACCCCCTGAGAGGGGGTGGCATCCACCCCCTATAAATTAGCAAGCCCCCGTACAATATAGTAACTTTTCTGAGAAGAATTTACTATTATACTGCCAAAAATGAACGAAATCCGTTCAATATGACATTATTCCGAAGTTTTGCATATTTTTTACCTCTGGGTACTGTATTATAAACGATGCAATCGAAATTGTAACATAAAGGCAAAATTATCTAGTAAATAAAACGAAAAAATTACAAATATATCTTGACCGGTGGTAAGTAGTTAATAAATAAAAAATAAATTACTGTTACCTGCTCTGACCAGGGCCACAGCGAACAAGGCAAACGATATGAAGACTTTCATTTTGAACTCTTACACACCACTACTGACCAATGTAATAGGTAGAAAAAAGTTTATATATATAAAAGAAACAACACTTGAATTATTAAGTATTATTATCAGATTAAAGTAGATACAATAAACAAATGATTTTGTTTCATATTTACCTAAGGCGCCAAATAATGTATTCGATTAACTTGATGAATTACCTATAAAATGTACACCCACAGTCCTCATTAGCCACTATATAAATATTTTTTAAAAATGTAGTTAACTAAGTATTTTTAATACAATTTTCTACCGAAGAAACTATATGTTCATACATTAAGTACTCCAAAAGGAAAAAAGTTATTGAAATTCACATTTTCTGTTGGTTTGGGCACTTTTTATGTGTTCGGATTTACACAGAATTTGATAATTTTTGTGTATGTTTGGGATTATCTAAATCTTTTCGTTTCGGTATGAAATATCCATACGTAATCTCAATATATTGTTTAGGTATTAAAATACATTAATTCCAATAAAACCACTATATTTATCCATAATAATACACGTATTGATTGATAATGATAGAAAAATTACTGTGAGTAAAAGCAATTTTTCATAAATTAACGCTGCTTGTGGCATAAATCAAGTCACACTTTTCAATGAATCCTTCAACTGTCCAATTAATTAAAAAAATGATTAAACTAATGATGAAATATATCTGTTGGGTGGAATAAACAATTGACGTAATAGTGAGGAAAATTACCCCAGAATAAGGGCTTTCAACGTTTTTTAGTTAAATATCTGGAAAATTATGTAACATACTACAAAATGTTGTAATAGAAATTTGACAGATCACAACATTTCCTAAAAAACACTTTGTAGAAGCCTCGATTAGGCAAATATTACTAAAGAAGTAATATTATAGAGGAATGGTAAATGCAATCTGCAATTTTGTCATATTCTTCTTGGTTTCCTAATTCTACGATTAGGATTTAGGACTCTATTAAGAGCAAAAGGACCCACAAGCCAAAAGTGTCCGAATCTGTTTGCGTTGATGAGAGCGAAAAGTTTGAAATCAGTAGCAAATGACTCTGCCGAAGCGGCGATACTCTTTTAATTTAAACAGAGCACCAGCATTTGTTGCAAGCACACTGCGTTTTTAGTAATGATGGTAGTATCGTTCAGAGCCACATCCTAATCGTAGAATTAGGAAACCAAGAGGAATAAGACAAAATTGCATATTTTACCCACCATTCCTCTATATTATTACTTCTTTTGCAAGGTTATGTAAATACTGGGGCGATGGTTAGATAACATCGGCACACAAAAAAAAGTCGAGTGCGAGGAGGCAGACCTATGTATTCCCATGCATTTTGACCTGCTGAACACGAACCCGATGTCCGTTTTGCCAGATTGGCTCTTGCATTTTTCATAACCTGAAAGAACACCTTAAAAATACCCGAAAAATACCAAACAAGAAAAAAAAAGCTTAAATGAGCTGATCACTATATCTATACGTAATTTGAGGCGCTGAAATTGAATATGAGGTTAGAATTAGCCGATCAGTTAGACATTTTGACACAACCTCAAAAAATATCTAATAAATGCCCAAAAATCCAAAACAAATAAATTAAAAGCTTAAACCAAGAACTTTAAAGCTAACATAACCTAAGGCAAGAGCATTACACCAAGAACTTTGAACCAAGAACTCTAAACCTAACATAACCTAAGGCAAGAGCTTTAAACCAAGAACTTTAAACTAAGAATTCTTAATCCAACATAACCTGAGAAAAGAACTTTAAACCTAAAACCTATTATAAATTAAGACAAGAACTATTAAGTTCCTAAGGCAAGAACTATTAAGGTTTAGAGTTCTTGGTTTAGAGTTCTTTGTGTAAAGTTCCTGTCTTAGAATATGTTACATTTAGAGTTCTTGGCGTAAATTTCTTGCCTTAAGTTTTGTTAGACTTAGAGTTCTTGGTTTAAAGTTCTTTGTGTAAAATTCTTGCCTTGTTTTTAGTAAATTCGATGTTTCAAAATATCGAAAAAAAATCAACGTTAAAATAAAAAATATTTATCTAAAATGTTATAGTATGGAAATAGTGGATAAAGGTTTTCCATGGTACCTTACATCATATGTTATAAGATGTTGAACAAATGAAAATAACTTTAAAAAGTAAAATATAAAAATCCAACAATATGGAAGGAGCCTGAAATCCGTGAAGAGTGTTATTTTTTAGCAATATAAATGTTTCCGAAATTAATGCTAAAAAAGGAAACTGATTGTTCCGAAAGTCAAGAAGGTGAGAGTGAATATGAAGATAGCGAATGTGAGTGTTCTATAAGTACTAAAACTCCCAATATTTGGTGAAATGATAAACTTAATAATGTTATTAGAAATCTTGGTCTATCTAATGGTAGGGAAGAAGATTTAGCGGCGATTATGGAAAAAGACAATTTAGTATCAAGTGATGTTCGTTCTAGCTTATACAGAAAAAGAGAAAAAGACTAGAAAATATTTTACACAAGGAAAAGGATACTTGCTCTTATATTGCTATAATGAAGAAGGGTTGATAAATATACTTAAACCTATCATATATAGATTTTAGATAAATATTTTTTATTTTATCGCTGATTTTTTTTCGAATTTACTACAAACAAAACAGAAGGAATTCGCATTATTTACAGAGTTGTGCAAATTTTTTGTAGCCCAATACTCATAGGAAGCCAAGTTTCCCACTTCACTAGAGCTACGGTTGCATGATGACGACTCCCGCGGTCCCGCTTTAACAACCTGACCGGCCGCCGATACTGGGGTTTCCCTCCCCTGCATTGTAAACTCTTTCTCTACCTTGCCATGACGGCATTTTTTTTTACCTAGGAACTTAGCCGAAATAAATCGTTGCCCGCCGTCACTACGTGGATGTGTCCTAGTCGCAAAAATAGAAAAAGAAACAAATGGCATATAACAATTAAATAGAATAAAGAAAACTATACAATTCTAAACAGCTTTAAGAAAAAAAAGTAAAAAATCATCAAGGGAGGGTGTAGGTAAATGTTAAGTCCAACCGATATTCCTCTCTCAACAGAGCAAACTTTGCCCGAAAAATTTTTTCTAAAAATGTCACTGTTCAGTAATATGTTCCTTTAGATACCTGAAAATTTAAAAGTTACCATCTTCGCTTACTAAGGTTGATGAGAATATATGCTGAAATGATATTTCTTTGTGAAGTTTGCAGATTGCGCTTTAATTCTGACTACGATATTGTGTTCAGCTCGTGAAAATACGTCGGAAATTATATGTTCAGATATTATGTAGAGCAAAGTCAATTTCAGGCTATGATTCAGTCATTTTTATTTACTTGTTTGGGATTTTTCGGGCATGTAGGTGTTTTGTGAGGTTATGTCAAAATTCCTAACTGATCGGCCAATTCTGACCTCAGATTCGGTCTTAGCGCCCCAAAATACATATGAAAAAGGTGGTCAGCTCATTTAAGCTTTTTATTTACCTACTTGTTTGAGATTTTTCGGGCATTCTGAAGATGTTCTTTTTTGAGGTTAGGAAAAATGCAAGAGCCAATCGTGCAAAATGGACATAGGATTCGTGTTCAGCAGGTCAAAATGCATGGAAATACATAGGTCAACTTTTGCCGCCAAGTTCAAGACGTGATCTGTATAATAACGTTCCATTTCCAGTGTTCTGTATACCCTCCAACATGGAATACCAATTGTCGAACTGATTCTTTTAGTTCTCTTTATTGGATTTTGTTGAATCACATTTATAACATTGTTTTGTTCCTACACGTCTTGTAAAATCTTCAGTAGGAAACTCTCCATGTCTTGGATACTGAAGAACTGTAGTAAAAGTTTTGTGATTGAAGTGCCTAGGACCACGTCAATGCTGCTGATATTATCTTTCCACCGACCTACTATTTCCATTACAGAAACTATAGATGAATATCAGCATATTAGAAATTTAGTCAAATACACATATTTTCACAATTTAATAAGTATCACAAAACCAAATGTATATTAAGGGCCAAACATTTATTCAACTGTCTAAGAATTTTCTTTTTATTATAATCTGGCACTTTAAGTAAACCTACTAGGTGTGATCAAATATTTAGTGAATTTATAGATGGTCAGTTCTTAGGGCCACATATTTTAAACAAAATCAATCTTTAAAGCATGAGGGCATTAGGATCAGCTCAAAACACCTAACCTCAATAGAATGTTGACTCATTTTAGTTACAAAATTATTTACATGTGTCTTTAATTTAATATCGTTTTGGAAACTATATTCTTTATAACGTTTAAATAATTACGAAGGTATTATTTAAATGTTAGTCGTGGCATACTATTAAATTTCTTTCTGGAATTCACTGCTACATGCATGTTCTTCCGAAAATAATATTCGTGAAATCTATAAAATAAATCAGTTATTCAGTATATTTCTGAAAACAACCTCTAGGCCTGTGACCTTTACATCAAAGGGACAGTTAGAGGGCATTTGAAAAATGATATGAATAAAAATATAAAAATAACGTTTTTTTCTGACGTTTCGGAAACCGAATCTGATTCCTCTCTCAAAGCTTTATTAGAATATCTTTTATGTGGTGTGCATATTAAATACACGGCTTTAAGAGTATGTTTAAGAGTATGTTTAGATTATGTTTAATATCCATAAGTAGTTGTTTATTACTTACACAGAACTGTAAAAATCGTTTTGTTAAATTCTGCGTAAATTTCAAAATGTCACCCCATCCACCTGTTCGTCAAGTCTTTTTAATCACGATAACTGAAGAGATATTATAATTTGTGGAACGATCATTTTCGTCTATCAATATCTATGAGTAAAGTAGTAAAGCGACCTATTAAAAAATAGATATTGTGGCCTTAATTTTTGGTTTGAAAGTATTCGTAAATTATTGTTTCGGGACCAACACACTTTGTATTTAAATTTAACTAAACAGGTGTCAGATGAAATCACTCATAAATTTAAGTACCTATTTACTTTTTATGAATTGTTCCTATCATAGCAGCATGGAAATATCACGTTAGAATCATGTACATTATCGTCATTTTGACGACATATTCTAAATACATTTAAATAGCCTGAACTGGAACTGAAGCTCAGTTATTGTAGTTAGAGATTTGGTAAACATTTTAGTGGCTGATTTCATACAGACTGAATATGTATGGGCTCGTATTAGTAATTTAATTCCGTGGTTAAAAGTTCCAATTTTTCTCCTGTTTTTACCTTAACAGTTAGTACAGTGGAAATAATTATTTTCGGCGACAACATTCCACTAGAAATTTTATTGTTGATTCTTATGTATTATAGCCTCCTCATTACGAAAAAAATATTTGCGCCCAAAAATTCCTGTTAACTCAAAAGTTATAAGTATTTTTTGACGCCCTTTCACGGATTTTCTACTTATGTGCTTAATATATCTTGCACTAGTAATAAAATGAGAATGTTAAAAATACTGACTTATTTGAAATAAAATTCTTAAAAAATATAGACCTTTCCGATCTGCCTTTTTGGTAAAAAACAGAAAACATCAAAAATGACCGAAAAAAACAAAATTGAATATCCTTTCGATAAGAAGGGATAATTTCACCAAAGTTTGTAAAAATAAAACTCATCTGCGGTTAAATACGCTGTAAGCCAAATAGAACGGTTAAAGATGGCGGACGAGATAAACTTTTTTAATTCTTCGTCAAGTATCAAGGAGGTATTGTGCATCACTTTTTTTTCTTCGATTGTATTTTTTTTAGGTACTTTAAGGGAATAATGTTCAATTTTTTTTTTTATTTAAAAATAGTATATTGCATATTTAGGTGTAAAAGCAATACATTCCCGGACGACGATACCAACAAGCATCCAAGTACGGGAATGTGCTTTTACACCGAAATACACATACTACTTTTTCTGAAATCACAATCAATATTATTATAAATTAAGGAGTTTGTATTAATGCAAAACATTTCTTCATTACAATCTAACTGCTTACTAATAAATGCAATTTTAATGTAAGTTGATTTGTCTGCGTGTATTTATTTACGGTCTAAAATATACATAAAAAAACCGTACGGGAATGTTACTTTCCCAGCCTAGGCCGGAAAAGTAACATTCCCGTACGGTTTTGTTGATCGTTGCTTGGCAACGGATCTTTTCCGGTCTGTGTTCTAATAGTTTCTTAGCAACGGACTAAAATACTGGAATTGTGCATTTTTCGATCTGAAATCGCTTCTCGCCAGGGGTAGCGGACTGAACAGGACTAATAAAAAATTGTTGTACACGATGGTGATCAGGCCGGCCATCACATACGCGGCGCCGGTGTGGTGCAGCATCCCGGCCACGACAATGAGAAAGCTTCGTGTTCTAGAGCACAAATTTATGCGCCTCATTTCTGATTCGGGCAGATACACCTCACTCAGAGATCTGTACGCCCGCTGTAACGACATAACTCCACTAGCGGACTACGTTCAGCAGATTTCACAAAAATTCTACGAATTCACACTAGGCCATGGTCCGCTAACCCGCAACATAATACACATCAGACAGCATAATGCAATTCTATTTAATTTGAAACACCCATTACCATACCAGACGTTGCCTATTTTCAGGCAACTTCCACCTTAGCCAACTTCTTCACTACTATAGTCTACCTTTACTCTATCTTTATCCTCACCTATCAACTTTATAATCTTAACCCTGTCTCTATTCCCTTTCTGTTTGTTCATTGTTTTATCTTTTTTGTTCTTTTTGTCCTCTTTTGTTCCAAAATTCATCCCTCAACCGATAACCTTCTTGAACTTTTAAAACCCACAATTGTTAACTTCCTCTACTTTCCTGGAGGCAGGAAGACCACCAGGGTGGAGAATTACTTCGAACGGTTTTTTTCGTTGTGTTTTGTTTTCCCATGACAGTAACCAAAATTTCTTTAGTGTTTTTGTGCGTGCACAGTGCGACAATTTTTAAAATATACATTAATTAGTTTTAGGCTCTTATGGGCAGCATAGTTTTAAGGCATTGTTGTTTTTAAATTCGCTCGGCGAATAGGAGTTACAACACCTCACCTGAATTACCGTTCTTAGCCGAACCGGACCTGCTCCTCCCAACCTAACACCCACTACGGTGCTGCGCATCGTGGTTGCCAGGTTGGCTCCGGGTCAGGTTCCGACTAGGCGCACCTATACTTTTAATTATAAATAAAGTCTTGTTGATTGATTGATTGATTGATCTGAAATCGCGCCGAAAATGTAGACATTGCCGATCGATTTCAGTGCATTTTTTTACAATTTTCAAAAATTCATTTTCTTTGACCTTTTTTTTTATTCACCCAATATTCATTGAAACAAAATGAAATATACTATAGAAAGTCTCGTATGACTTAAAAAATTTAATACAAAATAAGACTTCATTAATTTGGAAAGGAAATATATTAAGTATACGCATGGTAAACCAACAAATTTGATGAAAAGAGGAAGAGACAAAGAAAAAACAATTTCGAAAATTGTGAAAAATTTACTTTTTTGAAAATTAAAAAGAAAATTTAACATTATCCCCTTAAAGTACCAAAAAGAATTTATAATCGATGAAAAAAAAAGTGACGCACAATACCTCCTTGATACTTGACGAAGAATTAAAAAAAATTATTTCGTTCGCCATCTTTGACCGTTCTATTGGTATCCGGGTTTGGTGCATCATATTTGACCATAGATAAGTTTTGTTTTTGCAAACTTTGTTGAAATTACTCCTTCTTATCGAAAAGATATTCAATTTTGATTTTTTCAGCCATCTCTGGAGTTTTCTATTTTTTCCAAAATGGCGGATTGACCTATACATATCGGACAGGTCTATATTTTTTAAGAATGTTATTTCAAAAAGCCAGTAGTTTTAAAATTCTCATTCGATTACTAGCACAAGATATATTAAGCAGATGAGTAGAAAATCCGTGAAAGCACATCAAAAAGTGCATGCAGAATCGGAAAGTGTTTGTTTTGGTATTGCACTAATTTCAACGATTTAACCGACCGCCCACAATAAAGACGTCTACCAGTACTCTAGCAGAGTTAAACAGTGACACGCCCATCAAGATAATCATGTTCATGAATTTCTTGCTTCGCTCTCGCTTGCCGCTCTGGCTTGCTCTTATTGCTATACCAAAACCAAGACTTTCCGATTCTGTATAACTTTTTACACACCAGGAATTTTTGGGCGTAAATATTTTTTCGTAATCAGGTCATAATACAATATAAGAATCAATCATTGAATTAAATCAATTCGATTGTACTATAAAGCATACAAGTCAATTTTATCAAAATTAGTTGACTCTCAAAAATATCGGAGACAATTTGGAATAGAATAAAAAGCAGAGATTTTTTTTCTTAAAATCATATTTTCTGCCTTCATTGTTTCCTTATTAAAATATTTTTGATGAACAAAAAATGTGGGCATAGAAATCACACAAAAAAAAACAATGTTATTTAAAAAAACCAAAAAAAGCATGTAAGATTTATTTACCAAGAATATTACTGGAAATGTAAAATATTTAAGAGAAGTTGAATTACTATTTTTGGGAATAGGTAAAATATTAGCAACTTCCAAACATTTGGTAAAACAGAAGTAGTAAGACATTTATTAATTATGAAAGTTAAAACCTCATTAAGCTGTGGAAGTCATAATTCCAACATTCTACGCCCAAGTCAAGTTGATTACAAGGTATGAAAACAAATGTGTATTTTTTATCATTTTATTAATTCCTATGAAATAACATAATACAGTTTCTGTACAGTAATAGAAAAAATATACATATGTACAAAAAAATTTATTTTCTACGCTCCTTTGGCAAATAGAGCATCTGCGTTGGTGTCCAAGAAGTAATCGCCTCTTGCCCTGTCAAAAAAAGAAAATAATTAGTGGATATTAATATTTTTGAGCCAATTAAATTATTTTGGGGTTGATGAGAGAACGAATAATTCGAATTGCAGAGGCCTACGTGCTAGGTGTGTATGTGTGTAATTTTGATCGTAGAATATCCTTCAGAAAAATATACTCTACAACTTTCATACGAACCATTTTTTTAAATAAAAAGTAGGCATTTAAAGTGTGATATTTAAATAAATCAGGGACGTAACATGGGCCCACCGCTGCCATGGGGGGGGGGGTGATTCTGAGGGCTCCAAGCAATCCTCGCAAATACTTTTTTGGTCGAGTAGGAATGTAAACAGTTATCAAATATATAAATTGGCAAACAGTCGTAATAATTTCGTAAATAAAAACAAGAGAGCTGACCCGCGCAGATTTAATACAGATCATGAAATATAACGAATTGATCTGACTGATTGGAACTACGGGTTGGTAAATTGACAACTGCCAAGAACGCAAACTCTTATTGACCACTGAAGCCGAATAAGCTAAAAAAATTAACGTTTCAGAGCTGATTAAAGACCTTGGCGAATAGAAAGACCTTTTAAATATATATACAAGGTGGCCCAACGAAAACATAACATATGGATTTTTTATGATAATAGCGTAGATATTAATAAACGCTCATACATAAAAATTTTATTCTGGAGGGAGAAAACTGGGTTTCCGAGTTTCAACGTCGTCACTTTAACCCTTGAGCAGTGGAATGAACAACTCCTAAAATATTAGGGAAGGAAGGGCGAGTCGTATATCATTGGAAAGCACCTTGAATTCTCTAAGTGGTATGTAGTTTTTGGAATTTACACATTCTAGTAACCCAAGATGGTCGTTAAGGAAAAGATCAATTTTAGGTATTAGCAAATCTCATATTCAGAGGATTTTAGTCAGCAACAAATTTCATGCATTCAAACCTGAATTTATTCATAAACTTCAAGTTGGAAACGATGCTCGTCGTTTAGATTTTTGTTTATCTATGGGTCAGACAATTTTAGCAGATAGATCATTTCATCGAAATATTTTATTTACGGACGAATCTACTTTAGGGTAGTCTCTTCACAAAATTTTAGGTACTGGGCTCAAGAAAATGCTAATTTCCGAATTACCACTACTAGTCAAAAGTTGAAAAGGTAAATATTTGGTGTGGCATAATGCATCACAGAATAATCGGTCCTTATTTTATGGATAGAAATTTGAATTAAAATACTTGTTTAAACATTTTCAATAATTTTGTTTTGGGTGAACTGGACAATGAAAATTTAGAATTTAGGAGAAAAATATTCCACGGCATGGCCAGTCCCCATTGGATTAATTCTTATGGGGGTCTTAAGCAAAAAATTGTGGATGCTGTTACAACCATAAATGAAGATGTGATCTCATCTGTCTATGAAGAATGTAGAAAAAGATTAAAAAAATGTGTACTAGTAGGAGGTCTACATGTGGAATAGCTTTCAACTTAGTTGAATAAAATGTTATTTTTTTTAAATTGTTATTTTCTTGTATTGCAACTAAACGTGTTTCTTCATAGTTAAACAAACTATTATTAAAAATATTTTCAATAAAAATGTGAAGGAAAGGTAATTTGCTTAAAGTCATATTTTCTAATTTTCAGAGTACCCTGTATAATTTATCTTAAGTTTGACAACTGTTTATGACTTTTTATGACAAGCAAAGGTGTTAAAAAAGAATGACTTTTTCTCGGAAAATCAAAAATAAGATGTAATGTAATCACAAATAATAATATGATTATATGTATTCAACTGCGTGTTTTTGTTTTTTTTGAAGAAGTGAGGTGTCTCATGGAAGTTTCTTGAATACATTTATATGAGATTTTGAGAGATTTTATTGGCAGTTTACTCACTTTTCAATCACGTTGAATCGTTACCTCGGCACACCGATATGTTCGCCAACATTTTTATTTTCCTTGTTTAACAGGCAGTATTGTTATTGTGAAAAAATCACTCTACCAGATTTCTTTAGATTTTCACGTTTCAGATTATACAGGGTGTTCGGCAGAGGGTGTGCCAAACGGGAATGGTGGATAGGTGGAGCCATTTAGAAGTTAGTTAGCCCCAATGACCTCTATCCAAAATGTCACCGTTTTTGAGATATTATTATTTTTTTCTTTTTTAATTTCCCTCAAATCAGCCTTTTAGCATGTATAACAATTTTTTTATGATTGTAACAGTTAAAAATAATTTTTATTATTTTCTACAATGTATTTGTTTTCTAACAAAATCATATGGGACGCTGATAATTAAAGAAAAAAATTATTATGAGCTAACAGAATCCCCAGAATTGGTAGAAATGATTATAAAGTTCAACTTTCCCTTGCATTTGCAAAAAAACGAAAAGCTATCAAGATGTTCAAATGCTTTCAAAAACTTCTCCATTTAATGCCATTTTTAACCGTATGCCACATACAAAAGCTTAAACAGTTTTTTTTATTTTTCTCAGTGTTTTCATCACTGACCCCAAAATTTGATTCCAGATTCGTGATCAGTGTAAAAAATTACTCAATAAAGGTATATACAAGCCATTGGAACACGCTAGGCGTTCATGAAAAAACGCGACATCCATGAAAAAAACCGATTTTTGATAGTTTTTAAAATTTTTCTCAGTATTTTCATCACCGACCTTCAAATTTGACTCAACATTTGGGATCAGCGAGAAAAATTGCTCAAAAAGGGTGTACGCAGGCCATCGTAACACGCTATGTATTCATGAAATAAACGTGATATCCATAAAAAAACATAGTATTCGTGAAAAACGAGATTTTATACGGTTTTTTTATTTTCATCAACATTTTGACAGTTAGCCCTGGGTTCTAACAATAGAGTCGAGATCAGTGGGTCAAAAAAACATAAGAAAGATACTTGCAGCCTATACGAACACGCCACATGCATATTTTACCACCCAATAACCATAAAAAACGCATTTTTGGACAGTTTTGAAGGTTTTTCTCTGTAATATGCGCATTAACCCCCAATTCTGACTTCAGATTCGTAATCAGCGGGAAAAAATACTATTACTGTACGAACTAAGTTGAGCCAAGTTCAGCTTGAACCAAGATCAAAAGCCATGATTACAATTATTGTAACAATCGTAACCTTGGCTTTTGATCTTGGTTCTAGCTGAACTTGGCTCAATTTAGTTCATACAACTGGCCCTTAGAGGTCCAGTTCAAATAACTTTTTTTTTGAGCCTGTGTAATTAATTAAGGAAATATTGTGGAAAGTAATACTTGAAACATTGTTGGCGAGGAAGAAACTTAAGTGAAATATATACAGATTGGTCAACCTAAAAAATAATTAACAACAGAGGAATATAATATTTGGAATATAGTTGACGCTATTGCCGAGAAAGAAACCTGCTATAGTTTTAATGAAAAATATACAGGATGGTCAATCTAAGAAAGTAAATGTAATTAAGAAAGTATGGAAGAAAATAATATTTTGAATGTAGTTGATACTATTGCTAGACAAATCTGATTTTTAGTTAAAAATAACGGATGGTCATCCAGTAGAAAAATAATTGATAAATAAAAGACAGAAATTTTCTGTAAATGCTTCTACAGATTTTCCGAAAGGTTGAACAACCTTGAAATGAGAAAGTGCCCATATTATCTCCCTGTATATAAAAACTACCGATTAAAATTAAACATAACGACTAGAAAGTGATTGGTCGCCTTTTCTATTTTAAAAAGACTTCGGTGGTAAATTTTCAGAAAGAAGAAGAATCTGCAATAAATTCTTCAACAAAGAAAATGGTGAGCCCAATACTGACACGAAAATAGGGACAAGAAGTTTCGTATGATAGCTCTAAAGTGATAGCCGTCCCCAATTGCAAAGGAAGAAATTGTGAAACAATTATACAACGACTACGAGAAGAACACAAATGAAAAATCTTCAGAGGAGGAAAAAGATGACATACCTGGACTATCACATAGTACAAAACGGCGAAAACAAATAAAGCTTCGTGGATTAGACCTCCTAAAGGAAAACGCGACGTTTACCACAAAATGACGTGATAAGGAAAAGTGTTTTAAAAGATAGTTTAAGGAGTAATCCCAGTCTCTTTTCGAAGCATTTTACTCGATTCTTTCTTATGGGGATTCCTAAAGTTTAAAGTAGAGGACAATATAACTCAGGAGATAAGAAGAGCTGATGAAAGACTTGAATCAAGTTCGAAAAATATTGAAAAATTAATAGAGCATAATGGTAGACATTTAAAATGTGTCGTTTTGAAGAAGACTGCATTCAGTCAGTGTTACTTTTTATTTTTTTAATAATTTTTCAAGTCAATTTTTCTAATCATTACAGTGTAACGTTGCCGGGCTCGGTTGAGTAAATTGAAAGTGAGAGCGAGTGGCAGGCGATTCGAGCGAGATACCTTGATTTTTTGCGTTCTAGAGCCTTATCCACTAATCAACAAAGAATAAGTAAGAAATAAATCGGAGAAAATTTAGTGCTCTCATTTTGTTATATAAATTTTCTTAAGTAGGATATCTTGGAAAAACCGTTTTTAGAGACCATTTTGCAAGATTTTTCTCACACAATTCGTGGCATTATTTAAAATACTGAAATCTGTCAAACGCAGGAGTTGTTTTTTGTTCGTGGATTTTTTTTCTATGTAAAAGTTACTGAGGACTGAATTATAATAAAAAAAAATGGTAAATATATAGTTACTTAGTATCAATGTTGTAACCTCCCATCGAAGACTTTTCGTTTGAACTACAGCTTCCGCGCGTAAAATCGTTGTAACTGGAACACCGCTTAGATTGGAACTTGTTATCATCGCCTGCTCTGACTCCTTCAGAATAAAACAAATACGATCTGGTATGTGCACAGCCGCCAATGATGTCTAAGCCGCATCCAGGTTGACTTCTACCACCATTAGGGTAGTAATCAGCGTGACCAATTGAAGATGGGAATCCAAGAAGACCTCCGTTTGTGTGAATTACTTGAACAAACTGTGCGTCGGTTGGGTCCAAACGGTTGTCGATGTTGGAAATAGAGAACAGTGGAAAAGCAGGATCGAGACCAATGATATGATCGAGACGTCCGTTAAGGTCTGCCCCAGTAGTTCCACAGACGTGCGCTCCAAGAGAGTGACCTATGCAAGAAACCTTGGCCAAATCCACGTTGAAACCGGCGACCAAGGACCGAATGAAAGATGCTACGTATTGTCCAACAGTGGCCACAGAATTTTTAGCTGTAATATAATTTTGGGATGCAACAGGATACCAATCAACAACAAAAACGTTGACCTCATGTTTGGAGAATATGGCATCTCTAATTATGAAGTTAAGGTCTGTATCCTTATTGCTCATCCAACCGTGGATTATGAAAACTGTATCTCTATCGCCTTTGAATTCAGTATTTCTTAGAAATGACAATTGATTACTCTTGAGGTCAGTTCCTACTGCTCTATCATTTTGGCTATAAAAATGATATGTCAAGTCATGATCTGTTGCTCTAGGCCCTATTTCCGAGTGAATAAGGTCTTCAACTTCATATAATCCTGGAGACTTCTCGACTAAGAAATATTTCATGTTCGCTCCATCCTCTTCTTCTGAAACGATTGGGATTGACGGTGCTAAAACAAATTGTTTTTGTTAAACAATTTAAAATAAAGCATAGTGTTTTATCATTATAGAACGTTTAAAGCCTAATAAGTGTTTAAAAATTATATAAAACCATTACCGTTTCGAAGCAAGCATTTAGTAATCTATATATCGGGTGACAACGATATCATTAGCACCCTTCTTTTGTCACTTGTTTTTCAAGATATTAAAATGAAACTCGGCACAATTAACATAGATATAAAATGCCATATATTTTGACGTATTTAAACATTTTTTCGGGCTTATTCCAAATGCATAAACAAGTTCCGCGACGTGAAAGTTGAGGTGTTAAATTTGAAGACCTCGCTTGTCACAATATCTAAAAAGGCTTATATCGCAAAATCTGTGATACATCGTATAATGCTATATGTGTATGTGATGAAATAGGTTCTAAATGATCCCATCTATCACTCCCTTAAAACTTTCTATCGACGTACCAAACCAAACACTCTGTATAAAGCAAAGTGTAACAATATACCGATATTTATCTATCCGGTGAATAGGCTCATTTAACAATTTTTTATTATTACATATTTTGAAAGAGCTTGGTGAATATAGTAAGTATGCCAAAAATTAGAATTTACTGACGCCGCGCCGCCTTCATGCATAAAAAAATTATTAAAGTCGGCGCGCTTGAAAACGCTCGGGATAACCATGTAGTCGAGTTGTGACGTCAGATGGCTGAACCGCCCAGTGAACACGCTGTGAATGTAAGTTAGTAGAGTAAAATCTGGAAGTAAAGACGCTTAGTTTTCGAGAAAAAAAAATCGGCATAGAACCAAACCAGACTTAGTGGAATTCTTTAGTAAGATAATCGTGTACACGAAATCATTTTTTACGACATTTTTTGGTGGTCGAGAACTTTTTTATTTCGGAAAAACTCAAAAAAATAGATTTTTAATGAAATATGTTTTCTAACCACCGCTATATCTCTGAAAATATTTGTGCTAGCAAGCTCTTTTTTTTTAGATTAAAGTAGACACAATAGCGCTTCGAACTACGTCCTACGTGAACCCGATTTATTTTTTTTAAGTTGGAAAAATAATAGGAAACTCAAACTTATTATTTTCAGTAGCGTAATTTTAGACAATCGAGAAAAAAATTTATTTATGAAAATTTGTATATACATGCTGCGTACAAATTGAAGCCAATAGTTGAAAAAAGTTTTTAGGATAAACATTTTTCATGTTCCGTTCATAGTAATGAGTCAGCGATTTTTTTTAACGGATCAAATTCATATTCTTGCGCGCTCGGCTGTAGCAAGCCTGCCGACTGCAACAATCTGACGGTCCCGGTCGGGGTGTATGTAGTAGGTAGTTTAACATATATCAATAGATACAAAACCAGTAGTGATCAAAAGCATCTAGGGGATCAATATTATTGTTCAATATTTCATATATTGGTACAGTAGTATTGATCATATGTTGTTAATATTAAGAAATTGTACAATAAATATAAAATAGTCTCCTTTTAATAATAAAAACCGCTGCCCAAGGAATCACTACTTCCACATCCAGATTTTCTATCCAAGTCACTCACAACGAAAACATTTTGTATGTGGAAATAATTATTTATGGAACTTTAATAATATAATATTTGAAATCCTCTACCCCAAAAACCCATAAAACGATACCCCACATCGGCAGTGGGGTGGGGGTGGCGATAGGGGGTGGTAGTGGGGGGGGTGGATGAAGTAAATATTTTGAGGTTTCTGGTTCTTGTACACACACTAAATCACAATATTTTTTCATCCCCTTTAATAATGGGGTGGGGGTGGTAAAGGGGGTGGCTAATGTCAAAATTTTTTTTGAGACCTTAAGCTTTCCTTATATATACTAAATACCAATTTTATGGACTCTTACCTGCTTGATTTACCTATTTACCCCAAATTTACCCCAATTTACCCCCGAACCCTTCGACGGTACAAGATGAAAATATAATCTAGTTCTAGATCTCGTTAATGTACATATGTGTACCAAATTTCAAGTCAATATCTCAAACGGTTCCTGAGTAAACGTGCGCACAAAAAAAAGTTACAGACAGACAGACAGACAGACCGACAGACAGACAGACAGACAGACAGACAGACAGACAGACAGACATACAGACAGACAGACAGACAGACAGACCGACAGACAGAATTTTTTTTCGCTCAAACTTAAAATCTCGACGTTTCATGACATTCTAAGCCTATTTGAACAATAAAAATGTTTTTAAAATTTTTTGTCGTTACTATACTTCCACTGAATGTGGAAGTAAAAGACAGGTAGGTAGATATAAATAACTAATCTATAAATATCAGTCAGTGTTACTAACTACCCACCTAATTAGTAAGTTTATTAAACATTTTTAAATGTATGAAAGTAAAAACGTACGCATAAAATGAGTTTTATCGTTTAAATAAATTTTCTATTTGGATAAATAAATATGTCGTATGTAGTTTATGTAGGCCCTACATTAATAGCATTCTAATTCGTTCATATCTGCCTCGAAATCTCTAATAATGTTGTTAGAGGAACGACATTTGCACTCGTTGCAACATTTTAGGTCTTCCTTAAAACAAGCACATTTTCGATTGTCACAATTTTTATCCGATCAATGAATTCGACAACCGCCACTTCTACGCGACTAATCTGACCAACCCTGCACGCGAGCGTCCCAATGTCACATTTAGCGCTGATAAAAAAAACCGCTGTTGCCAAACGGTAGGTACACTTTAGGCAAAAATATATTGTTTCAAAAACATTTGCGATTATTAGGCTTTATTTTCTTCGCTGCATGTATGTAAATATTTTCAAAAATAAAAATGTTTATCGATTGGTGAAGATTTCAATACATAAAATATATATTTTTAGTTTATCTGATTTTTAGAGAAATGAAAGTGCGAATTGTGCCCAAACCGTTTATATTGGTAAAAGCGCTACAGTGTGTGCTTTAATTTGACACAAAACAAATTTCGGTACCTTTAATAGTTTTAAAGATATGGCGGTGGAAACAAAAAAAAACAATTTTATTTAAAAATACATTTTTTTCACTTTTTATTGATTTAAAAAGTTCGAGACCACAAAAAAATATCGTAAAATATGATTTCATATGTCCGGTGACATACTCAAAGGAACCTAACATGTTTGACCTGGTTCTACGCCAAAAAAAAAAAAACCACACGATAGACTTACGAAATCGCTGCTCTAATATAGGTATCAGCGCACGCCAAATGACGTCACTCTACGGACTGTTGGCTGGCCGAGCGTTTTTCTATTCAAATGCGAATATCTCTGTGGCTGTTGATTCAATTGAGCTGAAATTTTTTTCTGAGGCTATTGGTTTGCTATACTTTAAAATGGGGAAGAAAAAGTAGGAAACTGCCATATCACGAAATGACCCTACTGTTTGGGAACTTTCTGATGAGGTAGGAATTTGAAATTTGGCATGGAGGTAGAGAGCACCTTTGCAACCCCAGAAAATTCCAAAATATGCAGAACTCAAAATTGCGGCTCCAATATAGGAATTGAAGCCAGTATACGATAGACACTATGACTAGACGTGCCCGCCACATGGAAAGAAAACTATTCTATTACAGTAATCGGTTATACTTCAGATTTTATATTTGTCATTAGAAAAGTACCACTTAGACCAATAAATTATTTTTATTATTTCAATAACATAGGAATTTTAAACCAAAAAACGATATTTAGTTTCTTTTATTACCCGATCCACTATGAGTGTTGCTCAGTTAATGAAAACACTTTTTGTTTTTATATAGTTTGTAACACAAACACAGACGACGCACAGTGGCAGGAATGCACATTTTTCGTTCAAAATTATCTAGAGCATTTGTTTCGCAACCGATGGGGATATATTTTTTTAAATACTTTTCAAAAAACGTAAGAGAGCCGATTTTTGAATTATGCTAACCAAAATTATTGAGATTAGCCAAAATGGCCATTTCTTATTTAAATCGTAATAAAACTTACAAAAACAACTTTTTTCTTATACAATTTATATCTATTTATATTTATATTTGTTTATATTTATATATGAATATATTTGAAAATTTCAGAAAATTTGTTCCTTTTTATATTTTTTAATAATTCTTAAGAACAGCCTTAGTTTGATGCATTTAATTTATTTTTAAGTTAGTTTTATCATCTTATTGCCGTCATATTGGATCCGCCATCTTGAAGATCTTCCTGGAAATTAAAATTTAGTCTATTCTAACCTAAAAATACTTATCAGAAATATTCAAAACTTGTCGGCATAAACTTTAACAAAAATATTTCATTTTTATCATTTTTTAGCATTTTATAGCCGCCATTGATTCCGCCATGACTGGCGGTACATGACCAGTCCGGTGCAACATTTTTAAAATGCATGCCAATCATATATATGAATGAAATTACCATGAATATGCCAGAAATGCAAATTTTAGGCAGTTGTCGCGTGCAAATCGGTTTTTTTTCTTTTTTTTGGGTTTTATTATTATTTTTTTTTTTTAATGGATGCCAATAGTGCCAAACGAAAAGCCGTGAAAAAGAATCCAGCGGAAATTCATTGGCATGCAGTTTCCGCGCTCAAAACAACTGTTAATGTGCACATTAAATCGTAAAATTTTTTGGTGTTCTTGATTTTGAATGATTTTGATTTTGGATTTTTTTTCAAGGCTTTTCATTTGGCACTATTGGCATCCATTAAAAAAAAATAATAAATAAATAAAACCCAAAAAAAAAAGAAAAAAAAAACCGATTTGCACCCCCTTGTGCATTACTGGCATATTCATGGTAATTTCATTCATATATATGATTGGCATGCATTTTAAAAACGTTGCACCTGACTGGTCCGTCCAGTCTATATTGCAGATTGGTTTATGACAATTTGGATATTAGATTCGTTATCAGCGATCTTAAAACCTCCCGAGTAACAAGATTTATGTAAATTGGATAAGCAAAAAGTTCTTTTTTGTAAGTTTTATTAAGATTTAAATAAAAAATTGCCATTTTGGCTAAGATCAATAATTTTGGTTAACATAATTTAAAAAACGGCTCTCTTACGTTTTTTGGGAATTAAATAACTAGTATTTAAAAAAAAAATATCCCAATCGGTTGCAAAACAAGTGCTTTAGATAATTTTGAACGAAAAATATGCGATTCGTGCCACTGTGCGACGGAGGGTATATATAACACAAAGGTGTACAGAATAGGAAAAAAAGCTAACCTATAACTTAATTTTCTTCTCTTTCAAAAAGGTCCAAGATAGTGATAAATATTCTGGGTAACAGATAAAGTATATTGAAAGGTGTCGGGATATTGCTATATTTTATTATATTTTTATATAGTTTATCAGATGCTTCTATACGAGCCTTTTACATTAAAAAAATATATGATCCAGGTCACCTGTGACATTGCAATATTCACAGATATCAAGGTAAATTTTAGTTTAAACAAATGTGCAGGGTAACACACATATTCAAATTTTAAGCAGATAATTACACAGATCTACAAAAAAAATACTGATCCAAGGACTAAACCTATCATTCCTCAAGTATTTTTGTGTGCTGAATCCGAATTTTCAATTTAAAAAATGTTCTACCGCGTAGATTTCGAGTAAATCCCAGTTTTTATGGTCAAAATACGGTTTTTTTTGAAATTTTTTGACATTTACTCAAAATCTATGCGGTAAAAAATTTTTTAAATTGAAAATTCGGATGCAGCATACAAAAATACTTAAGGCATGATAGGTTTAGTCCTCGGACCAAATTTTTTTTTTTTTTTTTGTAGACCTGTGTTATTGTTGTAATGTATTTCTTTAAGCAATTATAGTTTTCATATCAAAACTTATACGGAAATTCAGAGTAAATTAGAAAATATCTCGTCGGTTTTATGAAAGCTGATTTTTTCTACATGTAATCCCAATTATTCCTTAGTTTAGATCCAAGTTTATTTGTTGCATTTGTCATACATAATTTATAATTAGAATTATTTCCTTTATTAATACTTTGGTTAGATCATCCACTTGTTCGTTATCCTTCAATCCAAGTTTTTAATATACATATTTTTTAAAGATATGTGCATTAGGGTGGTCCTTAAATTAGGGTAAAAATTTTTTTTTTAATTTTCTTTGGGGCACTCTACCATTTTGATCTACTCTATTAAAAAGAATTACTGTAATTTTTTGGGATTTTTTAACTCAGTTTTAGGGGTCGCTACCGTAAAGTTTCAAAATAAAAAAAAATTGTTAGGAATTAATAATTAAATTCAGTTACAAAACAAATTATGTTCATTAAACATGTAATTAATATGTACAACTGTACAGCAATTACAATGTTACATATATAAAATAATATAAATGAAAAAGTTGTTAATAAAATACAGTTGAGTTGAGATGGAAGTGGGGGAAAATGTACTGTCCTATTTTATTAATTCAATTGATGATCAATGTCATTTTGATGTTCATTTGATTTATTTTGAAAAAAATTTTACATAAATTCTCGGTTATCTTGAAAATTCAAGATTCGGTAGCGACCCCAAAAACATTATTTAAAAATCTGAAATTTTTATGGAAGTCTTTTTTTATATCATAGAACAAAATAAGGGTAAATTTTAAAAGTTAGTATTTAAGGACCACCCTAATGTGCATCCTGCTCCACTGTGTACACTAACTCGGAATTTGGATATTTTTTCTAGTGTTAAATTTAAAAACTTTATGCAAATCCTCAAAATTTCAGTGTAATGTGGTATAGATACTGTTAAGTCCATAATTGAGAAAAAATAATTATAGCTGCTAAGGCAGTTTATTTCTTTTTGAAGTCAAAAGTTCATATTTATACAAAACTTGAAATAGTTCTAAACTTTCTTAAGAGTCTAAACGTTATCTGCTTATGACAGTTTTTAAAATTTAATGCTGCTTTGTATATTTGAAATTAAGAAAAAATATTTAGCAGTTTAATAGAAGGATTGTCACAGATTCCTATGGCCTTCAAAACATTTTTTTTTCAAAAATGTTTTCCTTTACAACAAAAAATGAAGATAAAAATTGAAGACCATGGAATTAAGTTTACAGTTTTTCTTTTAAACTGACAAAAAATATTCTTTCCTTATTTTAAAAATAAAAAGTAACATTGCATTTTGAAAATTGAGATCCAATCATTTAATGTAGATTCTTAAATTGAGAAAGAAATGACAGTCAACATCAATTTGATTTAAGTAATTCACCAGTTTAATTTAAATAATATATTTGTTGAACGAAATGAAGTTCCTCTTACATCAAGTATTAAAGGGAACAATCACAATAATCTGTACTTTTCAACTGAATAAACAAAATCTTAGATTAAGAATAAGTTAGCAGATATGCTTTTAGTGGGCAGAATATTTACTCACTAGTGTAATATTTTATCGAACTCCTCTATACATTTCCTTAAATATATAAGGAATAAAAATCAGACCCGCCGTGCGCTGGATTACGAATTACAAGCCTTAGCCGCGAGAACTCTCTTGGGCAGGAATAAGTCTTTCGGCCGGTGTTTATTGCAATCGAAACTTTAGCGTTTTATGGCAATATACCGGGTGCCACAGGCTAGTGGCTCTCCCCTATGTTTCCTTTACTTTTTAACTTATCCATTTGAAATGTGGGATGCATGAACTACCTGTAAAAATGGATTTTTTGACATAAAAATGGTACGAGACCATTTCCAGTTTACCCGGATATGAGCGCAACTTTCGATTTTTAAATGGAATCTGTATATTTTTACGTATTTGGATTCAAGACAACATTCTGAGTATAATATGAGATTTTAGTCAATTTTTGAGTCGATGTTCAGTTTTTTAAGCATTTTAAGACATTCGTCTAGAGTGCTTTGGGATACCAAAGCCAAAATTTCTTCTACAGCAGGTAAAGTCCAAGGGAAAAATATAATTTTTCGTTTAATTTCATTAATAACCATTTACGAAGCCTCCAAAATTGAACAAATCACTTTTTTATCGATTTTTTTTTTCAAATGGGAAGGTGGTGGCTCATACTGTTCGATAAATTATAAAAAATTTTCTGAATTCGTTGATATCAATTTCAAATCTATGCTATTTGTTTTTCTATTTTATTGAATTTATTTAAAAATAAAAAATCACTTTCAATATAATTTTTCTTGAACTGTTTGTGAATAATAGCCTTTTGGTTCTCTCTTTTGTTTCTTAATAGGTAGGTATACTAGTGCAAAGTGTAAGGATCAATAAAAATTATTTTGAAAGTGATTTTTTATTTTTAAATAAGATAAAATAGAAAAACAAATAGCATAGATTTGAAATGGATATCAATGAATTCCGAAAAAAATCTATAATTTATTGAATACTATGAGCCACCACCTTTCCATTTGAAAAAAAAGTTTTCGTTAAAAAAGTGATTTGTTCAATTTCGGAGGCTTAGTAAATAGTTATTAATGAAATTGAACGAAAAATTATATTTTTCCCTTGGACTTTACCTGCCGTAGAACAAATTTTGGTATTCCAAAAAAAAAAACTGAACATCGACTCAAAAATTCGCGAAAATTGTGCTCATTTCCGGGTAAACCGGAAATGGTCTTATACCGTCTTTTATGTCCAAAAATCCGTTTTTACAGATAGTTTATGCAACCCAAATTTCAAATGGATAAAATAAAAAATAAAGGAAACATAGGGGAGAGCCACTAGCCTGTGGCACCCGGTATATTTATTGCACTTAACGCGCCCATTTTTCAAATATTTAAATTTTCACACCATATTTTATATCATCGTCCAAATTCGACTTTTGTCAATGGTCAACTGCATTTTTTTCGATTTATCGATTTTAAGTATTTGATTTATCGTTCAACAGCTTTTATCTCTTGAACTAATTGAGATATTTAAAACACGAAAAGGAAACGATAATTCTCAGTCGACGAAATATTGCAAAATTATCTTAACTGGTACATAATTAGCAATTGACACTTACCGGCTGAAGCTAAGGCAACTGCGAACAAAACAAACGATATGAAAACTTTCATTTTGAACTCTTACACACGTCTACTAACCAATGTGAGATAGAAATAGTTTATATATGTAAAAGAAATAACACTTGAAATATGAAGTTTATTATCAGGTTACAATAAATAAAATAAACAGCTAATTTTGATTTAGATGTGAAATTGCAATGTGACGCAGGCAATCAAGTTTTATCCTAAACTTACGCGTAGTAACCTGTTATTTACATCCAATACGTTCAGTTACATTTTCGTATACAGTTTGTTGTGTTTTTATATGTATCTTGAATGTAAAGGACACTGCACGTTTTATAGGTAAATAGGTGGCCTGTCAAAGTTGATGAATTTTTGATATGTTGTAGTTCAACTAATTCTGAACAATAAGTTCCTTTGGCTAAACTTCAAATTATGGACAGTTTCTCCGACACATGGCTCCAAAGACTAGACCTATCCTTCCTACCTTCTGAAATCCATGACTCTGATTTTTTTATAAAACTAATTGTTAATTTGCAAAAAAAGCGCTATTAAGTCTTTTTATTGTACTTCACGTTGGTTTTATTTTGTTAGTTTTTATATCCATAAGTAGAGAAAAACATTGGCTGACGTGTACGTTGCTGATTTTCAGAAATATTCCCAATTTACTCCAAAAAATGTGAAAGTAAGAAAATAGTCCAATCAGTGGGGGATTTTGCCCTGCAAAAGGTGGAGTAGTAATGATTTTTATATGATATGTTGTTTAAGACGAGGCCTCGATAAAGAATACAAAGTTTCGACCTGGGGGGGGAGGCCCAAGCCGCCATCTTGAAGCAAAGATGCAAAAAAAAAATGGTTTTCTCAAAATAATTCGGCAACGCTCGATACTACGAGAAAAACTGAAGAGGACAAAATTTCCTACATTTTTTGTATATCCATTTTTATTGTAAGTCTAATGTTTAAAGAAATACAGCGTCAGAAAGATATTAAGAAAACATTTTTTGTTATTAAATAATGTACGTTTACCACACAACATATTGTATATACATACAAGCAAAGGAGAAAGAAAATAATTGTAGAAAACATTAGCATATTCTTGAAACTTCCTAGATAGCGACAAAGCTTTGTAAGAATAATAGATTAATTAAATATGTTACCAGAAAATACTAGTAATTATTTTAACTTTTACATAAATCTTATCACAGATAAGTATAAACGTATATCCTTCTATTAAAAGAAAGGAAACATGCACATTATCTACAGTACAAGTGTCACAATAATGTTATTTTTTAATTTAAACTATTCTGTTCAATGAAATAAATAAATAAAACAAAACCACTTACCAAAATAGCAGTTAGAACAAACTGCTATAATTTGATCATCTAGATGGAACTACATATTAACAGAAGTATTTGAGATTTTTTTAAATACTGATTAATTACAATAACAAAATGTCAAAAGTTTTTATTAAAAAAATATGATGACGTACGTTGTTTCTTCCATAACTTCTTTGTTTCCTATGATACAGAAACAAAGAATTATTTTAAAGTTTTATTATTGTCTTTAATTACTGCCACATCCAGTGGAAGTATGTAGTAACAACAAAAAAAAATTGAAAATTTTTATTATTCAAATAGGCTTAGAATATTGCCTAAATGTTGGTTGTGGCGTTTTCTTATTTTTTCTGTGTTTCTTAATGGGATGCTCTGCCACATACAGGGTATCCAAAAAGTCTGGAAATGGTCAAATACGAGAAATACACATTGGATCCAAAAAATAAAAAACACGTCCTTAATAATTTTGAAAGGGCTATCTAATAATACCAAACGCGAAGAATCGGTTCTACGAAAAAAACTACGTAAAGTTTATCTGAAACGTTTTTTTCGATTCGTGACAGATGGCGGTGTAATCGCAAAAATATTTCTTTTCGTAATTTCTAAAAAATTCTACAGAAGAATGAAAAATAATAAAGTACGAGTTCATTTTCTTGACAAAGCCATTCAATGGTGTTAAATTTAATACCCCCCTTCCCCCTCCACCTCAACCATGAGGGGGGAAGTGGTGGGCAACCTTAAAATCTTAAACGGAATCCCATATTTTTTATTGGTGGATGTAGAGTAAAAAAAATACGTTTTGGCGAAAAAAAAAATTTCTTAAAAATTAAACATTTTTCACGAATAATAAAAAATGAGGGTTTCCATTTAGCATTTGAAAATTGCCCTCAACTTTCTCTCCCCCACGGTGGTGGTGGTGGTGGAGGGGCGGTTAAATTTAACACCATTGAATGGCTTTTTCAAGAAAATGAACTCTTACTTTATTATTTTTCATTCTTATGTAGAATTTTTTAAAAATTATGAAAAGAAATATTTTTGCGATTACGGCGCCATCTGTCACGAATCGAAAAAAACGTCTCAGACAAACTTGACGTAATTTTTGCCGTAGAATCTGATTCTGCAATAAAAAACCTATTTAAGATTTTAAAGTTGCCCCCGCCCCACTATAAGGGGTGGGGGTAGGGGGAAGTTTCAAAAAAATAATTTTATATTCCTGAAATTTGGCATAGGCGTATAAAATTGCATTCTTTCTTAGTGGAATTTTTTCATATTTTGAAAAATAAAGGTACTTTATTAGAGGTGATTTTTACAAAATTGCTTATAAAATACCCTGTAGAACACCAAATCAAGGCATTTTTGGTATATTTAGTTTTACAACAAGCAGGACTCAATCTCCAAATACCATTCCAAAATTCCAAAATGTTTGGTCCATTACACCTCTTGTTACATCTATCCTGGGACACACTGTATACGCAAATAATTAAATTCTTCATATGAAACAAATGCTTTCGTGGCAAGAAATAAAAAGCTATAGTCCAATCAATGAATGCCCAAAAGGGGATTGTAGAGAACATTTATGAGGGGATAATTTTCCTCTTCAGGAAGTGTTGGGGGAAGTTAGGACGTAAAAATACTAAAAGTCTGCTTCAGGGGGGGAGGGGGGTGGAAAGGTTCCTTTTTTCAATTCTTCGCTTATAACTTGAAAACGATGCGCCGCGCGCCGTTCGGAAAAAGGTAATCTATGCAAAATTAAACGTAATTAAATTTCCCACAAGAATGTTTATATTCATTTTCTTCTAATGTGTTATAGTTTACGAGATATTTGCCAGCGAAAATCGATGATTAATAAAAAAAAATCAATTATGTACCTTGAATATTTCTATCAAAGCGGTTTACCGTGGTCTGCTAATAAATCACAGTCACAAAACAATCTTTATCTTACAACACTCGATGTATTTACTAACGTAACATTTTGTCGAAATCTATACATTTCCTTAAATATACAGTGCGACTCACTTAAAATTAAGATACCCTTATAACTTTTTTATTTTGTTTCCGATTTGAATCAAACTTTACTCAAGTATAGAACAAATTAGAATCTACTTATGACCAGAAAAACATTCAGCTGCTACAAAGGCAAAGCCACCTGCGGTACCAAAATATGCTGAAAAAAATAAAATATTTTGAATGTTAAAAATTCTAAAAAATGCATCCGATTGGCGCCACAAACATACATACACCAAAATTTGATTTGGTTATTGATGGGGGATTTCTCATACATAAGCTCATCTGGCAAAGGGGATCCTCAGTTTCCGCAGTTTGTGGTGTCTACGTGAAATTCGTCAAGACCCATCAATATGATTTTTAATCTTTTTCCTCATATTTTGGTACCGCAGGTGGCTTTGCCTTTATAGCAGGTGAATGCTTTTGTGGTCATAAGTAGATCCTAATTTGTTCTAAGTATTACTGCCCTGCTATGACAAGAAGTCGTATCTGACAAAATGTAATTTTAGAGAAATCAACTATTTTCTGAATTATGTTATGCCATCTACATTTCATAATTCATGATTTTCATTTTTGGCAAATAAATATGTGTCCCTTTTATCAGTGTAACCATATCACAAAACATTGTATATATGTTAAATTACGACAAATAAATGTGGTAATGATCGGATATGATTTTTGAGCTTAGTGAATAGGTCTATTTTGTAGATACGACACATATTCGTTATGTATATTCACTAGTTTTGCTTTAGATACGACTTCTACATTTTGTACAGTGGTGAGGTTCACTAATACGATGCAAATGCAATTAAAATCTCAAAAATTAATTTTTTGCAGTTACGACTTCTTGTCTTAGCAGTTCAGTATACTTGAGTAAAATTTGATTCAAATCGGAAACAAAACGAATACGTTATAAGGGTATCTTCATTTTAAGTCAGTCACACTGTATATTTAAGGAAATGTATAAATTTCGACAAAATATTGCGTTAATAAATACGTCGAGTGATGTAAAATAAAAATAGTTTTGTGACTGTGATTTATTAGCAGACCACGGTAAACCGCTTTGATAGAAATATTCAAGGTACATAATTGACTTTTTTTTATTAATTATGGATTTTCGCTGGCGAATATCTCGTAAACTATAACACATAGGAAGAAAATGAATATAAACATTCTTGTGGGAAATTTAATTACGTTTAATTTTGCATAGATTACCTTTTTCCGAATGACGCATCGTTTTCAAGTTATAAGCGAAGAATTGAAAAAAAGGAACTATTCCACCCCCCTCTACCCCTGAAACGGAAGGGCTAGGGGCGGGGACTTTTAGTATGTTTACCTCCTAACTACTCCCAACACATTAATGAAGAGAAAAATTCTCCCCTCCTTAATGTTCTCTACAAATCTTTCATTGACTGGACTACTAGTCGTAAATAAATTTATTTATTACAAACTTATCGTTTCTTGAAACAAAACCATATTGTTTCATATGAAGAATTTATTTATTTGCGTGTATATAAATATTATATTCTTGATTCAAATCCATTATTTTTTCCATGTACAATGTTCGTGAAATCTACAAAGTAATACAATTGTCCAGTATTTTACTGGAAAATAACCTCTACGCCTATGACTTTTACATGAAAATAGCAGTTAGAGGGTGTTTTTTTGACAAATAATGATAAGAACAAAAATATAAAAATAACGTATATTGCTTGTCATGAAACGTCGCCATTTTAAGTTTGAGCGAAAAAAAAATTTCTGTCTGTCGGTCTGTAACTTTTTTTGTGCACACGTTTACTCTGGAACCGTTTAAGATATTGACTTGAAATTTGGTACAGGTATGTATTTTAACGTGAAGTGGAACTAGATTATATTTTCATCTTATTCCGTTGAAAGGTTGGGGGGTAAATAGATAAATCAAGCAGGTAAGAGTCCATAAAATTGGTATTTAGTGTATACAAGGGAAACTATAAGGTCTCAAAAAAATATTTGCCATTAGCCACCCCCATTACCACCCCCACCCCGTTATTAAAGGGGGTGAAAAGAAATTGTGATTTAGTGTGTGTACAAGAACCAAAGACCTGAAAATATTTTTTTACTTTATCCGCCCCCACTACCACCCCACTACCGATGTGGGATATCGTTTTATAGGTTTTTGGAGTAGACGATTTCAAATATTATATTATTAAAGTTCCATAAACAATTATTTCCACATACTAATTTTTTTCGTTGTGAGAGACTTGGATGGAAATCTGGATGTGGAAGCAGTGATTCCTTGGGCAGCAGTTTTTTTATCCTTTTTACCGCAAGTGTCATATTTTCTAAGATATTATTCAACATTTAAAACAAAAACTTCATCCTATGAACGTTCGGACGTTTACTTTAAACTTAAGCATCTCTGAAACCATTTACTTAAATATAAGAAAAATCCAATTCATCTTCAATCTTCTAAACCGTATTTTGGATCTCTACCATTCTTTGGCTGAAACTACTATTTATTGAGATGTTTGCAAATAAACAAAAATTTTACATTTTTTCGAAAACTTAAGATACAATCTTTAAAACAAGTACTGTAACGGACACAAAATTTGAGCATCTAGGTCGTGCTATATATTGACGAAAAACAGTATTTCAGAGTTGTATTATTTTAATTACTGACTACTTACAGTAACAATATGGCGACGTTTTCTTTAAAAAATGTGAAAAAAGACATTTTCTCTGTCGTAACTTCTTTCATTTTTATGTTATAGAGACAGTCAAAAGATCATTTGAAAGCTAAAGTAATAATCTTTTATTTTGATCATTTGCATTTTTGATGTAAGTGCTATAGTTTTTGAGATATTTAAAATTGGTATTGATCACTAGCGTTGCTTTACTAAATACGATACTTTTCAAATAATGCGAATTCAAATAACCGTTTTGAAGTACCTGTTTCCTGAAGACAAAATCGTAGTTTTCAAGTCGTCATAACTTAAAGACTATCAATTTAAAAGAAAAATTGTATAAAACATCTCAAAATTTACTATATCAGTCCCTTAGTTATTTTTTCTTTTTTCTATAAACTAGCAATATGGAAACATTTCGTTGATGAATTTACTATTGAATCATACATAAAAAAACATAATTTAATTCGGCATATACCAGCTACTGTACTATTACTGATGCACAAAAATTGTCAATGAATTTCTATCAAATATTTCTTTAATCGTGTCTTGAATAATTTATAAGAGTCTCATAATTTAATCTTATCTGGAAGTACATTCAAAAGATAGGCACCTGCACAAAAAGGGGACTTTTCACATTTACTTCATCTATAGCAGTTAACGAGCAGAAGTTGCAGTCGGGCGTGGCAGACTTTAAACTTTTTCCAAAATTACAATAAATATATTGTTACGCATTTACACCACTTTTGTAAACACCCGTGGATCCGAAAATTATAACACCGGGGTAACACTAACACTGATGTATTAACTTACGTACTGATTACAACAAATAATTACTTCACTAAAATTACACTGTGTACTATGCTTCAATTATCATCGTCATTTGATCACTTACTCCTTGACCTGTACTACTCTGCTCACTTGAACTGTTTTGCGTGGCCACCCTCTTTGCTTTTATACTCTTGGGTAAGTAGTTCTGGATCTTTCTAGCAGTTCTCTAAATGTTTCTAGATGTCGCGCCATCTCTCGGATGATTGCCGAACTAACTAACTTAATTGTCCTTTGTTACTTCTACATAGAATTTAGAGGAAACGCTCATAGATATCTCTGGGGGTAGAACATGTAACAATATACTATATATAATCTACAGGTCTCTTTACACGTCATACGATCTAATTTAGGGAGAATTTTATAATGCAATATTTATATTATGTTTTAAATTTCAAATGAAAATTTTAAATCTACCAAAATTTAGCAGAATGCAGGTTTTCACGGATATTGTCCAATGAAGTGATTTGTTTCACCAGAATTTATTGCTTTTATTAATAAGTCAGGAGCACCTGACTTAAACTATCATTCGTTTCGTAGCAGTCTTAAAAATACCTCAATAACATTTTAAACTAGAATTAATATATGGTCTAATCTGCGTAAAGTTCGTTGAATTCAGAGAGACACCCTAGGCCAAATTCCAAAATAGTATTTAACGTCCATCTTTATTCCTACCTCAAAAATACTAAACGCTACCTCTTGCGAATACTTCAATTGTCGATCAGTCCCATGAATAGTCTACTCGTAAATATATTCCTGTAGATAACTGAACATCGAATCTGTAAGAAATGCTTTCTGGGGGGATCATAGTACAGCTTCCAAGACGCGTTCAGTACCAGAGAAACTTTAGTCTGAGTATTATGTAGCAAATCACCATAAGAACATATATTTGTGCTTTATAGACTAGAACATCTATTTGTGCTTTAAAGACTATCATAAGCCTTTTACTGGGTCAGCCATGATAAAGGATGAACATTATTCAACAACTAAGTTTTGATACTAATGTATAATGTATTAAGAATCGTCAAAAACCTCTATTGTCAACTGTCTTATGGAACTGATTTTCGACTAGGGATGAGGCAAGATACAATACTCCTCATCTCTTTGTGTTTTTCTTTTTAATATCTACTCATAATATATAACGGCACTAGATAATGCAAATGACGGTGCAAATAGTCAATATATTAATAATATTCGCTACGCAGTTGACAGCCTAGCGCGAAGACGGCCTGCAGGTACAGAAATACGACAGTTGTAAACCTAGTCATCAATACCGATAAGATCTAAACGAAGAAAATTTCGATAAATACACTACCATGGACTAGGCGTACAGAAGATACTATATAAAAAACTCATCAAGTACTCTCCCTTATGGTGCAATATATTGGTCAAAGATACTAGTTGGAACTGTTGACTGCGTCCTTCCTTTGAACTTAATCATAGAGGAGGTTGTTGCATTAAGAACTGCTTTGAGATTGCAATCTGCAATTGCAATATAAAGGACACAGCTGCAAGACATCCTGGCATTCTGGAAGTGGCTACAATGAAAATTTCTCTTCTGTGAACGGGGACCGACCGTATACCCCCGTTCGAGATAAGTTTGAACACCTCCGGAAATTATGAGCTGGATGTGTCAATTTATATCGATGACTCAAAAATGGAGCTAGTCTGCTCAGAAGAACTAGATATAGACTCGACAATACTGATAGTCATATAGCACTATACACTATACACTATATACACTATACACTATACTAGTCACATACCACTATATTTCAGACGAAACTAGTAAGAATACTGCAAGCGGTAATAGAAACACGAATGCTGTCAGTAAAACGGTGTGTATATCAACGGATAACAGAGCAGCCCTACTTGCCCCAACAACTACAGGGCAGGAATTGGGCTGATTCAGCAAAATTAAAAAGGTCTCAGATGTGCTTGCACATAGTGTCCAGGTCTGCCGGGTGAAAGGACACGATGGAATTCAGGGTAGTGAGAAAGTGGATTCCCTAGCCCGCAAGAGCACTCTTCAATTGCACTTTTTTATGAAATTCCGCGAAAATACAATATTTCATGTTTCTCATCCCATACCTTTGTTAATAACAATTAACTCGACTTGAAAATTTGGACACATATATTTTGAAATATGATGAATCGATTGCCATACATAAAATTATACTGAAGATAAAATATCTGGTGGAAATATATTCACTCATTCATTATTCATTCTTTCAAAATATTTTTACCCGAGTTCACATGAATTTTTCTGTAGCGACATTGAAAAAGTCTGTATCGAGGAAACTTTTCTATTATTGAAGATAAAGTACTAGTATAAGCGAGTAGAATGTAGTTTAAGGCCTGAATTAATTTTTGAAAACCATAAAATCGTTGTTTACAACAGATTGGTGGTCATAAAAGTGTAATAAGCTTGAGCGTTGTACGCGCTGCATTAAATTCTGGGTTCATCATGCACCAGACAGCGTAGAGAACATGAAATGACACGGTACGGCATTCATTTTGAGATGTATTCATAAAGTAATATTGATAGTATTATACTGGATAATAAAATTCTGCAGTAGCACACAATAAATACATTTTTATTAGGTTTGGTATTTTTGGCTGAACGAAATAGGCAGTTTTGTAAAAAAAATTCTATAACGAATTCGGAATAATTTTATTAACTTCTATGTTATCAACTGCAGATTTACATTCTCGAATATCTGTTTATAAGACTTTAACAAGATGGTAGATGTCAGAGTGTAAGTGAAATGAAGAATTGGTCTGTCCGGCAATATCCTTTTATCTGAGGACTGAGATGTACTCTTTTCTGGCACGTTCAACAATTTTATTATTTTTGCCGTTGAACAAACATAACTAGACAACTTTGAATCCTTTGCAATTATTAGTAATTTATCTCCAAAATGTTACTTTAATTTCTTAGAAATCTCATCTCAACTTGGATATGATTCAGTCCAATAGATGTTGTATTTAGTGGCTTCTGTATGAAGAAGATGACGAATTTGAGCTATTGTTAAAACTTAAACATTTACCAATAAAATTTTTTCTAACTTTAATAAGTCTTTAAATTGAAGAATATTAGCTCTGTTTTGTTTCTTTCAAGTATTATTTTTTTGAAGAAATATAACATATGTAAATTGTAATATTTCAAATCATTTGCTGTCATGTCTATGTAAGAGTCGCCAAATCCTTGAATTCTATACAGTATTTCCTTGTCATTTAATACCTTAGCTTTCTGAAAACTTTCGTTTTGCCGGTTAAATGACCCTACATACAGCTGCTTTCGGTTTCCTTTAATGTCGCTGTGGCGATCAGTTCACTTGCTGGGTAAATATAAGTCACACACCAGAAGCTTAAGTAACCAAGGAGTGGAATGAAAAACAAAATACATAGAATAACAATTTTTATCGATAAATATAACAACATGTTTATTTAAGAATGTTAATTTAAAAACAACTTATTGGAATATATACATATATATATAAAAATTTTATTATTGAATTTTAACCCTGCTATAAATTGGTGACCCCGACAGGAATACGAATTTGGTACAAGAATCAAGCAAGAAATCTCTCTTTAAATCCTGGAAGATTAAAACTACAACTAGGCCTGATATTCCGCATCAGTCCAGATTCAGATTCGTAGACTTGGAACAATATTCTCCTAAATCAATTCTAGACGGCGAAGAGGCAAAACTTTATTTATCTGGTAAGTGAATTGTTTTTCCATTGATCATTATTTCTTCGTCATTAAAAGGAATCATGTCAGTCATTCAACGTTGACGTCTTTAAAAAATCTCATTCAAAAACATAGCAAAAAGCATAATATATACAATCAATTAATCATTCAATCAATTAGTCATCGATTTATTATTTCTTTATTTTAAAAATGGCACCACCAACAGATAATATTTTATTAGATGACATTCAAATTTCATCAGGTGCAGGGACATCTCATGGTAATTACGTCGCGACCATTAAATTACCACCTTTCTGGGTATCTAAACCAGAAATATGGTTTACTCAAATTGAGTCGCAATTTTCTATTCACAGGATTGTTAGCGATCGTAAAAAATACGATTATGTCATTGCCAGTTTACCCCCTGAAATTATTACCACGGTGTATAACGTTGTCACTAATCAGCCAGAAAAAGATCTGTATGACAACTTAAAAAATATACTAATTTCTCGTTTGACCTCAAGCGAGGAAAAGCGGTTGGAGGACCTACTCTCTGGTTCCCAGATGGGAGACCAAAAACCATCAGATTTTTACCGATCAATGCTATCAACGGTCGGAGGTTCCCATGTGGTGAGCCAGGAGCTCCTGGTCAAGTTGTGGAAGCGGCGACTACCCAAAACAATCTTCATTGCAATTACGGCGTCGGGAAAAACTGAGATTAAGGAGTTAATCGACATTGCCGATCGTATATGGGAGTCGTGTCAGAATTCTATGACTTCCCTTACCTCGAATTCGATTTGTAACGTCAATCCAACAGTTTCTACATCTAGTTTGATCGCAACATTTCAAGACACGTTAAATCAAGTCTTACACAAACAAGAAATCTTTACATGTCAATTACTTGCTATTGAATCTAAAGTTTCTTCAATCCCTTCCACTACTCCTACAGTTTCTGGCACTTATTGCGATAGTTGTAGAAGTCGACTCGACTCAGGAAATCGCAGAGGCTCAAGGCCCCGTTCTAATAGTCGAAGTGGTACCAGCGTTAGATATAATCCTTCTAATGCCAAGGTTTGCTATTACCATCAACTTTATGGTCGTAAAGCATTTAAGTGTCTCGGAGATTGGTGCACGTTCGCCAAAGATGTCAAAACCGACAGTCAGAGATGACTAAATGTCAATAATATTTTGACAACTGACGTTAAAATTTCGAATAGTAAACCTCGTCTCTTTATATTTGATAATACTAATAAAATTGAATTCCTCATTGACACGGGCGCTGATTTATTAATTATACCTCGGAATCTATTGACGAATACTAGGAGAAACCCTGATGTAGTACTAACAGCAGCTAATGGTTCAGTTATAGATACCTTCGGGAAGAAATTTTTGAAAATTGATTTAAACTTACCAAGGTTATTTCCTTTCGTTTTTAATATAGCAGATATAAATATCGCCATTATCGGAGCAGACTTTTTAGCTCATTTTGGTTTAGTTGTTGATTTGAAACATAAATGTTTAATCGACAATATGACTAGTTTGTCAACATATTTATTTTCAAACAATGGTCCGTTACATTCTCCTAAGTTATTTAGCGTATCAAATGAATTCACTGCATTACTTTTACAATTTCCTACTTTAATTAGCTCCCCAAATTACAATTTGCCCGTTAAACATTCCGTAGAACATCATATTATTACAGAAGGTCATTTACCTTTCTCACGCCCACGTAGGTTGGATAGCGTTAAATTCAAGATAGCTCAGGACGAATTCAATAATATGGTAGAATTAGGTATTTGTGCACCTTTTTCTTCTTCGGTTTCCTCACCATTGCATATGGTTGAAAAAAAAGAAAGCTGCGACTGGAGACCTTGTGGGGACTATCGTCGTCTAAATTCAATTACTGTTCCTGACAGATACCCGTTGCCCCACCTCCATGATTTTAACTCGCAGTTGTATAATTGTGTTATTTTTTCAAAAATAGATTTGGTACGTGCTTATCACCAGATTCCTGTCGCGAAAAGCGACATTTTTAAAACAGCGATTACTACTCCTTTCGGTTTGTTTGAATTTGGTCGTATGCCTTTCGGTTTACGTAACGCCGGTCAAACTTTCCAACGTTTCATGAACGAAGTTTTAGTAGGTTTACCCTTTATTTTCGTCTATTTAGATGACATCCTGATTGCAAGTAAATCTAGTTCGGAACATTTAGAGCACTTAAAACTTGTTTTTCAGAGGTTAGAATTGTACGGCATAAATATTAAACAGTCAAAATGCATATTAGGTGTC
The DNA here is from genome assembly GCA_936432065.2 of Rutpela maculata. Classification (NCBI taxonomy): domain Eukaryota; kingdom Metazoa; phylum Arthropoda; class Insecta; order Coleoptera; family Cerambycidae; genus Rutpela; species Rutpela maculata. The sequence goes on from OW386292.2 coordinate 58,337,615, forward strand.
AGTCATTTGACATTTTTAGGACACAATATTTCTTCAGCCGGCATTTTACCTTCTTCTGAACGTATTGATGTCATAAATAATTTTCCCTTACCTACTACAGTCAAACAACTTCAGCGTTTCATAGGTATGGTTAACTTTTATCATCGTTTCATACCTTCTTTCGCTGAAATATTAATTCCTTTACATGCACTTTGTACTAAATTACTGCATGATAAAGTTAAAATAATAAACGATTGGCCTACCGACTGTCTTGACAGTTTTTCCAAAGCCAAAGCTGCTATAGCTAGTGCAACCTTTTTAGCACATCCACGTTGTGATGATAGCTCATTTTTATCGCTGACTGTTGATTGTTCTAATGTCTCTATGGGGGCAGTTCTGGAACAGCGCGATGACGAAGGTATTCTTGCCCCATTAGCCTTCTTTTCACGAAAGCTTACCTTGGCACAGACCAAATATAGTTCCTTTGACAAGGAACTTCTTTCTTTATTTACAGCGATTAAACATTTCAGATTTTTACTTGAAGGTCGCACATTTATTTGCTTTACTGACCATAAACCTTTGGTCAAAGCATTATTCACTAAAACTGAAAGATCTCCCAGGCAAACTAGACATTTAGAATTCATTGCTCAATTTTCCTGCGAAATCAGACATATCAAAGGGCAAAATAACATTGTTGCAGACACTTTATAACGCGAACATGATACGTCTTCTTTGCAACAATTCATTTCCCCAATCGTTACTCAAAAGTCTAACCTAGTTGATACTAACTTTGACTTAAATTTATTGAGCGAAGCTCAAGAAGATGATTCTGACCTTAAATTTTTATTATCAGATACTTCATCGAACACAAAGAGAACTTTTCATTTAAAGAACATTAAAATTCCATATTCTGACAAGTTTATTTGGTGTGACGTTTCTCGCCCTAAACTTCGTCCTTATGTTCCTATCGTTTATAGACGGACAATTTTTGATATATTTCATGGTTTATCTCACCCTGGTATCAAAGCGACTAGAACATTAGTTTCTACACATTATTTTTGGCCTAAAATGACTTCAGATTGTAATCTCTGGGCAAAAACTTGTATTAGTTGTCAAACTAATAAAGTGACAAGACATACGAGGAGCCCGATTACTGACTTCGATATACCTAAAGGACGATTCGATCACATACATATAGATTCAATAGGACCATTACCTCCTTCTAAAGGTTGTTCTTATATTCTCACTGTGATCGAACGTTTTACTAGATGGCCCGAGGCTTATCCACTGCAGGATATTACTGCGGAAACTGAAGCGCGTACGTTATTTCAGAATTATGTTTGTCGATTCGGTGTCCCTGTCACAGTGACAACCGACCAAGGCGTTCAATTTGAATCAAAACTGTTCAAAGAATTTTCAAAATTTTTGGGATTTCATAGGATTCGTACGACGCCATATCATCCTTCCTCGAATGGAATGATTGAACGGTTTAATAAATCTCTTAAAACCGCTCTGAGAGCTAGGACTTCTACACCACATTGGGTAGATGAACTTCCTATCATACTATTAGCTCTCAGAACTATCCCTAAAGACGATTTGCAATGTTTTTCCGCAGAACTCGTTTTTGGTCAAACATTACGAATACCTGGTGAATTTTTTATTAAATCATATACTTGTCCGGATATTCCTTATTTTATTACTAAATTACGTACTTCATTTAATAATTTAACGTTCATTCCACCAGTTCACGACGTTAATTACAAATCATTTGTCAGCCCAGACATCTCGAATTGTAGTTTTGTTTTCGTTCGGAAAGAACGTTTTAAAAAATATTTTACTCCGTTGTACGATGGACCTTTTAAAGTGTTGTACAGATAAATTGGTTACTTTTGTTAAAGGAACTAAAGCCGTCACAGTAAACATTGACAGGATTAAACCAGCATTTTTATTATCTGACAAATGTGATGTCACTCCACCTTTTATTAAGAAAGTTCGTTTTGCTATTGACGAATTGAATGACTGACTGATCTTTTTCTTAGCGGGGGAGTAGTGTGGCGATCAGTTCACTTGCTGGGTAAATATAAGTCACACACCAGAAGCTTAAGTAACCAAGGAGTGGAACGAAAAACAAAATACATAGAATAACAATTTTTATCGATAAATATAACATGTTTATTTAAGAATGTTAATTTAAAAACAACTTATTGGAATATATACATATATATATATATAAAAATTTTATTATTGAATTTTAACCCTGCTATAGTCGCGTTCTTTATTGCAAATAAGATATTTTTTTGTGTCTGTAGACATACTCAATCTGGTTTGTAATTTCGAAGTAGTGCCTTTATTGTCGGCATTTTTCATAGGAACATGTATGTCTTGATAAAAAAATCCTCGTATACGATCTTCTACACTGGAAGAGATAAACGGGATTCTTGGAAAATAAAATTCCTTATTTTCCAAATGAGCTCTCAATGCCACTGATATATTGTCCGATTCAAATGACGCAGAGTGTAATATGTATGGTTATTTTTTTTTTTTTTTTTTTTTTTTATTACAATTATTTAACGTCGGCCTATTTCCGCTACCAGGGCCTATCACCGACGCCAGGAGACGAGCTACCCCCTACCTGGAAATTTTGCCGAACCTCTTCCCTTAAGAAGAGTAGGGATCTTTTACGGTTGTATGGTTTCCTTCTGTAACATTCTGAACAGTTTCTGAAGTTCCTGCCTGACACATAATACACTGATCAAAGTCAATGTTGACCATAGATAGAGCTAAAAAATTATATTCAGGAATGTGCACATGTTTACAATAAAAATCTCTCACCCGATCTCTTCATGTTATACCAATACGGTGAATCATAGACCACTTGAAAATATTGAGAATATTATGTATTTTTTTAAATACAACAATGTTTACAATAATATATTTTAAAAAAAGTAAAAGCCGTGAACTATAACACTCCTTACTCACATAGAACGTATTGAAATGAAAACTATCTGTATGGTTAGTGCGCATGATTCATGTTACATAGCCCTTTTCTCACTTAATATACATTTTATGAAAAAACGCTCCAAATAAAAAAACTTCCTCATTCCTTTGGCTACAGCTTACTCGCTTACATTATGCAGTCATTTTGAAAAATACAAAAGTTACCTCGATCCACACGTTATCGTTGTATAGTATACAAAAGTGGTAACTCTTCCATTAATACTCATTTATTTTTCAGTCATATCAAAACATATAGGTATTGCTTTTGCATACACCGTTGGAAAGCGAAAGATTTGAGCATTGCAGTACTAAAATATCAAATATTTATGACAACGAATAACAGATATAGAGGAGTGGGAACATTCAAAATGCGAAAATAGTAATTTTCCTAAACAGGATGAAATAGTGCAATTTATTCCAATTTCGCAAATCCAAAACAAATAGCGACCTCAAAAATATGTTTTGTGAGGTGTTTTTATGTAAGAATCAACTGTCTGTTTTTGTTTGTTCGAGAGTTGCATAGCACATGTCGAATTCTCTCCGGCTACTTGGATTCAATCCACACTTCGCTGTTAAAGAACTATACACTCAAACGCCGCTCGTACTGTTGGAATGGTCTAAGCAGCTGTAGATACAGCAAAAGGGCTTTGGAAAAACACTGTCTCCAAATGTCCAGGAGTAATCTGCGTATCTGTGTAGGATTACTAATATTACTCAAACTTGTTGATTAGAAGTTAGATAGAACTCCAAGTGTAGATAGTTTAATCTGGAAGACGAGATCGTTGAGTATGTGTTGTGTCACTCAAGTAACTGGGCGACTTGCCGATTGTAGTTTGTAGATTGTTTAAGAGGTCGCTTAGCCCCGAGTTGGCCTTTCTTCACCTCGACCTAAAAGGTCTTTTGTGAATTACCCTACAACTAGTTGTTGCCCAGGATTCCAAGACTTTTTTCAAAGCTTGCGATTTTCCTGGGAGCTGATTTCCCTATGTCTTCAGGTGTTTGTTCCACTGTTCTAGGTACTTTAGCCTAAAGTGGATTAGTACTTTTCATTCACAAAGTATATGTTCCGCAGTTTCAGTTGCAGCTTCGCAGTATCTGCATTTGTCAACTTCTGCCATGCCCATGTTATTGAGATGATATCTCAAGGGGCAATGGCCAGTTAGAAGGCCTGTGATCAGCCTTAGGTCGGACCTTTCCAGTTCGAGAAGCCTTGTGACATTCTTTGTTGAATAGGTTATAAACCTTCTCGCTTTTCTTTGGCCTGGAGTATTTCTCCAGTAGGACTTCTTTTGTTCCTTTTCCCATTTTAGGACGTCCTCCGTTATGTGTCCTTTTGATAGGCCACAGAACGGTTCGGGTCCAAAAAATGGTGCTTCAGCCCCTTTTCTTGCGAGGCTATCAGCCAATTCGTTGTCTTCTATTCCCTCATGCCCTGGCACCCACATCAAGGTAACCTTGTTGTTTTTTGCCAGCTGCTTCAGGAATTGTCTGCATTCCCAAGCAATTTTTGACTCGAAGGTATAGGACCTGAGAGCCTTTAATGCTGCCGACTATCTGAAAGTATATAGATCTTTGCCATTTGAGTGCCTCTGTTTAGGCATTCTTGGGCACATTGACAGATTTCTGCCTGAAAGATGGTTGGGGTGTTACCAAGGGCTTAAATAGCCTGCATTTAGGCCCTGCCACGCCCACACCAACCCCTTCGTCGATCTTGGATCCATTTGTGTACCAGATGTGTGATTCTTTCTCCAATCGCAGTGCCTCGACCCTGCCCGCCCGACGGCTTTCAATCAGCACATCAAACGGGCAGTCGAAGTCATGCTTTATTGGCATTGAGTCAGTGGGTTTGGTCATGGATTCGAATTGGATTAGATCCAGAATCCTTAAGTGACCAACCAGGTCGCCTGGTCTGAATTGAAGTGCCTGATGTAGCCTTAAGGCACTAAGTGCTGCCTCCTTCCTTACATGCAAATGCAGTGGAAGTAAGTCCAGCATTGCTTCCATAGCAGCTGTGGAACAGGAGCGCATTGCTCCTGTAGTCCCTAGATAGGCAAGGCGTTGCAATTTCTGCAACTTTCCTTGTGCTATTTTCTCCTCTGTTTTTGGCCACCATACACATGATGCTTAGGTAACCATGGGTCTCACAACCGAAAGGTAGGACCAATGTATCATTTTTGGCTTCAGACCCCAAGTCTTACCAAACAGCCTACGGCACGTCCAAATAGCCGTCGTTGCTTTGGTAAATGTCCTTTCTAAGTGTGAGTTCCAGGTAAGTTTTTGGTCCAGGATTACTCCTAGATACTTGACTTCACTAATTCAATACTGTTCCAGTCAACATAAGAGCTCTTAAATTGAGTTTTCTCCTTTTGGTGAATGGAACAATTACTGTTTTGCTCGGATTGACACTAAGACCCTCTGACAAGCACCATTTAGATATTATGTTTATCGTCGACCACCATTGACTACAGTAAAGGCGATAAGAATCCACCTTGTGGACAGTCCCTAACTGCAGTCACGGTGGCCAACTCGCTCCCCACATCTGTGGTAATTATTCTGCTTCTTAGCATGGATTGTATCCATTTGATTGTTGGGGATTCTATTCCCCTTTTTTCCGTGGCTTTTTGTATGGATTCATAGGAGGTGTTATCAAAGGCACCCTCTATATCTATGAAAGCCCACAGAGCCAGTTCCTTTGCTGTAAATGTCTTTTCGATGGCTTTAACCAGGCCACGTAGAGCATTTATTGTTGATTTGCCAGGTTGATAGGCAAATTGTTTCGAGTGAAGCGGTTTCACTGTAATGATTTCGCTTCTGATCTGTTGATCTAGTATTTTCTCCATTGTTTTAAGGAGAAAAGAGGTTAAGCTGATGGGGCGATAAGATATAGACTCGTCTGGTGGACGTCTGCCTATCTTTGGGATAAACGCCACCTTAACTTCCCTCCAAGCTTGGGGAATGTACCCAAGAGTGTAGCTTGCTATGAATATGCTTCTCGGGCATGGGATAAGTTCCTCAATTCCAAGTTGAAGCAGGTCAGGAAAAATACCATCCTTGAGTGATGATTTAAAGGGCTTAAAGGTCGATACTGCCCATTTAATTCTGCTTGGACTGAATATCTTTCCAGCTAGCCTTTTTCCTTCCCTGGTAGGACGGTGTGCATCCTCTTCCAGGCAGGCCTGTGGAAGTTCACCTTCGATTACATGGGAGCTAAGGAAGTGAGTACTTAAAAGTACTCCTATGTTTTCCTACTGACACTCTGCATGTTGATCGTCGGGCTTTTTGAGTAGCCCCATTTCATTTGAGTGGTCTCTTGCAAGGACTTTTTGAAGACGGACTGCTGGGGCTAATTCATCTATCGGCTACTTACCAATATTGAAGTCAGTGGAAAAATGAACAAGTAGGAAATTCAAACGTTTTTTTAACCGACTTCAGTACCGATATTAATTAATAAAGTTGAATTAACTGGGTGACGCGGCAAAGAAATTTAATTTCATAATATTAGCGACCTTTTTTGAAGGCTGTTTAATTTTTCTATTTTTTCAATTTTTATATCTATTATTTTGTCGCGAGATAAGTGTGTAAAGTGAATTTACGAATATTGACACTTACGCTGGTATATAAAAATATCAAGGAAGTCCGGAAAATGTAAAGCACACATTTTTTATAAGTATATTTAGATCTGCTTTTGCAAATATTGGAATTACACCAATTCGCATTCTTTACATTTACTAGATTAGAAAATGTCTAATCAAATCAAAACAAAGTACTTAGAACTAAATATCCTCTACTATCAGCTCACTATCAATTTTTCCACCTGAAAGCGATAGGAATAACTCCCAACATCCAAATTATAATAATGTTGATTATTTATAGACTAGCATCAAAAACATCTTCAGGTTCCTCAAAATCTTCAAACAACAAGTTCGAGAAGCAATAATAAAAACATCTAGATATTTGTCATAGCTGCATGCAACTCATGTTCTCAGGTTTATCAATACTGGGTTAGGTTAATTTGCCCCAGGGTTGAACGCTAACTCCAGGCTAAAGTGCTTATCAAGTCGAGTTAAAAATAACCCTGAGCTAAAGTGAAATACAATTAGACCGAGCTTCAAGGTGGGGTTATGTTTGTTAGCCCGAACCTAAAAATGATATGTTTGTTATTGACAATTGGATGAAAAGTCAAAGCTATTTTTTTGTTAAATTATTAAAAATGGAAGCTTTCAACGAAATAAGCGATGGTGAAGCAGATATTTTGGAAATTTTGGAACACGAAATACATACTTAGTTTTCTAATGTAGTTAAAAAGCAAATGTATAAATCTATTTTATTTTATTTTAGAAATGGTTCAGTTTCTTTGTCTCTGCAAGACGTTGCATCAGTTTTTTTATTCTACGTGTTTATAATTATTTGCTTTTTCATTAATAGCAACCGATCTGATAAAAAATTTCAGTTTCACTCATTTTCTTAGAATAAACATGTAACTATCGACTAGTTTATATTATAATTATTGTTGTTGCTCATTTCTGTCACTGTCAGGTGACCAAAACAAATAAATGCTTTTAACTTAGTAACAAAAACTTAAAAAACTAACAAATAAAAAATTATTCATTTTTCGGCCGATCACAATAAACCTAGAGCTGGCAACTCTTTAGAAAGCGTTAACAACCTTAGGTTATTCCAGCCAAAATTCAACTTAATTATTCCTTTTATTTTGATATTTTCAAACAATCGTGGATAAAATTATGTGTGTAATTCGAGCGCAAAGTGTCATGGCCACTCTCAAGTGTTACTTACACTATCGTACGGCAATGTGGCACTTTGAGCTCTTAATACACAAATAGCTATTAAGTGGCATTAAGAAATGTCATAGTTATTTAAATGTCAAATCTGAATAATTTTTGTAAGGAAACTATTATTTTTAGTAATATTAATAGTGGTAGTATAATACTGAATATTAATTATAATTTTATTAGCCATATTAATAGTTATATTAACAATGTATTTATTTATTTATCTGTCACCTCCGTCAACTACAAGAAATCGTACAATAATCGTTTACGTTATTGACTATTTCTAGCATTTTAATGACACTTTGAGGTTCTTTAGTGCCTATTTAAAAAAATAGTACATTGTAATACAAGCAATATACGAGCGCAGTGAGTGTTCCTATCATACGAGTTTTGCAATGAAGCTTGCCATATGTGTGTTACATACTATTTTTTCTACGGTTGTGAAGTTATTTCCCTTAAAGTCTTTCCAAAATTTTATATTTGTGAAGATGTAATTGAGGCGTGTGCCAAATTCTATAATAATAGTAATAATAATAATAATAATAATCTTTATTAAACCCTCGTTTGCCAAATACAAAGAAATGGATAAGGTACGTCAAAAGAGGCCAGTGCCTAAGTTATTTTGTAAAAAAAAACACATAGAACATTTACACAAAAAATAGAACATTAACATAACAATTAAAATAAATAAATAAACAATAAAAATCCAATGTGCTGTAAAAAAATATGGTAATATACAATTAGGTATTGATCAAATGGGGCACATTTAGTAAAAATTGAAAATAGTCATACGAACATGAAACAAAAATCAATCATATCTAAAATATAATTAAGCAAAGTACGTATTACTTTGAGTAAGATACAATTCAAATTCATGTAAATTGTAGAAACAGTTTTCTAACAATAAGGATTTTAAGTGGTTTTTAAATCTAAACAAAGCGCATAATTTTCTAACTATTCCAGGCAACATTTTGAAATAATTGGGTGCTGCGTAATCCGGAGATTTCTTATAAAATGTGTGCTTAAAACTATCAATATGTATGTTGTTCATTTTGAGCGTTGGATAGGAATGGAGGTTACAATTTTCCAAATAGTTATCAATATTTTTATAAGTATGCTGTAATAATTTAAAAATGTATATTCCCGTAAGAGTTAGGATTTTTTTACTTATAAATGTATTCCTACATGTCTCATTATAGGATAATCCAAATATGAAACGAATTATCATTTTTTGTAGGATAAAGACCCGAAGCACGTCCGTAGCTTGTCCCCATGATACAATATTATAGGAGAATACGAATACACCGTAGCATAATAGAAATTCATAAGAGATTTCTCGTCAAGAGACTTTTTTAAAGTAGCTAAAGCAAAATAAGCGCTGTTAAGTTTAGCACAGACGGAGTCAATTTGGTTACCCCAGACTAGTGAACTATCAAATGGGACACCTAGAAATTTTGTAGTTGTACTAGAAATTAAACTAATGTTATTTATATTAAAATTTAGATTCAAATCTTGCTTTCTGTAAGGATTCGTAAATTCAATGCATACGGTTTTACTCAGGTTAATAATTAGGTGATTCCTTGCACACCACTCCGTGAAAGATGTAAGTATCTTAGTTGTTAGAATGTTAACCTCGTCTCTGGTTTTTGCAGATATTATTATTGTTGTGTCATCAGCGAACATAAACAACCTCCCCTCCTTTATATAGGATGGCAGATCATTTAAGTACAGCAGAAACAACAACGGTCCTAATACGCTTCCCTGGGGCGTACCAAGCTCAACATCAAATTGGTCAGAGTAGAAATCTTCAATTTTTACTACTAATTTTCTATGTGTTACGTAGGAGATAATCCAATCATTAATTGGCCCACGGATTCCCATACAGTTCAGTTTTTTGAACAGAAAAAGAGGATTAATAGTATCGAAAGCGCGGGATAAGTCGAAAAAGACTACCATATTTCCAGTATCTTGCTTGTTAATTATACGTTGCGTAAGTTCAGTTGTGGCTGTCTTAGTTGAAAATCCCTCACGGAACCCATGTTGACAGCTAGTTAATAAATTATTTATATTAAGGTAATCGATTAGCCGAATATAGACAGCCTTTTCAAGAATTTTAGCGAAAGGACTGAGCTTTACAATGGCTCTATAATTTTCAAGTAAAGCAAAATCGCCCTTTTTGAATACAGGAGTTGTCTTAGATAACTTTAACTGCTTAGGAAACTGCCCATTGCTAACAGATTTATTTACAATGTCGGTTATGTAGTCACATAGTTCGTATTTGCATTCCTTAATTAGTAAAGTAGGTATTTCATCGTAACCAGTTGAAGGTTTATTTTTTAATTTCGTGATTATTTCTATGATTTCATGTTCTAATAAGGGGTAAAAAAACATAGTATATCCCACGTCAGGTTGCGTAGTGCAATCAAGAGTGTTTTGTGAAAAGTTGATCTCAGCTATTTCTTTTAATGATGTGGCAAAGTATTTAGCAAACATATTAGCAATTATATTTGTGTTGGTGACGAGTTCGTTGTTTATGTTTAAGTGTATTTTATTTGTTACCTGTCCAATTGTAGGTTACAAGTTCCCACATTTTTTTGCTTTTGTTTTCTGCGCTACTTATTAAATTATTATGGAATTCTCTTTTACTAGCACTTACTTTTTTTTCAAATTGTTTTTTTAATTCCTTGTAACGACTGTCTACTTTATTAGAAGTAGAAAATTTCTTATACCACTTTAATTCTTTCACTTGCCTAGTTTCCCTGATTAGTTCCGGGGTAAACATAAAATTATAGGTTTTTGACTTATGATTTATATTATTTTTTTTTGTCTTTTTAGGATGGAAAATATTAAAACACCAGGAAAAGTGAACCCAAAAGCGATCGAATATAAAATCTATATTTTTAGAATTATTTGAATTTAAATCTGGGGGATCAGCAATAAATAAATTTCTAAATTCATGTATTGTGTTGTCAATAATTGTCCGACGAGTTACAGTTTTAGTCGCATTTACGCTATTAACGACTGGAGTATCCCACGAGAAAATTTGAGCTAGGTGATCTGAGAAACCCGGATTAATCAGTTTAATTGAATAGTTGTTGATATTGGTAACTAAATAATCCAATGATATTGTACTTGTACTGCCCCCAGGGGCAGTGGCCATATGAGTCGGCGTATTGACAAGAGACGAAAGTTAAAATGAGTCAATGTCAGGAGCTGTAGTTTTTAGTATTGAGGATAGTTCATTGGCAGTTGTAACTGAGCCCAGTCTATATACATGCAAGTATCCTCTTTTAGGAACAGTTAGAATCGTAGTTGCATTTTTATTGCTACCTATTATAGGTTTATATCTATTCGTTCGATTGTTTTTTTGAAGGGAATTCCGTCTAGTATTTATTTGCGCTTCTCTTTGCTGTTTAGGTTCTTTGCCGCACGGCGTGTGGCAAAGTCACACTTTCCGCAGTCATTTTGAAGTAAGAAAATTTGACTTTCAACATAATCGTAGAAAAAAGCTTTTTTACGCCTTTTTGCAATCGCGGTCGAAATGGCACCCACATTTAGATCCGCAGGGGCATTCCAGATAACGTACGTATTTTTTCAAAATTATGTTTTCGAGTGCACATCCTGACATTTTAGGAGCCTTTTTCAAGAGTTCAAGCATTCCTGACAATATACCTATACCCATGTATGAGTTTGGAAAGTTTCGTCTTATTAATCAAGTTTTCTTTATTTGTGGTTTGGAAATATTCCTATACTAGCGAATCAACAAAACTTACTTTGTGTTTAAGTTGAACTAGGTATCAGATGAAATCACTCATGTAATTAAGTGAATTCTCTTATCATAACAGCATGGAAATATCGTGTTAAGAGCATGTACAATCTTTATTTCATACTATATTTCACTTAATACGTTTAAATATACTGTAACTGGAGTGCAGTATGTTTTTCACGTATTAACAATTAATAAAAATTGTTTGTCTGAATCAATAAATGATAAGTTATACAAAATCAAATATTTTATTTATATTTATATAAGAGATATACAATTATTATAATTATATAAAACATAATACACAAAATAGGGTCATATCACACATTCCTCTAGCCTTGAGCGTATAAAGCGACATTGTTGGTGTTTAGGTAGTAATCTCCTCTGGCCCTGGTTAAAAAAAATTCATTAAACATTCTGCTATTATATATTTTATAATAACAATAGTAATAATAATAATAATGACACATTCACATGCAGAGCTGGAGTACTTCAAATAAAAGTAATTGAAAAAAGTATTTCAAATACTTTCAGTATTTGAAGTATTTTGCTTCAAATCCTTTCGATTCTTAGTATTTGGTACTTGGTATTTGAAATACTTTGCTTCGAGTATTTGGATTTGGTATTTGGTTTTCAGAAATACTGGTATTTGAATTACTTTGCTTGGTATTTCAAATACTCTCCGGTATTTCAAGTACTGTCCCGGTATTTGAAGTACTAGACTTAACAATTTATAGTATTTGAAATATGTTTTTTGATATTTCAATTAGTTAAAAGTATTTGAAGTCCTTGTAGTTCCATGTTTTAGATATTTTAAAAAACAAATTTCACTAAAAAATTGTTACTGCATAGCTGTTTTTATTCAGTAATCAGTGTTAACATTATGTGGGCAGTGGGAGATTTAGGAGGTTGGCTATAGAAGCTATAGCCCAGGGCGGCAAAATCCAGGGACGGCAAACTTTTTGAAAAATAGCAAAGGCACATAAAAACAAAAAAATATTATTATTAGTATGTACTAAGTATCAGAACATTAATTTATTTAAGAATGTGTTTTTTTTATTTTAACTAGACTAAAGTTCCTTATTATAGTCAACTGTACAGGATGGTCACGCGAACGTTAGAACCTCATTTAACTTCGTTATTTTTGTAGTTACGTAAAAACGTTTAAAAATAAAAGTTATGAGAAATCACGTTTATTTTCCAAAAATCATTTCAGAAAAACAATTAAAAGTCAAATTTCTGAGATACGAGCTTTACTTTGGTTTTTTTTAAATGGAATACCCCATATATTTTTACACCATTAGAAAGGCCATAGAAAAACCTTTTTCAATGATGTATGACGTATGGAATGTTTCTTAAAAACTATAGTAGATATTATAAGTTTTATATTTTCTTACAATAAGTCATGGTAGTCCGAAATAGTAGTTTGTGAAACAAGAGTGGATTTGATATCCATATCGCGCGATAAAGAAGTTTGAGCACGACGCCGTAGGCGGAGTGCTCAAATCTTTTGAGTGCGATATGGATAATCCACTCGAGTTGTATGTACAGCATACTTTTTCTACAACCAGCTTAAAAAACTACAATATTTATTAAACATTAATATATTACACAAATACACACTGACAGTTACTTTGACAGCTTACGCACTAATTTGATTTTAAAATGAATAGTTGCATATGTACTTAATACACGAACTGTGATTGGTCCGTTTCATTTCATATCCATCCTAGAACTGATATGAAATAGATCCGTTCGGTTACCTGGAATTGCCTACTTATCCATTCTACAGACTGTACAGAAAACAGTAAATTTACATAAGGGAGTAGAAAAAATATATATCAATTATTGAAATTCTCCATTTTATTTAAAATAAAGTGAAATTAGATACTAACATGTATCTTGACAGAACTAACATATTGTTTATTTTAATTTACATACTTTTGTTTTCCATGGATAATTTGATAAATTGTAAATTTATAGTAAATTAGACAAATTTTTTTTAAGATAAATACCATGTATATAATTAAAAAGCTTTTTTTATGGCTTTTCAAATGGTGTAAATATATATTGGACATTATTTTAATCAAAATGTATACATTTTTTTATTTTGATTATATTTTGGACTCACGGTTTTTGGACAATTCTGAACAAGTTTCATTAACAAAATTTTCCGATAAAAATATGCCTAATATGATTTTTTTATTTTCCCCGCATATATTGGTACTGCAGGTGGCTTTGCATTTGTAGGAGGCGAATGCTTTTCTGGTCATAAGTAGATCCTAATTGGTTCCATACTTAAGTAAAATTTGATTCAAATCGGAAAAAAATAAAAAGTTATTGGGCTGTTACCATTTCAAGTGAAACACACTGTATAAAAGCCAGTGATAAAAAAAGAATTCAATTAAAAATTTTTCAATACTTAAATGACTCTGACACCCAACTTGCTTCTCAGTAAAAACAGTTTTTTATCGGTTTAATACATGCCTTGCATCCTCAGCTGTAGACTCTTTTCATTTACTGAAATTATAAATGCTCCTAGAAGAAATGCATTAACTAAAGGAAATTTCGAAAATTTGGTGCTATTGAAAGCTAATGGAAATAGATAGATCTCAATTTTATTATTTGTACTTGTACTTACCTAAAATTATTACTATGTTTTATATACAGTATCGGAAAATCCCGGCTTAAGTGTTGCATAGTTTCATAGTTTCAACGACTTAACCGACCGCCCACAATACCGAGCTCTACCATAGGGGCAAATCATCAAGCATCAAGGCGGAAACAAATTGAAATTCCACAGACAGGCTGCCCACGCACATGTGGTGGGGAAAGCAGGTGGCACGATTGTAGGATGTGTTATATGATAAAAAAGAATAGAATAGTTGTTTTACTCTCGCTTGCTCTTATTGCCCATACCCAAGCGAACATTTTCCGATAGTGTATAAGTTGATTTTCTTTATTACTTTCCTGACATTTGAAGGGAAATCGACCGCAGCAATATTTATTTTTGCTGGTTTTTATATTCATATAATAATAAACTATTTTTTCTATTGTTTTTGAATGATACTGAGTTAAAGAAAGCTGTTAATAAATAGTAATAATAACAAATTATTAAAAGAAAAACTTAATAAATAAATTTTTTTATGGGTATTGGAAGAACTGTGGAGCATTTGAAATATGTTAAAGTACTTGAAATACTTGAGTATTTGAAATACTTTAGAGTAATTGAACTACTTTGAGATTTGAAGTACCTAGTGAAGTACTTCAAATAATCTGAAATATTTGAAATACGGTACTTGGGATTTACTTGAAGTACTTTCGACAAGTATTTGGTATTTGAATTACTTTGCTTCAGGTCATAGTACTTGGGAATTGGAGCAGCAAGTACTTCGTCGGGTACTTGGTATTTGGTACTTCAAGTACTTTCATTGGGTACTTTCAACAGCTCTGTTCACATGGCCAGTTAAAGAGGGCAAGAAGTTGCATTTCATCGAGAAGGAAGCGCGAAAAATACATGAAAAATATCTGGGAGCGGAAACCACAGAATGCCAAGAAAAAAATTAAAACCAGCATCGAAAAGAGGAAAATAAAAGTACTCTGCACAAAACCGGTGTATGGAAAATTCGTCAGCGACCTCGACCGACTAGCAGTATACAAAAAGGCAACTATGTAATAGCTGAACGGCTCAGGCCTGAAGGGGGGAAACAAAAAGCTTAAGAGTAGCAGCGCAGGACCAACACCAGATATCACCAGAGGATAATCTTGAAACAGACTGTGGACAGCAAGTGTAGGATATGCGTTCTAGTAGAAGAACATGTCAGTCATGTGGTGGCTGTACTAAACTGGCATCATCGGAATACACTCACCGACACAACAGAGTGACCAGATATCTCCACTGGGCCATGTGCAAGCATTTTGATATACCGGAAAAATATTATGAGAAGGTTGTCAATACCAACGACATCACAATTATGTGGGACCTATTGATTATAACTAACAGAGAAAATTGCGCGAATCGACCAAACATCATCGTACATAATAAAAAGGAGAAATCCTGCTTGTTGACCAATGTATCCATCCCGAATGACACCAACGTAATGTTCTAAAAAACAGATAAGTTGAGCAAATTCAAAGACCTCCAAATAGAAGTTGGAAGAATATGGAATGCAAAGACCACAGTCATGCCAGTGATTGTAGGAGCCCTTAGAACTGTTAAGAACGGCTATGACCGGAGCATATAATAGCTGCCAGGTCAACGGAGAGCATAAGAAGTACAGAAAATCGCACTACTGGAAACCTCGCATATTTTAAGGAAAGTCTTGGACTAGGAGTCTCTGTGATCCCTTGTTGAGGTCTGGACTCTGAGCTGTTGGAGGAGGCGTCATCAACGCCACCTCAAGGGCCTCGTGGGGGATGGGTGAGTAGTTTGCAGCTACGGCTGAGAAAGTGTGTCGACGCTAAGTTGATGATAATAAAAATAATAATAGTAATGTGTTTGGGATAAGATCGAAAAGCTAAAATGCCCATATTACTTAGAGCTGGTTATTGTAATGATGATGAGAGATAAATAATGATAGCAACGTGGGACTGAGCGCGTATATTTGACAGGTGAAGGGTAAATTCACACACCTAGTTAAAGAGCATAAAAAGAATAGGAAGTTTTATTCCATTCAGAAGGAAGTGCGAAAAATACAGGAAGAATATTTTGGAGCCGAAACTATCGATAAGAACGCCAAGAAGAAAATTAAAACCAGTATTGAAAAAGAAAAAGGAAATATAAGTAGTCCTAGACCAAGTGAGAGAAAGCACAATAAGAGAAACACCAAATTTTAACGAAGACACAGAGACACTGCGAACCCCAATCGTACTAGCATATGCCGATGTTCTCCTAATCATCTTAGAAGAAGAGCAACATATTCTCGATTTCCTAGAGAACATTAAACCGCATTTGGACATACCTGGACTGAAAATAAACATCAAGAAAAGTCTTGAAGATCCGTCAACAAAAGAGAGTCAGAAAAGTGGAGAAGAATACACAATAGACCACTACTTCCTAAAATCAACAAAGAAATTGAAATACCTGAACATATCTGACGAATCAACCGAAGGGCAATTAAACCATTCCTCGAGAATAACAAGCCCACATGGAGTCTGACCAACAGCTGCACATAGGCATCATACTGCCAACGATGTCATATAGAGTTAAAGATGTGGCACTACAAAAGCCAACTGAAGAAGTCTGACAAGAGACGTCATCGTAAAACTCGCAAAAACAACAAGATGAAAGCAGTGACATAACATATCATGATTACTAGGAGGGAAACAATCACAAAAAGAATAGAAATGTACGCAAGGAAATACTGGGGACATACATCTACTGAAGAAAGCGCTAATACTAAACAGCAACAAACCAGAGGATCATGGACAAACTAGGAATGGACCAATTATTATACTGGGAAAGAAAAGCGAGAAAAAAAAATACCACAATGAAATCGTAACGATATATACTCTATCAGAATCCGAAAAAAAGAAATCAGAAGACTCAGAAGAAGACGAAGATTTATAGATGTAGAAGCCCAAGGAGAGAGCATAAACACTCCATATCACGACACAATGTGGTAACGCATCTCACAAACAGATGCATTACCAATCCCATACTCCTGTAGCATGCATCTTGTGGCTCTCACTGCTGACAACAAGCATGACCCAAATTCAACCCAGCGTAACGTAGTCGGACCGGCGGTATACGCCGGAATGGCAGCAATGCCTAGCGTACGCTGGTAAATCAAAATCAAATGAATTCAAGAAACGGTTAACATTCAAGAAAAAGTTTGGGGTTGTCTTGAACTTGACTAATAGCGTTTTCCAATAACTGCACTTAATGAAACTGAGTTCGCACTTTGGCGCTTTCTTATGTTTCACTGGCAAAATTATTTTCGTGCAGTGTGCACTGAGTGCAGATTTTTGACACGAGCTCTGGCAGCACAATATGGCGCGTGTGATTAATCTAGAAAGAATCAGAACGTTTACTATAATCGATGAGTTTTTGAGTGACGATTAGACTATAGTAACCAGCACAATGAAAGGAAAGGATAATGTACCAAAAATTTAGAATTTTATCGGTAATGTGGTACATAACCTACGCTCCAATGAGTCAGAGGTACTCTCACTAGTGCCACTACTGCGAAATTCATTGAGTGCATGTCGTTATATGCATACGCACGATGTGTACCAGTGTTATTCACTGGAAAACGTTATAAGTGTACTTTACCTCCCATAGTACTCTGCCGCTTTAAACAACTTGTATATAAATTTAAAAATTTTTCTACAATCTTTACTTACTCATAATCAACTTCAAATCCTCCCATAAAAGAAACACTGCTGCTGGTACAGCGTCCGTTCGAGAAATCGGAGTATGCGGGACACTGTCTCGAAATAAACCTGTTGTTATATGCCAATACTGCTTCAGAGTAATACAAATAGGCTCTAGAGTGTGCGCAGGTACCAGCGATGTCTATACCACATCCTGGCTGAGATTTGCCTCCATTCGGGAAGTAGTCAGCATGTCCAATGGAAGCCTCGAATCCTAAGAGACCGCCATTTGTGTGAATAATTTGCACGAAGTGCGCATCAGTAGGGTCTAAGCGATTGCCTGTGTTAGCAATAGTAAACAGTGGAGAAGCGGGATCAAGACCTACGATATGATCAATTTGTCCCCTCAGAGATGATCCCGCGTTGCCGCAGACATGCGCGCCAAGAGAATGCCCTACGCAAGCAACAGTACCCAATCTTAAGCTGTAATTCGATACCAAAGACCGCACGAAGTCTGCTACGAAAACTCCAATATTGCTGACTGCGTTTCTGGCTGATAAATAATTTTTATTCGCAATGGTGCCCCAGTCTACGACGAAAACGTTGATGTTGTATTTGGATAATATAGCCTCTTTAATGTGGGTGTTGACAGCTGAATCCTTATCGTTGTTCCAACCGTGGATTATGAGCAATGTGATTCTTGAGACACTGTAGTCGGTATTTCTCAATACTGATACGTCGTTGTTTCTAACCAAAACCCCGCTTGGGTTACTTCTGCTGTAATAATAGTATGTAACGTCAGATGCTGATGCTCTTGTGTCTAATTCTGCGTTTACTAGGTCTTCAATTCTGTATAGTCCTTCGCTCGTCTCAACTAAGAAATACTCCATATTTGGCTTTTCATTCTCTACAGGGGCGCTTCCTTTTTCTTGGGCTGGAACAAATTTTCATGTTAGAGAAGTTTTCGTTTAATTGCCGTTTTATTATTGAGAACTGAACAATATATTTTTCGTGTACTTAGTGAAAAAGAACGTTTTCTCTCTATAGAAGATAGTGAAGGAAAGAAGAAGATTTTTTCAGTGTACAATGGCCTTATACGTCATTATGCTGTGTTAAAAATTACCTAAACCTTCCCTCAAAAATATTTAATTTGCCATTAACAAATTAAGTCCAAATTAACGTAAGTTTGTTTGACTTGCAAATAAAATACCTTTGGAGTCCACGGGCTTTTTAGAGCATTTTATAAGATAAACATTTACTTAATATAATAAAAATGACCTCTTATTCATGAACGAGGTGAGTGATTTGGCAAGTTGTAAGTTATTTAATTGTGTCCTAATAAAACACAAATTAAGTCGCATAATCCAGTATCTCGTCAATAAAAAGGGGGTTTCTTGACGTTAAATCAGGTATCTATGCTTTTTTAATATGTTGTATAGGATTAAAAATTAATGTTAAATCCAAGTTTACGACCACGGCAGACCTCCGGATCTTGGTCAAAAATCTAAAAAACTGAGAAATTTTTGTTTTCTTTTAAGTTTTTGTTGATTTTGGCACCTAAGGCCTACTTTTTCAGTAAAAATAACTTAGTACTTTTTAAAAGTAGACTAAATTTGCTAAAAATTGGTATCAAAGCGGGACACTGTAAATCAAATAGTATCCGAGATACAGCTATTCAAAGTTTTGCATATTTTTCATATTTTGACATTTTTAGCGACTTTTCCGGGTTTCTTTTACTAACGGCCGGTTGTCTACCAATGATCTCAAGCGTGCTCTAAACCTAGTTGTATGGCAACACTATTTTAAAGATTGTTGGTGAAGGCTTCCAAAATTCCAACGTCGAAATAACATTGTGTCGTTTTCTTCTTCAATGAGATGTGTAAATGTTCGTGACCGAAAAGTGACTCTCACACTGGTTCACAGGTTATGCTTTTTAATAGAGTCAGGTGAAGATTCCAACCAATAAAGATGGATGAGATGCAAGGAAAAACTAAAGTTTTTGTAGTAGATGGTGGTCATCTACTTCAAAAAGTTGTGTGGCTTCCAAGCTCACCATTTGGGTCGATAGCTGCCAGGTACATCAAATACCTCGTTTCAAATTATGGTCCCAAGTTAGCTGTAGTTTTCGACGGCTACCCAACAGACGCCTCACAAAAGAATACGAAGAGCTCGGAGCGTGTTCGCCGAGTTAAGGCAAATATATCGCCCGACGTCATATTTGACGAAACAACTATAACACAAATTTCACAAGAAAAGTTTTTATGTAATGAAAACAATAAAATTCGTTTTATCGACTTATTAAACCACATTTGAAAAAGAGGAAATTATTGTTATCCGGGCAGAAGAAGACGATGATGATGATGATCATGGTTGCGCTATAAGGAGATAAAACATTCAAGCCAGAATCTAAATGATTTACGCGTCCAGTTGTTTGCAAAAATTAATTTCAATCTTGCTAAATTGCCTCCAACCTAAGATGCTGCACGATTTCACTCTTTGCAGACATACCACCAGATAAAAATAACACTTATAAATATTACTTCTTTAATATGATAATTTTTACTGTATATTTCAGGTGCAGAAGTGGCTGGGTGTGGAAAAGAATCCTGTTGATTGGGGCTGGGTGCGCACGTCCCAAGGCCTCACTCCCAAAATTATGTCTATCAACTGCAACAAACCCTGCAGTTGATATCATGCAGCTGCAAGAGGGGCTGTAGCAATGCATGTAGTTGCAAAAATATGGATTAAAATGTTCGACGGTTTACACGCATTGCAGTGGACAGTCATGCGACAATGCTTTTGATTTAAGTATAAATATACACTCCCCAGTCCTCGAAGAAGAATCAGACGACGTGGCGCTGGATAATCTCTTCTGGGCTCAAGAAGAAGAAAATGAGATAAGAGAGAACAGCGACACAGATGACACGGACGAGACGGATGACACTCCCGGACCGTCCAAGAGAGCTAAAGTTGTTTAAAAAGTTTAAGATCTGTTTATAACTGATTTTTTATATATATATATATATATATATATATATATATATATACAGTGTGTCCCAGGATAGATGTAACAAGAGGTGTAATGGACCAAAAATTTTGGAATTTTGGAATGGTATTTAGGGATTAAGTCCTGCTTGTTGTAAAACTAAAGTATACCAAAAATGACTTGATTTGGTGTTCTACAGGGTGTTTTATAAGCAAAGTTGTAAAAATCACCACTAATAAAGTACCTTTATTTTTCAAAATATGAAAAAATTCCACTAAGAAAAGTTATTTAGAATGCAATTTTATACCTCTATACCAAATTTCAGGAATATAAAATTATTTTTTTGAAACTTCCCATTTTTTGCGAATTAAGAGTTGAAATTATATTTACAGTTGTGTAGGAGCAAATGTTAATCATCTCAAAAAGTAGGCTATTGGTAAATAAAAAAATTGAATATACGAGATGTAAGAAGGTATAATGTTAATCGAACTAATTGTAAAACAAGAAACAATTACTAACAGAAGATTAATGAGGTTTAAAAATTATTACAAGTAATAAATGTCAAAAACATAACAGATTCACAAACAAATTAATTATTGACCAATACAAAACAATGTTTACAATTTTTTTATTATTCGACGTAGCTACCACCCACATCCACACACATTTCGATCCTTCGCCTGAAGTCCTTAAAACTGTTTCGAATATGATCTAAAGTATGGAGTTTACGGCATTTGTAATTCTCTGCTTCAATACTGCTACATCATTAGGAAGTGGTTCAGCGTAAACCAACTGCTTGAGGCAACCCCATAAAAAGAAATCCAATATTGATATGAGGATCTCACCGGCCACTTGATCGGTCCATTCCTGGCAATCCAGTTTTCTCCAAAATTTAAATTCAACCACCGATTAACCATTTCTGTGGAGTTGCCAGGGCAACCATCATGTTGAAGATGAACTAAAGGCATATCTCTTAAAATATTTAAATGTTCTTCAGAAAATCTTTCAAGAAGCTGTAAATAAGTGTGCTGGTTTAACCTTCCCTCAATGAAATAAGGTACAATAACTCCAACGTGATAAGAAACGGCACACCACACATTCACTTTTTTATAATATTTTCTTCTACAATGAATTCTAAAATTTGGATTTTCAGAAGCCCAAAACCGACAATTCTGGGATGATACAACACCATTGGTTGTGAATGGTCAAACAAAAATCCAACCTACGGCCGTCATCTCCCTCTTCAAGCGTATGTTTATAATTTGCTTTATATGCCCTAATTTTCTTTGCCTTGTAAATTCTTTGGAGTTCAGACTTGCTAATATTAATAAGAGCTGATCTCTCTCTTAGTGGCATCCTAGGATTCTCTATAACAGAGGCATGAGCTGTAATAGCCCCAACATTGTCTTTATCATATGCTTTTATTTTTCTTTTCGTGTTAAGAATACTACCAGTAGCCAGAAACTTTTTAATTATAGCCTGAGTACGTGACAAAGCAGTGTTTGGAAATTTCAAATTAAATTGGCTTACCACTTCTCTTAGCGAGTTTTCATCGCCAATTCCGTAGCATTGCACAATATAAATTTTTTCACGCACTGTGAGTACCATTTTCACTTAATTTTTTATGCTTGGTTCGTTAATTTGATACAGAAATTAAGGATAATATTGACTACGTTTGACAGATATGTCAATAATAAATGATAAATGTGTATCCACAGCTTTTCTCATACTAACTTTAAATATTAATTCACAAAAGTAATTTCTATGCAGTTTTAATTGAATGGCAAAAAAATAATTTTATATTCCTGAAATTTGGTATGGAGGTATAAAATTGAATTCTAAATAACTTTTCTTAGTGGAATTCTTTCATATTTTGAAAAATAAAGGTACTTTATTAGTGGTGATTTTTACAACTTTGCTTATGAAACACCCTGTAGAACATCAAATCAAGTCATTTTTGGTATACTTTAGTTTTAGAACAAGCAGGACTCAATCCCCAAATACCATTCCAAAATTCCAAAATTTTTGGTCCATTACACCTCTTGTTACATCTATCCTGGGACACACTGTACATACATATATATTTTTAAATATTCCTTCCTTTTTTCCGATCCATTCACTATAAAAGTACTATATATTGAGGGGGGGGGGCATTTTTTGGCCCCCTCTTACCCCATTTCGGGTTTGGGTTCGGGGTAAAATGAATTTTCTGAACCTAGTTATAGTAGTAGAACGTATTTCACAGATTTTAAGTTAAAAATTATTAAAAATGTCAAAAAATGAAAATTTTGCAAAACAGCTGTATCTCGGATACTATTTGGTCTATAGCGTCCGCTCTGGTACCAATTTGTAGAAAATTAGTCTACTTTTAAAAAATACTAATTATTTTTACAAAAAAAGTAGGCCTTAGGTGTCAAAATCAACAAAAACTGAAAAAATAAAACAAAAATCTCGCAGACGTTTGGATTTTTGACCAAGACCCGGAGGTCTGCCGAGGTCATAAACTTGGATTTAACATTAATTTGTAATTCTATACAACATATTAAAAAAGCATAGATACCTGATTTGACGTCAGGTAGGATGTATAAAGTTACTGCATTAGCAGGCACACTTTAGAAAATATTGGGCAAAATTTTTATCTTTAAGTAAATTATCATCACAACCTAAATTACTATTAAAAATTTACTAAGAAGGACTTTTGCACTACTCTAGGATGGTTTTCTTCATGAGCAAATTAATTCCTGTCATGCGAAAATTAGTAACTCGGCTTGATAACTGATATTATCTAAATCTTATAACCCCAATTCAAGTTTGCAATTAGTGCGATTGTCAATAATAAAGTATGCAGCATGTTAAAGTGCGGTTGATGAACCCGCTGCCAGATCAGTGGGAACACAAGAAGAAAATTCTAAAATAAAAAAAAACTATAACGGTAACGCAAGTACAGGTGGTAGTTGTTTTGAATATTATTAACCTCCCCACCCATAAAATGGAAGGTTACTACAACTGGTCGAAAACCGAAATCTGCGTATATGTATGTGTGTGAACACGAAAGCGCCGACACTAAGGAACCGATTTTGATGTAATTTGTTACTGTACATGAGCTGAAAAGACTTTAGTGTAGATCGCATGACGTTTAAGTCTATGTGCCAAAAGACGTCCTTTCTTATTTTTTTTAAATAATATCCATTTTTATTGTAAGATAGGTGTTATTCTGATATTAACGATATATCACACTTCACTCACTCTGTCCATTTTCCGTCAAGAAATAATAGTGCGAGACCCGCGATGGTAGGTCGTTAAGTACAAGTTCGATCACTCACGGAACGGAGGCCTGCATCGCATAGCTCAGTGGAAACGAGTCCGATTACTTACTAAATTAACCAATTTTCACAAACAAGAGGAGGTTACAGCCGCTACAAGTAGCTGCCCATTTTTTAAAATAGTAATATGATATCCATATAGAAATCCGGCTTTTTCATTTTATTCTGTTAAACTTTTTCTGGAGGAACAAGAAAATAAAAATAACTTTTACCTGGCCCAGACGAAACGAGGGCAACCAACGCAAGCACAAGCGTAGACGCTATGAAGAATTTCATTTTGAACTCAAATACACGCCCACTATCAACCGATGATAACTTTACAAATTTTAACTTTACAAATTTATATGTCTCGAAAAGCAATATGGTAATGAGATAGATAATTTAATCAGTTTGTTTTGTTGAACTTTTCTAAGCTGTCAATCTGTTTTGATCAAGGTAATAAATATGAACTAAGAAGTACACCCTCAGCTTTCATTAAAATCTTTATGAAAATTTACGAATTTTGCTACATGCCTCTTTTTAACCAACTCCAAAAATTTTAATTAAACAGTTCCGAACATAGATATAAATATGTTGCATATTCGGTGTATTAAATCGTGTAAAAATGATCACCATGTACTCGTTGTACTAAGCTTGGCAATATTAATGTCTACGGGTTTATATCAATTTGTGTTACCTTTGTCTGCATAGGGGATTAAATCGTTTATTTTTGTACGGAAATAAAAACATCCTTTTAACTTATCGATAAAGTATATCGCTTACAAAGGGAATATGGAAGATCCCCATAAATTCTACAAGTTCAAAGATTATGTCGATAAGATGGGGTGATCGTTCTTTAAATTTGAGATGACCTAAAAAATATTATTGCTGTTTTGTGACAATATTTTATATAAAAGTATGCCATGCAGTCCTCGTTATTTTTATTATAAATTTGAGAGTAAAATAAAAAAATATATAAAATATATATTAAATGTCTGCTCTAGCCTCAGCCTCGGCAGATGGCAATGTGGGTAAAGCATAGTGAGTATGTTTTTTCGTGTCTAACCTCCTTCCAGATAGATTCGTCTTCTTGGATTTTATAGTTGTCTAATTTTTGAGGCATGTAGTTAGTTTATGGTTTTTGCTAGATCTTCACACGCCTTCACCAGGCATTTTGGTAAGATAGATGAATCTGGGGTTAGTGGTCCTATAATAAAATAGACGCAATATTCATATGGTAATTACAAAATGATTAAGCTTTGCACGGTAGCTCAATCGGTTAAGGCGTATTGAGTGGCGAATACGTTGATCGACTCGCTACCGCGCTCTGGGTTCGACCCCCAGCCCCGGTATTGACAACACCGGTGGGTGTGGATGTATGTCTGCGTTTTTCCGAATGTGTAACCCCCTTCCGGACAGCCTTGGCTTTGGGTTTGGGGGTTGTCTACTATCTGTGGTGTGTTTATGTTTATGTTTGTTTATGTTTATGTTTAGATGTTTCACATACCCAGCGCAGTACAATACGTTTTGTAAGTTATGTCCTTCGTAAAAAGGAAAAAGGGGAATAGAGTTCCCAACAATCAAATGAATACACTCCGTGCTAAGAAGCAGAATAATCACCACAAACATCGGGAACGAGTCGGCCACCGTGACTGCACTTAGGGGCTGTCCACAAGGTGAAGTCTTATCGCCCTTGCTGTGGTCAATGGTGGTCGACGATTTAGTCCATAAGCTGAGTAATTATGGCTTCAACGTCCAGGGTTATGCTGATGACCTGGTCTTTACTGTTAGAGGCAGGCATGGGGTTATGATCTCAAACCACATGCAAATTGCTTTAAACATAATATTTAAATGGTGCTGTTTTGCTCGGATTGACACTAGTCAATCCGAGCAAAACAGTTCTTGTTCCATTCACCAAAAGGAGAAAAATTAATTTGAGAGCTTCTATGATAAATGGAACAGTACTGAATCTTTCCAATGAAGTCAAGTATCTAGGAGTAATCCTGGACCAAAAACTTACCTGGAACTCACACTTAAAAAGGACACTTACCGAAGCAACGACGGCTATTTGGACGTGCCGTAGGCAGTTTCGTAAGACGAAGCCAAATGATACGTTGGTCCTACCTTTCAGTTGTCAGACCCATGGTTTTCTACGCATCATGTGTATGGTGGCCAAAAACAGAAGAGAAAATAGCATAAGGAAAGTTGTAGAAATTGCAACGCCTTGCCTGTCCAGGGATTACAGGAGCAATGTGCTCCTGTCCCACAGCAGCTATGGAGGCAATGCTGGACTACTTCCTCTGCATTTGCATGTAAGGAAGGAGACAGCCATTAGTGTCCTAAGGCTGCATCAGGCACTTAAAATTCAGACCAGGCGACCTGGTTGGCAACTTAAGGATTCTGGAGCTAATTCAATTCGAACCCATGACCAACCCCACTGACTCAATGCCAATGAAGCATGACTTCTGCCTGTTTGATGTGCTGATTTACAGCCGTCGGGTGAGCACAGTCGAAGTACTGCGTTTGGAGAAAGAGTCACACATCTGGTACACAGATGGATCCAAAATGGACGAAGGGGTTGGTGTGGGTGTAACAGGGCCTAAATTCAGGCTATCTAAAGCCCTTGGTAACACTCCAACCATCTTTCAGGCAGAAAACTATGCTATAGATCAATGTGCCCAGGAATGCCTAAATGGAGGCACTTGAATGGCAAAGATCTATATACTTTCAGATAGCCAGGCAGCACTAAAAGCTCTCAGGTCCTATACATTCGAGTCTAAAATTTCCTGGGAATGCAGACAATCCCTGAAGCAACTGGCAAAAAACAACAAGTTTACCTTGATTTGGATTCCAAGGCATGAGGGAATAGAAAGCCAAGAATTGGCTGATAGCCTCATAAGAAAAGGGGATGAAGCCGCATTTTTTGGACTCGAACCGTTTTGTGGATTATCTAAGGGACACATAACGGAGGAAGTCCTAAAATGGGAAAAGGAGCAAAAGAAGTCCTAGTGGAGGAATACTCCAGGCCAAAGACAAGCAAAAAGGTATTCAACAAAGAAGGCTTCTCAAACTTGAAAAGTCCGACCTAAGGGTGATCACAGGCCTTCTAACTGGCTATTGCCCCTTGAGATACCATCTGAAGAACATGGGCAAAAGATGAAAAATGCAGATACTGTGAAGCTGCAACTGAGACTGCGGAACATATATTTTGTGAATGCAAGGTACTAATCCGCATTAGGCTAAAGTATTTAGAACAGGCGGAATTAACGCCTGAAGACATAGGGAAATTAGCTCCCAGGAAAATTACAAGCTTTGCAGAAAGTCTTGGAATCCTGAGCAGCAACTAGTTGGTAACTCACAAGAGACCTTTTAGGTCGAGGTATTGAAAGGCCAACTCATTGCCAAGCGATCCCTAAAACAATCTACAATCTACAAATCCTTTGTAAATGTTTTGTTACATGTCCCTGAGAAATTTTCTTGATAAACAAATAGTTCGATTCAAAACAAATTAATACGGTAGAGAATAATAATATAACTTTTAACTCGCCTTGTGTGTGAATATTCAGCTATCGCTCTACAACAGTTTACTATTGATACAATTGATCATACAGAACATACAAAATTACTTGGATTACCCAGATTACAATTTACAATTAAATACGCGCTAGAAGTGATGAACAAAGAGTTAAGTGAAAGTGTTAAGTGAAAGTGTATCTATCATTGCAAATATTGAGTTTAATTCAGAACAATTTATCTTGCTCATTTTAATAGTAAAATGTGGTAGTGAATTCTAGGGTATAGTTCGTAATATAAATACGAAAAAAGTAAGAAAAATAGAAAAATTTAGAAAATGTCACAACATTTAGATAATATAAATACGACCATCTTGCTGCAAAAAGAGGTATAAGAATATTCTGGCTGTTGGTTTCCGGGTTTTCTTCCACGTAGACTTGGTTGAGTGCTTGACGTTTCGACCGACTTGTCGTGGTCTTCTTTTTCGCTTCAGACTTTTAAAAACTCATAAAAAAACTATATAGATTGCCGATTTGTGTCCTCGCCGATGCGCAGTCTCAAACAAAGAATCGAGGTACTTTGATGGAACCGCATTAGTGTGTTTGATGGTCAAAGGCGCCGACATATGCGACGTTAATAAAGTCTACCCCAATATTCCAGCAGTTCTCAGATAATATTGCACCCTATGTATTTACAAAGTATGTGTCAAATTATTTATAAAAATATGTCGAATATAATATCAAATCAAGCAAATGTTCATATATAGTTTACCCGTAACAAGAATGATCTTTTATCTATTCAACACGTTTATAATATAATAAATATGCAAAGTTTTCATCAGTTTACCAGACTCAATAATAAATGTATCAAAAATTAAGCTAAACGTTCTGTTTTACAATTACTTGTTCTAAGACATTTCCGAGTTTTACATATGCCATTCTCGTATTTAGATTTAGATAGTATTTTGTATAAGCCTATTGTTAAAAACTATTTCTGGATATATGTTACGTTTAGGTATCGAATCATATTCCATTTTAAATTAATTTTAATTAAAGTTTGCCCTATAAACTTAACTCGTGTTGTATATCGAATTTTGTTGCTTTCTCTCATGCATCTAAAGGAAGCCGTGTAATATTAATTTAATATAAAATATAAATTTGTATTCTATGGAGAACATGTCATGCAACATTATAGAACGGTTTATAGCTCAAAGGAAGCCAGTTGAAAAGAGGCGAAAAGGACACCTTTCAAGGCGTTGAGCGGATGTCACCAAGGATCTATTAGCAAAGAATTTTCTTTGATGAGTCTCCGCGTCTAACATACAACCACGACAGATGGTATGAAGCGGTCAGATGCATTATACTGCAGACGGGGGCCAGTTAATACATGACTTACAAAATTTCTGGCAAGAAATTGTGGAAGAAGAAGATATTGTAATATTCTGGTGCCTGTAGTCTCATTTATTTCAAACATATTTATCCTTTCGTAACATTTAGATGTTGATACTTTAGGTTTAATAATCTCTTAATACCTTTCAACATTTTAAGCCTGATTAGTAACAATTAATTTATAATTATAAAAATAACAATGCATGTTGACATTAAAAGGTATTAACGTATTTGTTCATGATTACTTATCTAAGATTTTAATCTCTACGGTACACATTTAAGTACATATTATTATATATTATAAATATAATTAATTATGAAATATGTATCAATTGCCATCATAAGACAGTATAGTACTTGTCATTTATAAAGAATTCGGGGTTGGGTGTAAAAGTAGCTATGCTGACTTTCATCCTTATCTATTCTCATTCAAATAATAGCTATTTGTGTTTTTTAATTTTTCTATCTTTTCTCGATTCTCATTGTTTCTAGATATTTTGCACTTAAATTTAATTTGTAGTAAATGGTGATCAGATTCACAGCACTCTCCTCTTCTTGGCCCAACATCCAATATGCTACTAGCTGCTCTCTTATCTATCAGAACGTGGTTTAATTGGTTAGTTGTATATGTAACTTTATGGATATTTCGATGAGGGAAACATGTAGAGCTTATAACCCTATTTCTACTGGTGGCGAGGTTAATTGAAAATTATCCGTTTTCAGTAGTTCTATTGATCTCGACTGATGACACCTATTTGAACAATAAGAATAAATTGTGAATTGTGCTGTAACTTCTACTCATTTTTATTATTTAAATAGAAACAGAAAATAATACCCGCTGTTGTCAGATATAAAGAAAATGTGACGTCAGGTGTACTTTAATAACTGACTACCTTAATTTTCCTTTTACCTTTTATTGTGTTATTAAATCGTCTTTAGCTTCACAAACTTTTTAATGTTGATGAAATACCATATAAATTAAACAAATATCAGATAGGCAGAATTGAGAGTATAATTATAAGTATTGATTACAATATCATTATTCTGGATACTGTACCTCGATATGAGTGTTCAATGTCAACTTTGCCTAAAATATCTTTGCAAGATTCACATAAACTTGTTACTAGCAAAGGTAAAAATTTCAGTACTGATGTTGGTTTACATATTATAAAATAATTGTTCCAGGTTATCCTCTTCTACATTTGACTAAATTAAGTAAGTTTTAGTTCCTGAATGCTTCAAATCTTCAACTATAGTACCTATTCCTAAAATTATTAACACAAATCTTGTGGAAGAATTGCAGCCAATAGATATGTTTGCATTCTGCGAAAAAGTTTTGGAATTAGTAGTGTTTGAGCAAGTCATAAAACATATAAATTCAAACATTTTATGCAGCTAAATGCGGAGGGAACCACTTATGTGAAACTGCTCTTCAGTTTGTGGACTGGAAACATAAAATTAATGAGAAAGGCAAAATGTGAAATTTAAAACGGAGTTGAAAGGTGCGTGTACACCAATTTATAGCTCACTATAAATTTTTCCGAAGATGCGCATTTTTCGTCTAAAGTTCTTGGATTATTATATTATTGCTGCTCTGTACTATATGTTAATTGTACAAATTTTGATAAACTGCAGAAATTGCAAAACAAAGCAATGAGAATATTATTAAAAAATGTGATAGATACTCTAATCTTCAGAATATGTGGAATTTGCTAAATTGGCTCGTAATTGAGAATTTTTATTTTACTCAAACAATGATATTCATTCACAAAATGAAGAACAATGCACCAC
Organism: Rutpela maculata; assembly: GCA_936432065.2. NCBI lineage: Eukaryota > Metazoa > Arthropoda > Insecta > Coleoptera > Cerambycidae > Rutpela > Rutpela maculata. The sequence goes on from OW386292.2 coordinate 58,368,442, forward strand.
CTGAATATTTGAGAGATAAAGGAATTAGTCAGTACAAACATCTTCCTCAAAACCTTAGAGATCTTAAGAGTATTCATGTATTTAAAACATATATATGAAAACTTGGTAGCCAAATCTAGGGTATTTGTGTATGTACAATATGTACATATAGGGTGGGCCGAAAAAATCGATTATCTTTTTTCAACTTCTGATAGCCAAAAAAGTGTTTCTCTATTATTAACAAAAAAAAAAAAAAAAAAAATTGGTTCATTCCCAAAAAGTCTTTGAGGGGTCGCAGAGGTTTTGAAATTTTCTAAAATTCTTTAATATGAAACGCCATTAGGTAAAAGAATTTTTATTCTAATTTAGTATTTACTTGTATCCACGCATACTTCAGGTGTTACGGAGCTTCTGAGCCAAGTGTAAGAATATTAAAAACCGCTGCCCAAGGAATCACTACTTCCACATCCAGATTCTCTATCCATGTCACTCACAACGAAAAAACTTTGTATGTGGAAATAATTGTTTATGGAACTTTAGTAATATAATATTTGAAATTCTCTACCCCAAAAACCCATAAAACGATAACCCCACATCGGTAGTGGGGTGGGGGTGGTGATGGGGGGGTGGATGAAGTAAAAAAAATATTTTGAGGTTTCTGGTTCTTGTACATATACTAAATCACAATTTTTAATCCCCTTTAATAAGGGGGTGGGGGTGGTAATGGGGGTGGCTAATACCAAAAATTTTTTTGAGACCCTAGCTTCTCTTGTATATACTAAATACCAATTTGATCGACTCTTACCTGCTTGATTTACCCATTTACCCCAAATTTACCCCAATTTACCCCCCAACCCTTCGTCGGAACAACATGAAAATATAATCTAGTTCCAGATCTCGTTAAAGTACATACATGTACCAAATTTCAAGTCAATATCTTAAACGGTTCCAGAGTAAACGTGCGCACAAAAAAAAGTTACAAACAGACCAACAGACAGACAGAAATTTTTTTCGCTCAAACTTAAAATCTCGACGTTTCATGACCTTTTAAGCCTATTTGAACAATAAAAAATTTTTAAATTTTTTTTGTCGTTACTATACTTCCACTGGATGTGGAAGTAAAAGAGCATAGGTCGAAAAGAAAATGTTTCATTTAGAGATAAACTCCGCAAATTTATAGAGGAGGCGCAGACGACTCTTTTTGACATCTCATGATGTAAGTACACGAATTTTGTAAATTGCAAATGTGAAAAGGCAAAACGGGTGCCTGAAGACGAGAGAACATTTCTCACAGACCAGAGAAGTCTAAGAAAGATGGCTATCGGCTGTGTTGATGCGGCTATGACAAAAAAACTCCAAAGGATTCAGAGCCTAAAAGAAAAAGAAATTGACCGTGGTATGAAACATCAAATACAGTCTGCTACCACTACGAAAAGGCCATTGTTCGTAGAAGAAAATAATAGCGATTCATCCGATATTAAAATCACTGTAAAAAAACAGCAAAAAGTGCTACCATCCGTTTCTGATAAAATATCGGTTTCGGAATCTCCATCTGCCGATGAAACTGATATTGATTTTCCAATAGTAAGCACGCCGTTGCAAATGAGGATTAAACTACCATCGCTAGCAATGGCTTGCGACAGAACTGGAGTATCATTTCGATCAGCTGCCGTTATTGCAAATGCTGTACTCAAAGATGTGGGCCTTATTACTTCAGAGAATATGTCTAAAGTTATAGATAAAAACAAAATAAGACGACAAATAAACTTTCACCGTCAACAATTGTGAGACAAAGGAATTGAAGAAGCTCAATCTCTGCAGGGTCTTTATTTTCATGGATCAAACTTTAGTAAATACTAAAAAAAAACATTTATTATAGAAAAACTATAACGTTACACTTATTTCAGAGCCAGGGTCTATTTATTTTGGCCATGTGTCTCCAGAAACGGGTTCAGCACTTAATATTTCTCAGGCAATTCTAAAATTTATACAAGACAATAATAGACAGTGTTTTGGCAATTAGATGTGATGGAACAGCAGTTAACACTGGTTTAAAAGGTGGTGTAATTAGAATTATTGAAACTTCCCTAAATAGACCATTGCAGTGGCTAGTGTGTCAGTTGCATGCAAATGAGATGCCATTGCGCCATTTATTACAGAATTTGGACGGACATACAAGTGGACCGCCATGTTTCTCTGGACCTATTGGCAAAATGTTGTCAAAATGTGAAAAACGACCAGTTGTAAAATATCAGAGAAAATAGACGCCCAAAATCCCAGTGATATAGAAGCAATATACGATCTCAGTACAGACCAATGCTATTTATTGGAAATTTGTAAAGCAGTCATAAGTGGTCATCGTTCAGAAAGTCTTGCCTTAAAAAATCCTGGAAAATTAGGACATTCACGTTGGTTAACAGCTGCTAAACGTATCCTACGCTTATATGTTGCTACTGAGAATCCAAGCGAAAACTTACAAATATTAGCTGACTACATTGTCAAGGTTTATGCTCCGACATGGTTTGAGATTAAGGCCAAACCATCCTGTAAAGATGGCCAAGACATCTCTTTACATTGATTAAAAATTCTCTGTATCTTACGCAAAATTATAGACCCTGTCATACACAGAAACGCATACTTCGCACATCCCGAAAATATTATATTGGCGATGATTACTGATAAGCGAAAACATATTCGTGAATTGGGACTGCGCAAAATTATTAAAACCAGGAAAAATAAATCTGAAAATGTAAGATTGTTTACAATACCAGAGCAAGGTTTTAGTTGTGAGGATTACGTAGATATGATTGAATGGCATGATATAATAGTAACAGAACCACCTATATTTACAACCTTGGCTGAAGAAGAACTATATGATATGGTCGCCAGCAAAAATTGAGGCCTTGCAGTTTCCACGTTTTCCGTGCCACACGCAAAGTGTAGAACGGGGAGTAAAATTAGTTATAGAAGCTTCACCTGCTGTTTGTGGCAACTAGAGACGGTTTTATTAGATCTCGGATAACATCCCGCAATAAGATGCCTAAATTTGATTCGAAAATTGATTATAAGCCGTAAAATCCCAACATGGTTGGATGGTTTGGTGTTAGGATAGGTGAAACTCGATATACAGCCACCTCCCCGTGATGAGTTTTGGGTTATTACTATTGATTTGCATTGTAATAAGCAAAATGCTCAAACAAATAAAAAGAATTACTACATAGTATGAAAATAAATTTCAAAGTGACTGCGCCCCCTCAAGGAATACTTTGTTTTAAAAAATCTTTTATGGAGTTCATGGGACACTCATAAGGTACCTTTTTTGGACTATCAGGATAGAAAATAATGTATATGAATTTTTTTGTGCGCGTTTTCGGCCCACACATGTGTCGAGGTATATGTGAATAAGTTTATATGTTATATCATTTTATATATTCTATTTTTAGATTTTTTATTTTAATGATTTAGTCTCTATAAGATTGCATTGTAAGTACGTGATAGGTATTTAAATGTTATATTTTATTATCTGTTTTCTGAATAAGTAAAGATTACTTACTATTTCTGTCTTTGGTGTACACCGATATATTCAAAGTGTAATTGCAGAACAATAAAACTTTTTGAATCAAGAGCTTAGCTCAGACATTGTCAACTGTTTTTAATAACCCCGTATGATTTCATCACTTGTGTTTCAATAATTCCCTGTTAGATACATGCCAGTTTTTTATCATCCGGTAAGCGTTCACCCTTAACAATTTTAAACAACAAATTAAGACCAACAAAGACAATAATTCGTATAGTTTCTGTTCCTATTTGCTGAACACTTCTCTGCATTAGGGGGGCGTTTAACTGTTAGATTTTATAGTGCATTGCAGAGGAACTGTTGTACTACTTAATTAATCGAATGAATAGTGATTTAAGTTAGGCATGTTCTTACAAACAATTGGCTGAGAACCAAATTCAAACAATATCCGCAAGTTTGGGAAACAGTTTAGACATTATTTCGATTCTATTAAATTCTATTAAGACTAGATTTATATATATGTATATGTTCAACACATACACTTTACAACTTGGTGTACTTCTCGAAGGATGTAAATTGTCGTGTTTACTACCAAGGAACCACGTCGCTTTCTGCACCATCTTACCTCCCCTACGTTTCATTATTTCGCGTTTATTGTTTTGTCTTCAGTTCATACATTGCCGATAAAGAGATTAAACTTTGTTAATAACATTATAGTACAGTTTCTAGAGGTGAAAAAGATGCAAAAATGCCATATGAAAAGATACTTTTTTATGGGTGATTTTTGTAGTAAAAGATATCTTCTTCAGTTTCTATATGATTTCGAGACTTGCTCTTACCAAGGAGTAGAAATCACCTCTAAATAGAAGTATTTATTATTTAAAAGATTATTGCTGATATATTTTTAAATCGTAATATATGAATGTTTTTGACGTTGCGAATACAAAGTTAAAATTAAAAGATTCAAAACGGCGGCAATATAGTTTATTTACCATTTAAATCCAGTACAATATAAAATAAATACAAAAAAATATAATACAAAATAAAATGTAACAGAATAGTTGACAACGGACAAATATTGTAAATAAACAAGATGGGAACTCACAGAAGTACCGAGTACTTGAATGCGAGGTAGGTATTAAATTAATAAATATTTAACACAAAGGAGATATAGAGAATGAAAAAGTGATATACATACATATTGAATAACTTAACATGGATCGAGAATAAGTTAATATTCAGGTTTACTCCGTAAAACTACTAAGTACTTGACGGTAAAGCATTTACCAAATATAACTATTCAAGATTAATCAGTAGTAGAAAAGCAGAAAAGTAGAAAATGGCGTTCTTATTTTAATAAAAGGATATGAAAAATCATATATAGTATATATAAATATGTATCTATTTCCATATAATAACTATATTTGCTTTCTTCTGTCTTATTTTGTTTCTGTTTTTTTTATTGACTAATTTGTTTACTAATATGTATTTTTAAGGTCTATTACTTGATGTATTACTAACCTAGGAGTATTTTGAATCCATAATTTAATATTTTTCCTGTATAATGCTGATGATGTTATGTTTTTTATTTCGGGTGGTAGGATGTCATAAATTTTCAAGCCAATGAATTTGTGATTTCTTTGACCAATTGTTTTGTTAATATATGTTTATTTCGTGTATTGTAAGTATGGTCTGTATATGTGACATAATTTTTGTTTTTATATAGCTGCATTAGTATTTTCTCACAAAAGAGTTGTCTTACATCCATTTTTTTGTTTCTTGGTACAGTTTATCGGTATTATAAGTAATATCCTTTCCATAAATAATTTTAAGCAGCCATTTTTGAATTATATTTAAGTTTTTTAGGAAATTATTACTTACACCTCCCCAACCAATTATACCTTATATTAGCTGTGACTGGACTAAGGAATAGTATAGTATGTTAAGTTCTTTTAGGTTTAGAAATTGTTTAAGATATTTAAATGTAGAGAGCAGAGTTCTTAACTTTTTTACAATATAATTTATTTGTAAATTCCATCTAAGATGTTTGTCTATAATTATTCCCAAATATTTAACAAAATCAGCCTCCTCAATCATCATACTGCTACTATCACTATCTAATTTCATGTTTAATGAATCAAGCTTGGGTAGTGTGTTCTTATAGGATGTAAAACGGAGATATTTAGTTTTGCCTTTATTTATGGTGAGTATGTTGTAGTCGAACCATTGCATTGTTTGATTAATTTAAAATCTGTCTCTGCCATAGTTTTTAATTTATTCCAAGTATCGGCTACATAAATAACTACGGTATCGTCAGCAAAACTGAATATCTCCCCTTTCCCTTATCCCATGATTTTTGCAATTTCGATGAGATATTTGAGAAAGTAATTTTGAAATTTTACACATATATTACAAAAATTTGCGCCATATATGGCACACCATACAACAAGGGCATTATATAATGGTCATTCTCTGTGACATATAATATAATCAATTTGGCGCACTTTCTACAGAACACAAAAAATTTTCAGGACAATCGGGATATTTGCAACGCTTACCTGCTTTCACTACTGTTAACTCCGATATTCAATTTGAGTGAGTATTTCATCGATGAAAAATTTGAAAAACTGTTCTTCAATTTTTTGAGGCAGTTTCTCATTTCCAAGGTATTTTATATCTTTATCAGACACTAAAAGAACTGATTATGTCGAAATCGGAGGTTCTGCCTTAACAAAATAACTTATGTAATCGGTTTCCTTAATAACACCATTTTAAGCTGTCGGATGATGATCGGACAGATCATCTCTTTTACTAACATATCTTTCGATATATCTGCTATATGCCTATAAAATTTTCTTACATCCATTATTTCTGAAGTGATAATTCAACTGAAAACAAAATTCAATATTTTTACCCGATTCCTTTACTGCATGTTGTGCCATATATGGCACATACCTAATTTCCTACAAATAATAATGTCTAAAAAACATACCCGCTTTATTTCACTTATACACCTCTTGATTATAGTCAAACTTCCCCACAATATTTAATTTGTTGAAAAATATTCACTAAAATCACTTCCAAATAATTTGACCAATTTACGGTAAGGAAAGATCAGCCATTACTGAGGCAGCCATTGAACAAGAGTGATCAAATTAGTTCATAGAATATATTTAGTTGGTAGTAAATGCCGGTAATGGCTTGTTTATTAATATGGGCAGCATATTCTGGTATTTGATAGATGGCACCAAATACATTGAAAATAATAATTCATTGTGTCATATATGGGACGGTATGCAGTAAGGACTTAATTTATATATAAAGGTTCTTGAGGTCGCTGATTACTTATCTGAATCAAAATTCAAAAATTTAAACAGACTCGGAAAAGTATATTTTATAATGATATAATAAAAAATTTCTTTAGTTTTTATATAATAATATAATTTCTCGCTTTTTAAGATCTCTATCGTGATAACGTGCAATAGGGTCATCCAGCACATTTAAAACGTGATATTCTAATATATGTTACGAATAGCTTACAGATCCTAGTTAATAAATACAGCGACAAAGTTTTAGTTTATCGTCTCTTACTATTTTATTTTTACGTTCGAAATTTGAATTTCCGCGTGACGACGTATCCACTACTTGGTTATTATTATGATTTTGTACATTTGAGTCGATATATCTCAGTACAACGGGCAGATATATTGAACTATCGATTCCACGTTCGATTTTTCTGGGCCCAGGAACGCTTCGTATGGGATTTAGGTCAAAATATTTCAATCTTTCACAACTGGAATACAGGAGATAAGTTATATAAAAATGGATTCCCCATTTCCCCGCTAATAGAAAACGTGAGGTGGGTTTAGACTGTCGTGAGACAGTTTTACTCTACTGATGACTCGTTGGATGTAGCACCTAACTTTGTTATTTTAAATGGAACATTTGCATATTGCATATTTCGATTCCTCATAAAATTTTAGCTTAGGTTTATGTACCATAACATACTCTTAAACATACCGGTTTTCGAGATAATGAATATTTTTGGAGATTTTTGACGGACTCGTTGCTTAGTACGAGAGGAACCTCACGTCCGGACATTTGGTTCATACACTCGCTCGAGCTAGGAGTGGTGCGAATCTATCAACCGTGGGATAATGCCTGAACGCCTCTATTGGCAATTCACAAAAAAGCATGACTTCGATATATCGAACGGTTCTGGAGATATGAATGTATTTTCTGGGTGGTGTCACAAAACCATCGATAAAATCCGTTTTTAATTTTCTGCCACTGATATCTCGGTAAAGCATGAACATATCCAGCCACTATTTATGCCATTTAATTTCTCATTCGATTTTTATATTTAGGAGATTTTTTTGGTTCTAGAGCGGTTCATATAATGAGAGTTGTTAAAACGGAATCATGTCGAAATAATCGGTACCAGACAATTCAATCGTTTATAACTAGAATACAAGTTATCCTCCGGAAACGAACTATATAAAATGTCACTGGTTATTCAGAAAAAAATTTCATCGATGTATGACGCAGTGACACTTTTTCCTTTTTGAGTCTTTTTCATACACCATTTTCAAATGTATCTGTCCCCAATAATTGTAGTTTGTCCAATAAGTGCATTTCTATAGTCTTATACAGGGTCATTCACAGAAAGCGGGTGTTAGACGTTTATTGGGATCTGTCGAGTTTAGAAATTTGAAAATTGGTATGAGGGGGTTTTTGGATATGGCGGATCCAATGAAAATATTTTCATGCTTGTGCTACTTCCGCTTATACCGGATGTAGCACCTAACTTTATTATTTTAAATGGAACACCCTATATTTTATTGCATATTTCGATTCCTCATAAAATTTTAGCTCAGGCTTATGTACCCATAACATACTCTTAAGCATACCGGTTTTCGAGATGATGAATATTTTTGGAGATTTTTGACGGTTCCCATCCTTCGGAAAAAAAATCGATATCTTCTATCATGTAGCCAATTAGGAAATTTTCTTTTCAAACTTTTACAAGTATCCTATGACCTAATTAAAAGTTCTCTTATGTTTTCACAATATCATACAGAGTATTTTATTTTCACAGTCGAACATTGTTTTAGTTCAAACGTCAAAAAGTCATTGTTTTCAAATGGAACCCCTGTATATTTTCACAGATTCTAATAGAGGATTGAATTCCGCATCGATTGATATTACCATTCCCTATACCCATCTCTCTTCGTTTTCTTATTATGGACGAATATTTGTAAAACGTACAAACAAAATCAGCACTGTTTGTTAGTAGGCAATACAAGTCATAACTTGGTTCCTTTTTTATCAAGATGACAGCTTCGAAAACGAGAGATTAGATTTATAACAAATACTTTGGGACAAAAATTTACAAAATTAATGAATATAAATATTTAATGCAGCAACTGTTCAAAATGCTCTCCACTTGCACTTACAGTGGCTTGGCTAATTCATGGGGATTTGTTAAAATGTAGCCCGTTCTCTGTTCTTTGGATCTTCTTTGGTAGTAGCAGGGGTGGCATAAACAATATTTTTAATACCCCAAAGGTCCAAAGTCTAAGGGGGTTAAATCAGAGGACCTTGCTGGCCATCTCCAAGGTCCTCGGTAGCCAAACCACCTATCTTCGAACGACTAATTCGTCATAAGCTTCCCGTGGACCGCAGCCATTCATTTGAAAATATATAGAATTATAAATATTTAGGAGCAAATTATCAATAAAAGTTACTGTTCGCAAGATCTTCACATATTTATTGCTATTTAAATTCTCCTCGTAGATACGATACTATCAAAAATATTGTTTATGCCACCCCGGCTACTACCAAAGAAGATCCAAAGAAGAGAATACGGACTGCATTTCAGTAGATAAATCCCCACGAAATTCGCCGAGTCATTGTAAGTGCCGTAAATTCCAGCATATTGGCTTGTATGGAGCAAAATGGAGAGCATTTTGAACAGTTGCTGCATTAAATATTTATATTCAGTATTAATTTTGTAAATTTTTGTGCCAAAGTATTTGTTATAAATCTAATCTCTCGTTTTTGAAGCTGTCAAAAACAAATGATTATCAATTATCTATCAGATTATTCTCGTTTATGATAAAAAAGGAACCAAGTTATGACTTGTATTGCCTACTAACAAAGAGTGCTGATTTTGTTTGTACGTTTTACAAATATTCGTCCATAATAAGAAAATGAAGAGAGATAGGTATAGGGAATGGTAATATCAATCGATGCAGAATTCACTCCTCTATTAGATTCTGTGAAAATATACAGGGGTTCCATTTGAAAATAATGACTTTTTGACGTTTGAACTAAAACAATGTTCGACTGTGAAAATAAAATACTCTTTATGATATTGTGAAAACATAAGAGAACTTTTAGTTAGGTCATAGGATTCTTGTAAGAGTATGAAAAGAAAATTTCCTAATCGACTACATGATAGAAGATATCGATTTTTTTTCCGAAGGGTGGGAACCGTAAAAATCTCCAAAAATATTAATTATCTCGAAAACCGGTATGTTTAATAGTATGTTATGGTACATAAACCTAAGCTAAAATTTTATGAGGAATCGAAATGTGCAATAAAATACAGGGTGTTCCATTTAAAATAACAAAGTTAGGTGCTACATCCGGTATAAGCGAAAGTAGCACAAGCATGAAAATATTTTCGTGGGATCCGCCATATCCAAGAACCCCCTCATAACAATTTTCAAATTTCTAAACAAGACAGATCCCAAGAAACGTCTAATACCCGCTTTCCGTGAATGACCATGATCTTTACTTTCATATAACGGTCTGCAAAAAAAAAAGGTCTTGTCCTAGGGTTCTGATATAATTTTTCTGAAGTATTTTGACGCACTGAAGTCAATTTTGGACACAAACTTTCTCTCTCTCTCTCAAATCCTATTTTTGTTTTTTATAAAGAATAAAAGAAGTGGTAGAGAGAAACTGATTTTTTTTTACCAAAATTAGTTTCAGCCCGTCAAAATACTTCAGAAAAGTTGGATAAAAACCTTAGGACAAGACCTTTTTTTCCTTTTTAGGGGATACAAGGGGATGGTAGAGGAAAACTGACATGATAGAAAAATTTGTATCTAAAATTAACATCAGCACGTCAAAATACTTCAAAAAAGTTAGATCAAAACCTTAGGACAAGACCTTTTTGTCTAGGCCAGTGTAAATATTATTAAAATTAAAACTATAAATTTGTTACTTGGACACTTCTTTTCTGTCGGACTTAAAATAATCTCAATAGTCCGGACGGTAACCTGCACGAATGGATTCCACCTTGCATTTTATGTTCAAGCGTTGAAATTTGGTACACTTCTTTGCTAGACCCAGCTTTGATATGAGAACTGTTGCCACGGTCGAGGCCCCCGCGGGGGCCCTGTTATAGCATGAATGCCTATCTTCAGGGGGGTAAATCCGCATTTTCTCTTGCTGTGGAGCTAAAAAGTGTCGTAGAGGGCTGAAATTTGGTACACATGTGGCATTTCAGATGTTTAAGCTCACAAGCAAGTGTCCCAGGACCCACGGCCATTTTTCAAAATGGCGGCGAGGAAAACCAGTTATGTTATAACCGTATATTAGTGAAACTGGTTAGATGAATGAAATTGCAATTGTTACCCCTGCATTTTTTATAGGTGTCTTTTGGGAATGTTGAAAAAATCACAGATGTGCAGAGGAAACTTTCCAAATTTGATAAAAGTCTGTAAAAATCATGTAAATAATTTAATTGTGTGCACTTATTTAGTATCACAATGAAGTTTGCATCATCACCAATCAGATTTTACCATAAAATAGCTTATCAATACATCCAATGGAAAACTAGAAGGAAAACTTCCTGAAAACTCTGCGTTTTGAAAACTCCGAAAGTTTCCAGGAAGTTTTCCTTCTAACTTTCCATTGGGTACATCGATAGCCTATTTTATGGTGAAATCTGATCCGTGATGATGCAAGTTTCATTTTGATACCAAGTAAGTGCATACAATTATATTATTTACATGACTTTTACGGACTTTTATCAAATATGGAAAGTTTCCTCTGCAAAAAATTTAATCTGTGTGGCGTTAATTTGGTAGAGGATGGTAATTCGAAGGAGATTAATTGGGAAATGTGCATGCTATGCCAGAAAGAGACACAAGAGGAACTGACGTATCCGGAAAGAAGTCACAAAGCTGACAAGTATGTTGGATACTCGAAATTGGCTGATTTAGATGAATTTGAGAGACTTGGGCGAATGCCACTGGGCGTAAATGTTTTTCTTTTCTTGTGGAATTGGAAAGCTCATGGCTATTAATGCCTGGCTACAGTATCCTGGAGCTACAGAAGCATTCACAGCCCTGCAGACTGGAGATGTTGAAAAAGCAATGGAAACTGGAAAAATGTGTCCTTTTAACGTACAGCAAGTAATTCAAATGTACCAATAAGGAACAGTTTTAAAAACTACATATTACAAAACACATCAAATGAAAAGCTGTTCAATTTTTCCAAAACCGTGTCTTGTGACACTGTGAACGAATAGCGGAGAGTGCTATTTACTAAAAACGATCAGCTGGAATACATTCCACTAACAAGAGACGCTCTAGAACAGCCTGCCAGGCGCGCATCCCTTCAAAACCAAATATGGAGACAGTCGCTTCAGCGGTTACAGCACCTTCCAGATTCATCAGATTTTGGATGGAAAAAATGTGACAGTATTTGTGGCTCAAAAAGCCTGTAACCTCAGAAGCGTGCGAAGCCTTACTTAAGTGTAGTTGTAAAAAAGACTGCATTGCAAGTCGCTGTAAATGTCTCAAAAACAATCTGAAATGCTGCGATCTATGTAAATATAGTTGTGACACATCTGAAAGTGTAATAGTGCCACTCGGATTAATACCCAATGTACAGGTACTATTTATTGGCATTGGTATGAAATAAAAGTGTTATTCCATCATTATTGTAAGAAAACTGGCATATTAATTTATTCGCCCCATCATTATTTTCGACCTCACGTACTAAAAACATGATTTTTGAAATCAAAAACATATGAAACCAGACCTCACTCGAAAAAATGCGGTAGAGTAAACTTTTTAGGAAATAACGCTATTTTGTGCATTTCCCCGCCGCCATTTTGAAAAGAAAGGCCGTGAGCCTTGTGAGCTTAAGCATCCCAAATGCCGCATGTGTACCAAATTTCAGCCTTCTACGACACTTTTCAGCTCCAAAACAAGCGAAGAAGCGAATTTGCCCTGGCAACCATGCTATAATAGGGCCCCCGCGGGGGGGCCGACCATGGTCATATTTCTTATATCAAAGGGTAGGGTCTAACGAACAAGTGTAGCAAATTGCAACGCTTGAGCATAAAATGCAAGATGGATTCTCTTACCCTCCGGACTACAAGGTTGTAAGTACAGAAGGATCCACACATTTTATCTTATTTTATTAAAATATGTACTATAAAATCTTCACGGATTAGATCCCAAATGGATGTATCACAACACAATAAATTTCAAATTATATGTTGGACCATCTGTTTCTCAGCCCACGAAATTTCATTTTTTAACTTTTTTTTTTCAAGTATGTTATGTTTGACAACATTTTAATGTTAAACTTCGAATCGGGCGAGCGTAGATGCGTCTTGACTGTGTATGTATCCAGTAAAGCAACGTGCAGCGCGGTTAGTACTTGGATGGGTGAAATCCATCTTGGGAAACACAGCGATCTCGTCCCACCTTCTAGCGGCTTGTATATCAGTGTATACGGGGAAGCTATGTAATTTCAATACGAGAATTATGTAGTGGATATACCATCCTTCGAAGGGGATGTAAAGCAGGCGGTCCCTTGTCTATTAAATGTTAGGCAAGTAAAAGATCCCTACTCTTCTTACGAGAAGAGGTTCAGCAAAATTTCCAGGTTGGTGGTAGCTCGTTTCCTGGCATCGGTGATAGGCCCTGGTAGCGGAAATAGGCCGACGTTAAAAAAAAACTTATCGAATATATGTGTTTCCTCAATAAAATTTATACGTCCTGTACATCGGTGATTTACCTGTACAAATAGATTAATATGTCAATTTACACCTTTCAATAAAAATAAAAATAATTCATAGTAGGTCCGACCACCCCCCCTTCTGCCCCACTTCAGCTACTTACTTGTGCCATAAACACAGTCTAGAGAGAAGGAAAACAACAAGAACTTTGTGCAATCAGGGATGGTGAGGATAGCGAGCAGGGTGTACATCCTGGATCCCTTCGCTCTCCAGATATCTGTATTTGATGTGCAAGGTGCGAACTTGTCAGTTGATTGTTCTCGTATTTATGTTGGACTAAGTGTACAGTAGACCCTGATTGATGTTCACTTCAATTGTTTAACTTAATCCATAGCCACCTGTTATACAGACTGTTTGCCGCCGCATACTTCGATGCACCTCAAAGGATGAATCTGGTGGAATAATTTCGCTAATTATTGTTGAAGGCGACATATTAATGCGGAAAAATGTGAAAAGCGACATACATAATGTTTCATAAATAATGTCAATCGGTGGAGTACGATGTCTACACTTTTGACGTAGTGATCTTTGACGGTTTAGTATGCTCATTAGCAATATTTATAATTTTTTTTAGAATCTTTAAAATGTAATTACGATTATATAAAAATACAGTATTTTTAATCCACTTGTGGAACAAATGCCTGAACAAATTAAGTTAGTTTCTAAAATTGTGAAAAATTTTAAGAAAGATTTTGAATGTGAAATTCACTAATTATTTGTTTTCTTTGTCAGTTTTGTAAATATTTTGGACAATATGTATTGTCGTGAGCAAAAAAAAAAATAGGACAACTATTTTTTTCTAATGTAAATCTGTCTCTATTGCACACTTGCAATGAATTTTGACGAATAACTGGCAATGTCATAAAAATTAAAGTTAGATGTACACAACTAAATTTTAGCAAAAATACATTATAAGACTTGTCCGATTTTTTTTGCGCACGACAGTACCTACATTTAATAAGTTGTTATTCGGTAATGAGGTTAGTTTTCCATACTTTATTAATTTGAGATCCCCAAGTTGTACATTTTGTTCTGTCAATAGTGCAGCTTATTTTACAAAATATTTATACAGTGTGTACAGTGTGTACCGCACTCTTGTAAACTTTCTTATTTTTGATTTGACGAGAAAAAATCATTCTTTATAAAAAGTTTTACTTGTCTTAAGAAGTCATAAACAGTTGTCAAATTTAAGATAAATTATACAGGGTATTCTAAAATTAGACACTATAAAATCGACTTTAAGCAAACTAAGTACCTACATTTTTTTGTATTTTTATTGAAAATTTTATTTAACAAAGTTTCAAAATAAGAAAATAACAATTTTTTACAATTAATTATTTTTTATTTATTTGCTTTTATCATGTTTAGAGAATATTATTTAGGTATTATGCAAATCACAACTTACACACTTTTTTATTTATTATGAAAGTAGGTATTTTCATAATAAATAAAAAAGTGTGTAAGTTGTGATTTGCATAATACCTAAATAATATTCTCTAAGAAAATAACAATTTTCAAAGAAAAATTATATCTCATTCAACTGAGTTTAAAACTATTCCACATGTGGATCTCCTACTAGTACACATTCTTCTAAACTTATATAAATTGTAAATTATATAAATTGAATTGAATCGCCTCCTCCAAGCAAGGCAAGGTCGATTACCTCTTCAAAAAAGTTTTTAAATGCTACCATGCAATAGAGAGCGTGCGTTAACAATCGATTTGGTAGAAAAAATTCACACAATTTCCCCATAAATTATTTAGGTTTTTGTGGCTGACTTGAAATAATATAAAAATATTTTACTTAAAAAAAAATTTTGGGTCGCTTATGATTAGCTTCAAGATTCTTGATCGTGATTATATAATTCACAAAACTCCATGTTAAATGGAAATTTTCCTGTCTCTTTGCGGGTAAAATTACATGGGAATTTTACACGCAACGATGGTAAATTTACATCATTTTTTACAGTGCAGCCCCAAATCAACATAATTCAGTGTGAATGTAGAAGAACGCACTACCGGGCGTCAAAATGACGCGACACCAATTTATTTCTCAGGGGGCGCCAGTCGCGTATTACCCCGTTCTTCTACCTCCCAGGCGGGTTCGAGATAAGATGCACTTCGGTAGCCGAGTAATGGGACCAAGGCGGCACTACCACAGATCGGAAACTACGCTCTCTCTGGACCTGAATTCCCTCGTTAGGGGTTTAGGCACCTCTTAATTTCCTGAATTTTTGCATAAAAAAAATCCCAACCGAAGAATTTCTCTGCGGAGGGATTAGTTTTGGTACGCGAAAATCACGTTTTGGTCCATTAATAACGGAATATATTTCTCAAAAAACGCATAAAAAAATCCCTCTCAAACCTCCGTAAAGCAACCAGAAGGTCGAACGTTAATACGAATTAACTCGACACATCCGGTTTTCTATACGAAAGTTCCAGGGATTATAGACCGTCAACAGGCCTCAAGATCAATTAAGAAATATTAGTTCAAAGAATCCGTTTATTTAACAGAATTGGTTATACAAAATTCTCAAGATAAGAATCGTGCCTTCCCCAATCAAGGTAGTGACTTTCAGACCATACAAGCGAGAGCGCTCACGCTAACGATCGATTAGGTAGAAAAGATTCATACGTACCTTCTCAGAATCAAAATGTGAGCTTTTTGAATCATTTCAGACTCTGGGTAAATGAATAATTAAGGCTGACTGAAATTAACTTAAAAAAGTTTTACTAAATGAATTTAGTTTCGCTAGAGACTACTTAGCTTTAAAGTTCTTGTATCATGGAGATTCACGTACTCAAACACATTCAGAGGACTTATTACTGCATAAGTTGAGTGGCGTTCGATCAGTCCACGACTTACTAACCCTTATCACAGTCGATTAATATTATCGATTTGGCAGCGTCTCACCTTCGAGCGACTTTTAGGCAAAATTGAATTTTTGGATTTTTATGCACAAGGCGTTTTCCTCTATAACTTTGTCATTTGAAAAGCCCCGTTATTGGCTTTTCTACCATCGCTTTGTCTGGACCACTCAACGCGCTCGACCAAATTGCGAGCCGCTGAGTCAATCCAAACTCTTTCCATGCGAGAAACCGGCCTTGTACATGTGCATTGATTTTTATCAATTTTTGCTTATCGGCACTACGCCGGCTTTGACAAAATCTTCTATTTTGCCTTTTGGATGCAGTGCATCGTTAAAATTTTATGCTCATACTTTAGAATTGGGCTTTCAATGACCGTACCTCAAAGGTCAATGTCTTTGGTTGAGGAATAAAAAATAAAAAATAATTTAAATTATATTTTCGTGGTACTTTTTAAACTGACTTTGTGGTACTTTTGAAAAATCCATTTTAAGACCAATTTTAGCGTACTTTTGAAAAATCGATTTTCGAGCCAAATTTCAAGGTACTTTTGAAAAACTAATCTGCGGGTGAAATTTTGGCGTACTTTTGAAAAATCGATTTTCAAGCCAAATTTCAAGGTACTTTTGAAAAGTTAATCTGCGGGTGAAATTTTGGCGTACTTTTGAAAAATCGATTTTCAAGCCAAATTTCAAGGTACTTTTGAAAAGTTAATCCGCGGGTGAAATTTTGGCGTACTTTTGAAAAATCGATTTTCAAGCCAAATTTCAAGGTACTTTTGAAAAGTTAATCTGCGGGTGAAATTTTGGCGTACTTTTGAAAAATCAATCTTCAAGCCAAATTTCAAGGTACTTTTGAAAAGTTAATCTGCGGGTGAAATTTTGGCGTACTTTTGAAAAATCGATCTTCAAGCCAAATTTCAACGCAGTTTTGAAAAATTAGTCTGCAAGTGAACTTTTGGCGTACTTTCGATAAATCGATTCCTGGGCCAAATTTTGACGCCCTTCCAAAAATATTATTTTTCAAAGTCCAATTTATGGTACCTTTGAAAAAGTATATTATTCATAAATCTTTGTCATTATATACTTCTACTCTCATATTCTGAACCAAAAACATTTTTCTTAAGTGAAAATTCGGTGTTTCTTCGAATTTTCACCTGGTCATTTCCAACGCCTTCTAGAACCCAAAACGGTCCTTATGGACTGATCTGCGCCTCTGCAGACTCCCAAAAATGTCTTTAAATGAAATTTTTGCCTAAGTCGAATTTTGATTATGTCTTCAACTTAGGACGATTTTGGAGAGTTCTACAACATGAACAACTCTGATAATCTATCTACAGCATGCTGAGCTGGACATATTACAGTTTTGTACATCTCCCGACGCAAATGCGACGGAACGAATGCAGTCTGACCCTGGGAATCCTGCAGCGTGTTGAACTGGGACCCCTCGAGTCGTTAGTCATTCCGCGATGCCGTTTCGCCACCAAAACCAGAGCGAATGAGCCTGACCTGGAGACCTCCTACAGCGTGTTGAGCTGGGAAACTTCTTGAGTCGACGATAATCGCCCGACGCCCGATGCCACTCCAGTAGCAACAACAGACGTCGCATCGCAATCATTACACTCTCTATCTCTCTCTCTCCCTATCTCAGATAATAGAAAATGTTGTCCTGAGAACCGTAAAAGATACGGATATATAACCTGTACCTGTATGCTATGTAACACTGCCTGTTTGAAGAAGTAAATAAATTGTTTATACTTTTATTGGGCTGTCTTATTAACTAATCTGGACCCTGAGTAATCTCCAAACTAGCTACCCGACAACAAACCGTTACATAATTTGGCGCCCGGCAGATTTCAAGAAACCTTTACAACATACTTCACTGTTTGTTATTATTGCTATAAAACAGCAATAAAATAAAACTATTTTTTAAATGTATTCAAAAGTCGCATACATAAAAATATATAATATGCTGATCTCTATATACACCAAGCTTTCAGTGATTTTACTGGATAGTGGATAAGAACTTACTTAATAATTATTTTAGAGACATGTTAACCCATACAGCTTACAATTTTTGATGTGAAGGAAATTTTACTGTGAATTATGCCATGTGTTTTTGATGAATTAAGTGCCCCTCATGTTTACTGAAGGTTTTTAATAATTTTTGGAATTTTACAAAAATTGATTTCGCGTTTTGAAATTTTTTTGTAACGAAATTTAACGCCCATTTGTTTTAATCATCATAACTTTATAATTAGCACTTATTAACTGCCATAAATATTGTAACGTGTTTCCATCCCTAGGAAACCACCCTCGCAAATTCCGTGGGTTCTAAAAATTATAACAAGAGACAACCACTAACACACTTTATTAAATAGTTTACTGGATACTTCACAATACTATATTAATTTAAATGAACTTTACTGACTAAAAATAACAATGTTTTGTTTTCACTTTCGAGTCTTAACCTCACTTGTCAATCAAACTTCAAAAACTTCTACTATACTTTCTGAACTAACCGCCGAGAATGCGGTCTTCTATACCTAAAAATGACAGATCTCGATTGTTCTGTGATGACGCCACCATTCTCTAGATAATTCCAGATGTCACTTTGGAACTAACTTCTGATAGGTTCTTTCTCGAGTAGGTGCAAATACATCTGAATTAATTGAATTCATTCTAGGGGTGGCAACACATCACACTGCCCCCTCCTTAAGCCTGAACGTCCCGGCCAGGCAATTCAGCCTCTTTCACATACTTCGCCGGTCTATCCAAGTGTACGATCTTCATCTTGGACTTTTTGTTTCGTTGAATCCGATAGGCGACATCATTAATTCGGGTAATAACAGTATACGGTCCTTCCCAAGGAGGTTGAAGTTTCGGTGACTTCCCTTTCTTTCGCTATGGGTTGTACAGCCAAACCAGATCTCCTGCCTTGAACCTCTGAACTACCCTTACGGTCGTATCGAGCCTTCATTCGGTCACTGGCTATGGTGATTTGGTTCTAACCAGCTCATGAACATTTCTTAGCCGTTCACTCATTTCATTCACATAGCTGTTCACAGGAAGCTGTTCTCCGCCTGGTGTTCCGAAAATCAAATCACACGGCAGTCTGATCTCATGGCCAAATACTACACGGGCTGGTGTTTGTTTCGTAGACTCGTGGATAGCAGCTCTGTATGCCATGAGGAAGAACGGTATGTGGAGATCCCAATCACGTTGATTTTTATGAACCACTTTAGAGAGATGTTCTTTCATGGTCTTGTTATATCGTTCCACCATTCCATCTGATTGCGGGTGAAGGGCTGTTGTCCGTGTTTTGTGTATCCCCAATAACTTGCAGATTTGCTGAAACACCCCTGACTCAAAGTTCCTCCCTTGATCTGAGTGCAGCTCCAGAGGTACACCAAACCGACATGTCAAATTATCTACCAAGACTTTAGCGACAGTGACTGCTTCTTGGTTTGGAATCGCATAGGCCTCTGGCCACTTACTAAAATAGTCCATGGCAACCAGTATATACTTGTTACCATCCTTGGTTACTGGAAATGGGCCGGCTATATCGATCGCGATCCTCTCGAAGGAGCTCCGACGTTATATTGCTTCATTGCACCCCTACTTCTAGTCTGTGGTCCCTTACTGGCTGCACAAATTTTGCAATTGCGACACCAAGCTTTCACATCTTGACGATTATTTACCCAATAAAATCGTTCTCGTACTTTATTCAGGGTCTTATTAACGAAGTGCCCACCGGATGCTCCATTATGCACTTCCCGAAGTACTTTCGGTACTCGACACCTGGGAATCACTAGACGCATAACAACTTCCCTGCCATCCGGGCTTTCCCAAGCTCTCTTTAGCAGCCCGTTCATGACTTTAAGTGAATCCCATTGGGCCCACAAAGCCTTCAATCCAACTGCCTTGTCCGAAACATCCTTCCACGCTGGTCGAATTCCTTTCTCCTTTGCTCTCAATATATCCCCAATCTCTGTGTCATTCAATTGTTCCTGTCTCAGGGCTTCGATTGTCCAATCATCCGGTACCTTTATTTTAATTATGTTGACGGCCACCATACCCTGCAATTTCTCAACGTGGCGGCAGTGCTTGCAATCTTCCTTGCACGGCCTTCTAAATAAAGCGTCTGCGTTCTTATGAGATCTTCCAGGTCGATGTTCGATTTTGAAATCATACTGTTGCAACCGTTCTATCCAACGAGCCAGTTGACCTTCAGGGGTTTTCAACTGCAAAAGCCATTTTGATGCAGCATGGTCGGTCCGAATCTTGAAATGTCTTCCATAAAGATATTTATAAAAATGGTCCACTGATTTAACGATGGCCAGTAACTCTTTCCGGGTTACACAATAATTTCTTTCCGGTTTGGACAGCACCTTGCTGAAGTATTCGATCACTCTTTCTTGCCCATTCTGGATTTGGACAGTACACAACCGACCGAAGAATTGCTGGCATCCGTGTCTAAAATAAAAAGCCCTTCCCGTTGCGGGTACGCTAGCACAGGACCAGTGCATAGAGCTGCCTTCAATTTCCTCCATGCCGTTTCACATTCCGGTGTCCACTGGTACTGCACTTTTTCTTCTGTCAGCCGGTGTAATGGCTTTGCAATTTCTGCAAACCCTTCCACAAAGCGCCTATAATAAGTGCAGAGGCCAAGGAAGCTCCGTACTTCATGGACGTTAGATGGTCTTGGCCAATCTCGTACAGCAGAAATTTTGTCGGGGTCTGTTTGTATTCCGTCCGAAGACACCACGTGACCAAGAAATTTGACTTCTTTCTGGAATAGCAGGCACTTCTTCGGGTTCAACTTCAGATGGGCATTCCTGATTCGCCCAAATACTTCTTGAAGATTTTTCAAATGTTCAACCAGAGACTCGTTGACTCCTCAATGACTCCATCTTGTAGCATCTTGTCTATCATTGCCGAGGCATCTTCTGGTTTTGCTAATGGAAGTCTCCTAGGTGGTTGTCGAATAGCGGATGAGTCGCCAGTATTTATCCGATGCTGGACTATGTCTGTTTTTGTAAGGGCCGCTGTATTCTTGGCAAATACTGAACTTTCCTTTTCTAGGAACTTGATTGCCTCCCTTCGTTCATCCTCAGATAAACACTTCAACTGCGTACTTAGCAAGGTCAAAACTTTCTGGTCTATTTTCGTAGACGAACTTCCCTCTGTTTGTTCCTCGCACCTCGCTACCCATGTGACCGGTTCATAGGAGCCAATCGGTTAGCCTTCCTTAATTGTCACCGAGTGGGAATTTAAATTAACGACTCTAATTGAGATTTTGTCTTTAGTCCGGGTTAAAGTTCTTGCCACAATAATATTGGGTAGGGACTTAGTCGATTCGTCATCTTCAACTAGGCCAACATGGTACCCTCCAGTATTCCCTTTTAAGGCAGCATCGATCATTTGTTCTGAATGAGCAGGAATCTTGATCGTCTGTGTTGTTAACAATCTCGCTTTATGGAATTGGTCGTCTGCGGTTGCCAGAATAAATTCCTCATTTCCAGTTTTTAAGACTCGCTCCCCTACGTCAACAATAAATCCCTGCTCTCCCATGATGTCTAGACCCAAAATGAAATCATCCATAATGTCAGCCACAATGACCTTGTAATTGAACCTCAACCGTCCAACCTGCAGTTCCAAGTTGCCCTCTTCATGGACCGCAGCCCTGTGTCCCGTGGCTGTCCGAATGATTACCTTTGCTTCTTGTCAATCGGCAAGCCTGATATAAACCCTGGCCGCATTATTGATGACGTAGCACCGGTGTCAATAGTAAACACGCATTTTCTTCCATTCACATATCCTTGCAACAACAGACTACTTGGAATTCTTTGGAGCTGGGAAATCTTTATTTCTCTGGGGGCATCGCATTTCCTAGCCAGCGGTGCTGGCTATCTCTAGTTTCCTGCTTCTCTTCAACATTCACAGCATTTACTCGACTCTCCGAATTCTGCTGTCGACAGTCTCGTTTCATATGTCCCACCTTGTCGCAGTTGAAACATTTAATACCTCCGCTCGGCTTTCCTCTATTTTGTTGTTTTTCTTGCTTTCCGAGGTCATCTAATTTATCGAATAGTTTGGTAAACATTTTCTGCATTTCAGTCAACATGGGGTTCTGGTTCATTTCTGGTTGCGATTGTTCGAGAGTCACAGCTCGCACTTTCGACCTTGGCGTATTCCTGTATGCAGCTTCTACTTCGAGTGCACGCACCAAAGCTTCGCTACTACTTTGGTGTCTCGTCAGCCTCAAAACTCGCCTGACCTCTTCGTCCGTTATGCCATCTAAAAAGGCCCCCACGGTTAATTGCTCCTGAAATTCTCTAGGTGCACTCGGATACGCCAGGTCTGCCAGTCTCTCTATCGCAGCTTCGAATTCTTGTAAACTTTCCCCAGCTTTTTGTGTCCTTGATTTTAGCTGAGCCTGGTATACTTGGGCGAGATGTTGGTCGCCATATCTCAAGTCCAAAGCAGCTTCCAAGACTTTGAAGTCCCTTTGTTTATCCACTGGGATAGTCTGAAGCAACTCTGAGGCCTGGCACCTTAACGCCAGAACTAATGCCATAGCCTTTTCCTCGTTATCCCAGTTATTCGCCGATGCTGCTGCCTCGAATTGTCTCTTGTAGATTGTCCATGAGCTGTGGCCGTCAAAAGAGGGAGGTTTTAACCGAGGACCCGATGATGTTACTAGTTGGCCTCCTTTTTCTCTCAACTGTCGTTTAAGCCGATCTATTTCTCCTTTGACTTCTTCTTCGAACTCGCTCATTTTTCCTCTGATGTCACTTACTTCCTCTTTTAAATGGCTGACTTCCGTCTTGACTTCAGAAATTTCAACCTTGATTTCTTTCTTTAGTTCCTCAGTGGTGGAAATGATAGCGTCCTGTTGTATTTTCATTTGTTTATTCAGAATTTTCCTTAATTTTTCCTGGCGTTTTTCTTGCTCCTCTTTTTTTTCTTGATGTCGTCTTTCTTGTTCTTCTTTCTCCTCTTGCTGTCGTATCTTCAGGTCTTCCATAATTTGTCTCAATTCCTCTTTCTCTTCTTGACGTCTTCTTTCTTCATCCTCTTTTTCTTTCTGACGTCTTGTTTCTTCATCCTCTTTTTCCTTTTGACGTCTTTTTTCATCATCCTCTTTTTCTTTCTGACACCTTCCTTCTTCATCCTCTTTTTCTTTCTGACGTCTTATTTCCTGAACTTCCATAATTTTCTTTAATTCGTCCCTTTCTTCTTCACGCCGTTTTTCTTCCTCCTGGCGTTTTCTTTCTTGCTCTTCTTTATCTTCGTAAATTCCGCAAGTAGGTCCTTCATTTGTTTCTCCGTAGCCATGCTTCTTGTTGTAATGGGCATACGATTATGTTAAAATAAAATAAATTTAACTGCCACGTCCATATCGGTAATGGAACTTTCCAGAAAAATCTCGAAACAGCACGAAAAAGTCTTATCCAGAGTCTTTTGTCACTATCCAGTTCAGAGAATTTAATAATCTCCACTAATGTCCAAATAGAAAAGTTCTAGTAATTTTCACGCAATAACACAAATGAGTCTTTTTCAGTGTCTCTATCACTTCTCAGTTTAAAGGATTTAATTATCACACTAATGTCTTAATAAAATGTTCTATAATGTCTAAAAAAAAATGCACTTAACACTATTTTCCTGTTCGAAAATAACCCTCGAACAATGTCCAGTAAATTAGTCCTCTGTGTTAGCACTAACCCTTCACTTCTTGAACACTTCAGAGCTCCTCTTGTCATAAAATTCCGCTTCTGACACCAATTTGTAACGTGTTTCCACCCCTAGGAAATCACCCTCGCAAATTCCGTGGGTTCCAAAAATTATAACAAGAGATAACCACTAACACACTTTATTAAATAGTTTACTGGATACTTCACAATACTATTATTAATTTAAATGAACTTTACTGACTAAAAATAACAATGTTTATCACTTGTTTTCACTTTCGAGTCTTAACCTCACTTGTCAATCAAACTTCAAAACTTTCTATACTTTCTGAACTACCCGCCGAGAATGCGGTCTTTTATACCTAAAAATGACAGATCTCGATTTTTCTGTGATGGCGCCACCATTCTCTAGATAATTCCAGATGTTACATTGGAACTAACTTCTGGTAGGTTCTTTCTCGAGTAGGTGCAAATACATCTGAATTAATTGAATTCATTCTAGGGGTGGCAACACATCACAATATTAATAAAAATGTGATTTTTGAACTTTTTATCTTTTGTCATATTTACGACCTCGAACGCTGGTCTCATGAAATGGCTTCCCTCTATAAAATACTTTTGTGTCAATAACAAGCATTTTAAGATAATTAAAGTGTAGCCGATTCCTACAAAACGTCTATAAAATAATGTGTCTTAGAGGTGACGGACTTGTAACAGGACCGTATCTTAAATGAACCAATATAACATTTTTTTTTTTCAAAAAAGGGTTATTTTGTATTTTTGTTATAACTTATCAGTGAAGAAAAATAACTGCAGCCAGAATCACAAACATTTTGATAAAAACTATAATTTATTGTAACTATTACTGTTAAATTGCATGTTAAATTTTCATTTTAAACCCCTTGCTCATTTTATTAAAATTTTTACTAGTAATTTCCCTAGTGTTTGAAAAATGTCCGGTAATTAATTGAAGCACGTGGGGATACACTAAGAAAATTTCACCTCTGAATTAAATAAAAAAATAAATATAAGAATGACAGCTAGATTAGGTTAGGTTATTATGTTAGTTAGTAGGCTGTATATTACGTAGAAAGGTTGGGTCGATGTTGTCTTGTTTGTTGACAGGTTATAGGTAGGTCTATAATTATTACATTTGCAGCTTAAAATTAGTAATTAGAAATTAAAAATAACTTAAGGGTTTCTTCATCTTAAGTAGGTTCAAGCTACTAAAATTGGGAAAACTTTCACTTTTTTAATAAATATGCGTATATATGTTACATACTGGGTGCTGGTGCACTAATTAGTTTAACACGTTTTTAATTTACTATTTATCAACATAGTAACTTTTGAATTATTAACGACAGATTAAAAATAGCTTTGCGGTTTCTTCTTAATTCAGTTGAAGCTACTAAAATTGGTAATTGTTGTGGATTTTGACTTTGTGATTAAGAGTTCCCAAGGGCTCAACTCGATCACATGTCTATTTTCCGAGATACAGCTCAAGAAAATGTATAAGCGGTCAAGTTAAAAAATTTCCGAATTCGTGATTTTTTTTTATACGTTTTATATTGTTATGTTTTCTAATTGCTGTCTCCGATCAAAAACTCTTTAATAAAATTTTATTTCGTAACTACTTTATTGCCGTTGTCATATTGCAGTAGACTGCAATGCTATATAATGATTATGTAGCAGACTCTGGAACAACAATTTACTTTCGATAGCAAAACTGTCCCAAATAGTGCTTTATTATAACTGTTTTATAAGATATTAGGAAGCAATTATAAAATAATTTTAATATATATTTACAACGGTGCTGAAAATGTTTCATAGCTTAGTCACGAAAACGTTCCTAAAATAATTTCTTAACTGCTTTATAAGATATTTTATAATTTTACTGTAAAAGCGTTTTGATAATAAATTTATAAAGCATTCCAACCAAATAGTGCTTTCTGCCACTCTAATATGATCAATTAGCATTTTAGAAGCATTAATAAAATAACAATAAAACAAAATAATCGTAAAACATTTATATTATAAAACAAATTTGCTGGTTGGGAACATTATTAATTTTGCATTAATAAAACATAAAAATGACTATTTCTTTTACAATAATCCGAATTCACATATACGATTTAAAAGTATTAAGAGGGTAACAAATACTGTTACAATGACTTGAATAAAATATATATCATTACATTAGTTTTTATTTTTTAAGATTAGTCTAAAAACATGCGATTGAAGAATCCAAGTTAGAAATGTCTTGTATAACAGTACCATTCTGATTAAACTAACAAGCTTGCATTTGATGAATTTTGTAATTTAAGAGAGAATGCAGTTTTAACGCTCGTATCATTCATAAGATGAGTGAAATTGCTTTAAATTTAATCATTGCATATCAGGGATTCGAAGAGATACAATCCAACACGTCTAAGTTATTAGACACAAATTAACAAACCGTCTTGGTTATTTAGCAAAGCAGAGACTAGTGAGACAAGTAGAATTCCAGGAGCGTCGATTGAGTTGAAGGACAAATCGAAATTCAATTAGATATATATTGTAATTAAGACGATACTTGATGGAACTGTTATTAATCAGAATTATTAAATAATAGATAATTCGGTCAAACAGGATGAACAATGTGATGAACTTTATTCAAACCGCTCTGTACAACGATATATCGCACGTACATATATGAAAAAAAAAATAAGTAATAAAAAATGGTGGCATCAGGCGTTTGTAGCTTTCTAGCAATCACTGAGGTGGCTTATTGAAATTACCGTTACTTGGCGGATAAAAGCACCAAATTTGGTATGAAGGTACCTTAGGGTATACTAATAAATGTTAGCCTAGGAGGTCTCTGGAATTTCTAAAAATTTTCATGTACAGCATTAAAATCCAAAATGGCAGACAAATACGACAAAATATCACATATGAGTCTTTCTTTTCGACGCACCACTACTGCAAAAACCATAAAAAGTGGGATTCTCTTACACTCTTCAAGACACCAAAGCATAAAGCAACATCTCAGCAGGGGAAAAAGCTGAAAGTGCTTCAGAACAATGTGGAACTATTTAGCCAACTATATATATTTATGCAAAACCGGGAATCTCTTTTGGATGAGTTTTTTTGCGCATGAGATACAGTCATTCCCTCCTTCCATTTCAGACTTCGGTAAGCTTCATTTGCTAACCAACAAGGCTGGAATACTGCAATGTCTTGAGCAGCCAGGTCAAACAGAGCACCCTTCAACCTACGACTCTAAATTTCTGGACGCTACCGTCATCGTCCATTGCCTGCCCACTACTACCGTCGACGCCTTCAATCAGTTTGCTGATAAGATATTTCTACCTTACCTTCATAAGCAGCTGGTGAATACCCAAAGGTTAGATGTTGTTTGGGACACCTACATTCCAGACAGTTTAAAGGAGTCTACCCGGGAAAAAAGAGGTGAGAGGATTCGAAGAAAAGTATCCGGCAACACCAAACTGCTACAAATCGGATGGACTTTCTCCGTGACTCAACGAACAAGAAGAAATTGTTCAACTTTTTGACTTCCAAGATTGTAGAGTTCAACTAGCCACCAGGAAAAGATGTATATGTCACAACAGGGAAAGCAATTGCACAAATCGGTTCGAACACACCCATGGAAAACTGCAATTATGAATAGGCAGACACGAGGCTTGTGGTTCATGTACTCCATTTACTACAGCAAGGGCAAAGAGTATCCTTCTGCCTACTGTAGACACAGCTGTGATTGTCATCCTTGCTGGCATATTCTATGATCTAATAGTGACTCAATCTTTTGCCGATATCTGGGTGGCCTTTGGGATGGACAAACATTACAGGTTTTACCATATCAACGCCATCTGTGCAAGCCTGTGGAAGCCAAAATCACGAGCACTACCTGTGTTTCACTCATTATCTGGTTGCGACACAACCCCCGCCTTCAAAGATAAGAGTAATAAGTCTATTTAGGAAGCATGGCAAGCATTTCAAGATGTCACTGATACATTTGTGTATTTGGCCACCAGTCCATTCCAGCTGCTGAAAGCCGACTCTGAGCAATTCAAGAAGCTGAAACGACTGACTGTTGTTCTATATGATTAAATCACTTCTTTCAGCAGTATCAACCAGACAAGAAAAGAGCTTTTCCGTCAGAAGAATCAAGCAATGGACAAACTTTCATCGACAACATATCCGAAGGGCAGTTTATTAAGCAGGTATTTGGACGACCAGCACACAAACACAGCAAGCGATTCCTTCTCCACAGGATTTTGCTTGGAATAAGGTTTCAAAGTTGTGGTTGGATGCCAATTCCAGAGGTCTCCCGATCATGCAGGGAATTGATTAAATGTTCCTGCAAAGGAGACTGCAAAAACTGCAAATGTGGGAAAATCAATCTGGACTGCTCACCACTCTGCAAGTGCAAGTGCAATTTATTTATAACTGTTGTATGCTGAACTCCATTGAATGAATAACTATAAATATTTTTTTGTCATTGAGACCTCGTATTGGCGTTATATTTGGACTATTACTGTAATGAATGATATGGATTTATTTTATTGTATTTCATTTAAACTGCAAACTACCCTAAGTTAGGTGTGTAATGTACTCAGTTGGCTTAAAGCTGTAATTCAAAATTAACAGTATAATAGATTGTGTTAAGTGATATTTTGTCGAATTTGTCGACCATTCTGGATTTTAGTGCTGTACATGAAAATTTCTAAAAATTCCAGAGGCTAACATTTATTATTATATCCTAAGGTACTTTCATACCAAATTTGGTATCTCACAAGTTCGTCACCATTTTAATTTCCTTCTATTCCGGAATATCCCAGCACCCGGAGTAATTTGACACCGTTCCACTCTAACAGAATGTTAAGCTCTTTATGGCAGACCCATGCCAGTCTACTAATACCTGAATAGAGGCTAATGTCTTGTGACGCTTGACTAACGAAATTTGGTATCCTCAATTAGCGTTCTGTACACATTGAAGAATAGTCAGAATTGGTGGTATACAGAAGAGAGGTTTATACTCGCACTTGGCTTTTCTTTCTTCTGTTCCAGCTACTGTTTACGCCCTAGACTTGTCAGTATACCAGATTACTCTTTTACGTAATATATCATTAGCTTCTATTGACCAATCCTTCCTATCTTCAGTGGTGATATTGAAAGGTTTGTTGAACGTGACTCTTGGTGCAATGTATTAAAACGTTATAATGAGCAGAGGGGTGCTTGAGTTTTGTAGCCCTCATGCTCCCATTCAGGTCTCCCCTGGCTCACTATGCGTAATGGGAGAAGGTTTAGTAGGGTCTTTCTTCGTGGCCACCATTGGAGTGCTTTTGATAGTGATTTCTAAACAAGCCAATATCTGTATCCTGCATAGCTTCTTGATTGTTCCTGTTTGAGTTGATTTAGACCACCAAACTATGGCAGCGTATATGATGGTATGTTACATTATGCTAGTATAAAGCCAGTACAACATACCAGATTTAAGCTCCCATTTTCTGTCATATATATTTTGCATATTGCAAGTGTAGTCACCGATCTGTATATAATCATATTTAGATGTTGGTTCCAGGTAATTTTGGAGTCTATAATGACTATGTATTTTGAATAACTAAAGGCACCGGTCCTCTCAAGTTTCTCATTCTAGCAAATGAACGATATTAGTTTTTGATAGGCTCACTTTTGAATCTTCCTCATCGGTATATCTTTTATCCATATGCAGAGTATCTTGTAAACGTTGTTGAAGTTTCCCCTAACTTTATGTCGCCAGTATATTCTTGAACTTCAAATTCTGTATTTATAAATTAGTAATAGTAACCCATTAACTGCCACGTTTCATCCCAAAGCGGCAAACTGCAACTGACCTGCCTAGATTATTCGCCCATTATGGTGGTGAATCGCACCCTGCCTTTGAACATGCTACCAATCAACCAACCTATAACAATTATCATCGATAGCACACTCTCTTGTAGTTCCGATCATGGAGCTGAAAGAGGTATTATCGAATGCTTTTTCTGTATCGAGGAAGGTACCCAGTGCCACCTGCTTGTGTTCCAACGCTTTCTTCATCTTTTGGATTAGATGGTGAAGTGCCCTTTCTGTAGACGTACCTGCTCTATATGCAAATTAGTCTTGATGTAGGGGACCATCCCTATTTGTCAAGCATTTTTTCAATCGTCTTTAGTAAAATGACATGTCGTTTTGGCAATTTGACTTGGATATGAGAGTTTTTCCCGTCTTTAATCTAATACCACCCTAACTGGTTTCCAACTCCTTGTATGTATTTTGCCGCTAGGCTTGGTTCTGCAAACTGTACTTATCTTTGATGCTAGAAGATCTGCTAAAGCATCATTGACAAAATTCTTATGTGGTTTTAGATTGATTTATCCCTTTTATGATTACTGAATAGTCTACCGTGGTAGCTCTGTTTCGAATTACATGTATTGTTCTGCCTCAGTTACGAGAGTTTATTACGCATTGATCGTACTTCGAGAGAATTTTCTGCAGCCTAGCACATTCAGAAATATTTTCGGTATTCTCAGTGTCTTCTTCGAGCTTTTCTCTTGGCTCTTCTCTATGTCAGGTTGTATTCATTCGAAGATCTGATATTTGGTTCCCACTTCTTTAATCATATTGGTAAGGTCCTTATTCCACCGCAGCACAGTCCTGGTAGATTTTCTTACAGTCAGAGGACATATATTTCTGCATGCAGAGATAATTGCGTTGTGCAGTTGTTCCGCAGCTAGCCCCATATCCTTTCTCGATTCTAGTCATAAGCCCCTCAATTTCCCAGTCGAGGTCTGCTTGATCCTGTGTAGATTACGGTATGTTTCAGTTACATTGTCCATTCCCATTATATCTAATAGTACGGGAGGCAGCCTGCATTTTTTCGAGGAATTTTATACCAAATACATTTCATTTTTATCAGTTGATTAATATTCAATAATCAGCGAAATGAGCGATAGTCGCCGCACCCGCGGTGGAGCTAGAGGTGACAGCATATTAAAGTTGAAAAAAAAATATGCTACGAGTATTTTCATACTCGAAAAACCAACCTAATTTGAACAATGCTAGTTGCCTTGTAGGTTACACACTTACAATATTCTCAGATAATCTAATCATCAATGATTCCATCATGACGGTGACTTTTGGAAGAAATTTAAGTACCAGTAATGTTTTTAATTACTGCAGTAATGAAAATGCTACAATCAATAACGGAGTTTCTTGGTGGATACAGACCTAAGCATAGATTCAATAAGTTTTGAGGATTCCTATAAAGGAGACAATTACCCAGTAAAATACTTAAAATACTTAAACCCTCGGGGTTGTCACCTCAAAGGCTAAATTAAAAGTAAGGCAATGATTATGTTACTTACTAATTTCAACAAAAAGGGAAACATGTAATGGGACCTAGTGCTTAGGACTCTGACAAGAAATTTAGTGACAGAAACAGTTCTGTTGAATCATAATAAGGAAGCCCAGCATTCATATTTATTTCCAGGATCGATTTAACCCTCAGTGATAGGTACTTTCCTTCCTTTCTGGGCTAACCAGTTTCCAGGCAAACTGGTATTTTTAGTAATAAACAAATCAGAGTCTAACGTTTGATAGAGTTGTGTATCCACCGAAGTCAGTGTTTCGTCATGACTAAAGTGGCTCGAGGGCAATTTTATACCTTCTCAAGGATTTCTCTTGCCTTTGCGGGATGAAAATTTGTAGTAGCTTCTTAAGGTTTTAAAATATTAGAAAACTCTTAATTTGGATGATCCATTTCACAAAATGAAAATTTGTTTTTTTACTGTGTTGAGTTGATTTATTAACATGATAGCAACAAACAAACCTTACATAACTTCTTTGATTACATTTTAAGGCAAATTTTAAATTTACTATTACTATTTTTTTATTTCAATTAAGTATATGAAAAAGTAGCATATTCAACTGATAACAGAAGTGAGTTTTTAAGCTCGTACGTTACAGAAAGTGGCAAAATACCAAACAAACACAAAGAGAACTCTTACATTTAACTCTAACACTATTTGTTGTTATATTAAAGACAAATATTAGCGAAATTCCTCCTACTGCACCGTTTGCCAATCTTATTTCCTTTCTATAAACATTTATAAATGTCTATGTTATGTCAATACATTATTTGAACCTGTGGGCTCTTACCCATTTCCGCGCCACTGTGTCGAAAGACGTTAATGCATTGACTTCCAATCCAGCTGAAATGCGATAAGATATCGTAAAGTATGTACTGGCTGAGGTGTGAAGTGGCTGTATTGTCTACTAATTAAATTTCTCTAACCCCCATTTAGACTGAAGATTCCAACACGTGACAGCTGATCTGACGAATTCACCGTATTACTTTACATCTATCCCGACATCTTAGATTAATTCAGACGTGTTTCCGTTTCGTTTTCTCATATTTAACTTTATTAATTTGCCTTAACAGCTTTGATGCATTCTGGAAATAATATACTCGAGAGTTTTGCCTGTATCCTGCATCATACACCCTCTTTGCCTACTGTTACGTTATTATTCGTCTGTTAAATTTTATAACAATGTGAGTAGTTTTATAATTTAACTGATTACGCTGCTCTTGTGTACTCGTTAAAATCAAAATGTTTTCTTCTGCTCGTGCAAAATGACAGTCTGGGTCTGGGAAATTAGAAAATTATTTCCTTTCATATGATTGAACCTTGTATATTTCATGAAATTTTTCTTTTGGGATTAAGGTCATTGATGTATTGACAAGTTTTGAGTTCCTGTGGTTTTTACTCTGCTGTTAATATCACCAAAACCACGTTCGTCAAGTTTTTTTTTAACATCCGTAGGCATTAACAATCTAGCCATTTTTTATTAATCAGTAAATCTTAATAAAATGGCTATGGACACGCAAAGTTAAGCATTTAGATTATTTCTTGTAATTTCGTTTACTATATAAACTAGAACACGTCGGAATATGAGGTAAACTGTTATTGGTTTGAGTGTTTTCTCTCCAATAAACAATTTGACGTGAGGGTGGAAGATACTTCACCTGAGATGCGTGTTGTTCTGAGCGGGGTCCTTCAAGAATCAGTACTTGGTCCCGTGTTGTTCTTCTAAGCTGCTCCGCAAGTGTTTTGTCCTGTGCAGATTTCTTGAAAATATTTAAGTCAGCATCTACTTCTCAACAAGCAGGTTTGGACCAGATAATAAGCTGGTGTTCCAACTAGTTATTTCCATTAAAACAAGAAAAATTCTTGGTACCTACTGCATAAAGACAAACACAATCCAAAAGAGGGAATGGTGCATATTTTGAGAAAAGTTCTGGAGTAGGAGTCTCCGTGATCTCTTGTTGAGGTCTGAAGCTGCTGGAGGAGATATTACTAACGTAGGTGACGTTAGTAATATCTCCTCCAGGCACAAAAATCTGAAACGGACTCCAACAGTGCCAAATCACAAAGACGTGCGCGAGGTATCGGTGAATGATTTCCAGCTACGGTGGAGAGAATATATCACTTAAATCTATAACAATAATAATGTTACCCAGGGATGTTTGTGAATCAATTGAAATTGAACATCTTTGGTCTAGCCTCTTTTCATGATGTTTTTAGTGTCACATTTGATGATGTCATTAATATGCGTAGCATTTTACTTTGAAGTCTTTGCAGAATTTCCAAATTTTGAAGCCGTCCACTCGCATTCGTATTCTGTAGGTATAGATGGGTTGTACTTTGTGAAGTCACAATTATTTCTGCAATGGTATCAGTGATCTGCACCCATTAAACCTGTGTATTTCTTTGAGCTCAATGAGCTCAATGCCCAGCGGTAGCCTTTTCGTCCTGATGTGCTTCTCCAAGTGACATGGCGCTTTTTCCGAAGCCATTGCTAATTCTGGTACAGCTTATGCTGCAGTAGTCTAGATGCAGTTGTTGGTGGTGATAGCAATATCATCTGCCAATGTAGCAAAGTTAGCAAGATGGCATATGGTGAGATAACAAAATTAGTGAACCGATCAGCTCATAAAATTAGCTCATAAAATAGAACCCAGGGTCGCGCCACATTTGACTGGAAACAGAGTTGTGATTGCTGGATTGTTACTGAGGTATAAATTTGTAACTTGGTAGAAATCGTCGAATTTGAGAAGTAAACATTCGAAATTTCGGCAAAATTTACAGGTTTCAGCTTCCACTGTACCCCGTGGTGTCTGATTGAGTTGTTTATGATTGCCAAGCCTCCAATTACTCTATGGCAGAGGAGGGACTTCTTACTTCCCTAACATTTAATAGTCAAGAAAACGACTGTTTTATATTCCTTCTGAAGAAATGAACATCCACTACGAAATCCTATTCTATGATTGCACACCTTCTGCATTTGAACTAATTCTGGGTCGAGATCGCTGGGTCTCTCTACAGGTCAAGCATCCAAATACTAGTCGCGACTCCTGTTGCTTAATAATATCTTCTCAGAAACGCAACATAGTTTAAGAGTAGAAGAAATAACGACTATTGCTATGTATAGTTTATTAAGTCCTGAAAACTTTAGTCCAGGAAAATGTCACTATAGGAATTTTTCTGCATGTCGGGGACATTTGGTTGGGTAAATCAATCAATCCTTCTACAGAAATTAAGGAATCTCTTTTTCTGTCTAATTATACAGGATGCACAAACATCCTGGAGATATTGCTACAAAATTTATTCTTCTTCTAGTGACGAAGGATCGCCGCACTTAGACCTTGTGGTCCATTGTGCTACCGCCACGAATTTAGGGAATTCCCTCTTTCAGACCGGATTCTAGCCTAAAGTCTAAAATCCTTCCTATGGGGACATTCCTTATTTCCTCCAGCACCGAAAAAGCAATGCCGAAGTGTTTGTGCCTCAAGTTCATAAGACTAGGCAGGATGTTAGAACTGGGACAATAGTTTTTTTCCTTGTCCCAGCACAACCTACAGTCGGGGTCGTCAACCACCCCTCTAGTGTGCAAGTGTTTGTGCCTCAAGTTCATAAGATAGGCCAGGAAGTTAAGACGGGGACAATAGTTTTTTTTCGTCCCAGCAGAACCTGCAATCGGGGTCGTCAACCGCCTCTATAGTGTGCAAGTGTTTTCGGAAAGAGCCGTGTCCGGTCAAGAAACCTACCATCATCCTACTTCGTCGCTGGATTTGTTATGCTCGCCTCGGCAAGGACCTGAAATAAGAAGCTTCACTCGCCGGAATCCTGGGTAGGAGGCCCAGAACTCAAAGAAATGGAAACGAGTCCAATTTTCTATTGACTTATTGGCATTTAATCTAGGGTAGCCAAGAGCCGGTTCCGGATCCAGTAGGGTCCACCGAGAGCAGAGAGTACCCCTCGCCAGACCATTTGCTCGTTCGTTACCCCTGATGTTGCTGTGTCTAGGCACCCAGAGAAGTTTGACCCAGTTGGAGGAGCCAAGTTTACAACTATAAGCCAGTATTGACTTGGTCCTGACTGATACAAGGGCCTTGAGTGCCGCGCGGAACAAAATAGCAAAGATGTCAGTCTAAAATACCGTGGCGAATTTACCCATGGCATAAGAAAGTTCAACCCTGGGTCTTTCACCGTATCCCTGCTACAGCACTTTCTTCATACCTCAATCCGTCTGTGGACCAGACGATATCGGCAAACCTGAGTAAGTTCTCAAGTAGGTTCGAGTCATCTCTTTTGGGGATAACAACCTCAAAGGATTCTGGGAAGGAGTAGGAAGGCACCATGTCATCAATCCTGGCCTCCAAAAGTGAGTGAGTCCCTATCACGTCGGATAGTACCTTAGTGTGACTTAATTGTTCTTCTCCGATCTTTTACTGACCACTGCACCTCAGCCCATAGGCCGTCTTCCGAACCTCGGCCTCAATAACCAAGTGAAGGGGCACAAAGTTGAGAAGGACCTCCAAGCTGCTTTGGGAGTCGTGCGTATTGCTCCTGTAACTCCCAAACAGACGAGTCTTTGGAATTGTGCTAGCTTCTGTTGAATATATAGCGCGGTTACCGCAGGCCATCACACAACGGAAGCATAAGTGATAAGTCTTAGTATCACAGTATAGTACCGCATTGTTACCGTGGTACTTTTACCAAAGGTCCTTTTACATATCCAATATAAAATATCAATAAATCTGACTTTCAGAAAATTATGATTAGACAACCCAAATACTTCACTTCTTACAGGTCTCATAACTGTGGGAAGATTTTCCATAAAACAACGATTTTTTTACTAATTTTAAGGGACAAAGCAGTATCCAAATTATCTATTGAAATTAATATTTTGTAATTAATGCCAATATTATCTAGTAGAGGAATCTATACACATCCGTTTTCAACCATTTTCGGCAAAGTTTTCCTCAACCTCTGGGGAAGCCGGTACTATTGCCCCCCCCCCCAGATGAATTTCTGGCTGCGCCACTGTTTTTCACCCTACCAATCCTCCAGAACAAGTCGCATCCCGTGTTCTCTATAGATGTTAGGAGATAGAACATAGCCCTGTCTGAGACCAACGGCTCGGGTATCCCATTTCACATGGTCAACAGTCTTACACGGTATTCTACAAAAGAAAGGTACAAAGCATAAAATTCTCTCTTACATTCTCGATAATTTGTCACAAACTCAGTATTTGTTTTCTAGTATAGCGTTCGTAGTTCCGCTGTCAGTCATTATCTTCCTCTTCCTTCACTAAAGACTCATAGTCGAATTTTTGCAAGATCACAATACTTTTTTTATAATACCCCGTAACATGGAAGAGCAAAAAAGATCTAAGTAGTATTTCCAAATTCAGTGACATCCAGCATACGTTTGTAAGTTTTCACCATAATCGATGATAAATATTAATTTGTTACTTTTTCAAATACCTTAATAAAGGAATGTGAAGATTTCGTTGTATCTTAAATAGGTACCTAATCATATTTACATTTTATTATTCAGACATCTTCTTTTAATTGCCTCAAATCAATCCTCATTCGTACTTCATGGCATATACATATAAGATGGTGAATGAATCTAACAAATCATAATAATAAAATCTCACCGCGGCACTTTTCGGAGGGACGGAAAGGGGTGAATCGTAGGGTGTTTTAGGGGTGGCTTCGTGCACAGGCACATCACATGTTAAGTCCTTAATACGTGCAGAGACAAAGTAACTCTACTGTAAAGCCAACTCGCTACTGCTTTTGACATTCCGACATCGCTAATTAAATATATTATTATAAATATGCCCTTTGTCAGGGGGTGAAAAATACAAGATTATTCGTTTATGCGCTTACCAACATGCCATACTCAGGAATCTGTGTGTGCCTCTCTTAATTGTGGTCGGTTTTATCTTTTTTTAATTACTTTTGTGTTGCTTTCCACATATATTATAATTTTAAATGTAATATAAGCTTATAATGGATCACAGGAAGGCACAGGGTCTTTGAGTATTGTCTTTTGCCAGCGGAATTATATACTAATAAAATAAAAAACATGATGGAGGTAAATAGAGTTAAATAGCGACACATTATAATGAGTAATAATGTCATTCTCTGTATATTATTTTATTCAAAGAATTCTCATCTCGTCAAATTCTGTTATAAAAAGAACTTTATAACGGTGTTGCAGGGTATAAAGGAAAACTAAAACATCAATATGGAAATAATTTTCAGCATTTTACGAAATATGGTATTATGAGTAATCATCGATGATCACGCATGCATGGACCAATAGTTGAGGCGAGTGGGAATTTATAGAAAACTATTTATTTTTCCGCTCCCATGTCAACATAAAGAAATTCATGTTCCAGTTAGACTTATTTCATAATGAAACATACGATGTATCTCATACAGCAACGCTGTGCGAGTCCAGCACTTGGATGGGTGATGATGATGATGATGATCTCATCTAATAGTCGGTAAGCTGCCAACAGAGACAATCCTAGGGCTAGTGAAACATCTTGAAAGGCGGTGGCTGCTCCAGGACATCCGGGAGCCTCGGGCTACTAAACCGCCAGGAAAGGGTAGTGGGTGGACCAGGGTGGGTCAAAGTTGGTGGCCGAGGACCGTGGTTTGGAGTCCACGCTAAACTGTAGATCCCTAGGGCAAAATGGGCCATCCGGCCTGATTGTCTGGTAAAGTAGCAGTACTAATACACTGTATCTTATAAAAAAACAAGAATTATAAATTATTGCCATAAAGTTCTAAATGTTCTTGTAAATGATTTAATGTACGTAATCAATGGATCCGGCTCGAAGGACCAATGTACTATCTATCAGTGATGTTCGGAAATTAAACGGGTCACTGGCCAAACGTAATGTGAATATGCAGTTTGGGTAACTACGTAGGGTATTGGCTCTGGGACCAGTGGTCTGTAGGGAATTTTGTTGTGGTGGAATCAATCCTGGAGGCAGCCTCACCTCCTAATTATGTCTTGGAAAGATTGGTTAATGAGTATTAGTTGAAACTAATTTATTAAAAAAAATAAAAAATCCTATTCTATAATGACAATAAAAACATGAAAACAAACATTAAAAACAATTATACATTACACATGTAAAGATTAAACTTAGCCTAGAAAATGTGCCAACTAGGAATGCAGTCTTTGCAATGGGGAACATTTCTTTTTATTATTTCCGCCCTCCGATTAAAGAACTTATATCTAGATACATAACAGACTATCTTTTCACTATATACCTTGTTTGCTCCTAACATAGTCACATTATATGTCCATTAAAAAGAATAGATGAACATCATATCCCATAGGCAACAGTGGCGTTGTGTGTGTAGAAAATGTGTAGAATGGTAAATATTTTCATTAAAATGAATTATTGCAATTCCTGCATTACCGGCTCTTTATATAACGTGATGTAGGCATACGATATTACAGTAAGATAAAACAGTAAGATAAATATGTATTGAATGGATATTAAAATTTAATTGCTATTTACTTTATAACTGTAAACTGAACTTCATCATGTTACGACTATGGAACGATCGATTTTCTTCTTTTCTAAACTGCTTTCTGCAAACGGCACAGCACTTCACTATTTATTTGCACTAAATATATTGTCACTAAACTGTGAAAATATGAACAGAGAATATTATTTAGGTATTGAGCAAATTGCAACTTAAAATAAAAAGACTTCTTCACCACATTTTGATCGAAAAACATGAAAAACGCTTATTAACATTAATGGCGGATATACTGTCAAAAGTGTCAAACTGAGATTATGATAATCAAACTGAACCGATGGTGCCCGAATCGGTCGCGAACAGATCGACTAGCCAATCAAGAACCTATGGGAAGAAGTGCCTTAGATTGTGAATCTTTCGGGATCACACAAAGTAATGCCATTATGTATCTAGATATACGTTTTTTAATCGGAGTTTCCGCCAGAGAGCAGCAGCCGTATTCGGTTGTTTCACATAGGTAGGTATCTGGGTTGTTCGCGCTGTTGGGGTTATGTTATATCCAATGTCAATACGAACAGTATCTCTTTCAATATCCAAAATTAATTAGAAAAACGTATAAAATGAAAACATGTTGCTGTGTACCAAAGTGTTCCAACACAGGAAATTTAAACTATTACAGGTTATATTATATGACAAGTTCAGAATGTCTAAACCGAGTACGCATGGTGCAATCTGTTGGATATATTAAGAACTGGCTTGGATTGTTCCTCATTGCTTACATACTTCGTTGACTTTGTTTATGATTAATGAAATATGAAACAAATAATAGATGTCTAAAGTAG
Organism: Rutpela maculata; assembly: GCA_936432065.2. NCBI lineage: Eukaryota > Metazoa > Arthropoda > Insecta > Coleoptera > Cerambycidae > Rutpela > Rutpela maculata. The sequence goes on from OW386292.2 coordinate 58,408,270, forward strand.
GATACAACAACGATAATTAATCAATTTATTTGAGATGAAAAAAAAATGTATATTTAATGGATTAAAGAGTTATCAGTTGATTCCTGTGCAGATCGACCCCATAACTAATGCTGATTAAGGAAGAAATAGCCCTTAGTTCTGGAAGAGTTTTAGGTGGAGTACTGTGCCGAACTCGGTATTTCAAAAATTTTTCAAAAATATTTAACTATGAAAATAATACTCAGTTATAGTTAAAAACACTTGGATTCCCACAATCAGGATATTAATGCCTTAAAACAAGTATTTCTAAATTTGAATAGAAATATATTTTTTTATCTTAAACTGTTTCATAACCTTTATATTTACTGTTCAATTTTTTTTCAAACGCTAGATGACACTATTTTATATTCCAAATTTTAATAAAGTCGAACTTCTTCCTCTCCCTCTTATGATTATTTGTATCTAATTATAAATTTAAAATTAAAATACAATACAAAACAAACAACATTTTTAAAAAGATGGGTTGGAAGATAAAATAGCAATTCTGTCAATCACAGAGGAACCGCGTGGGCGTGGCTATTTTTATCTGTTAGATAAAATCGTTATCCGAAGGTCCAGGTGCCGGATAGCTTATCCACATTTATCTGTGAAACACACCCACAATTTGTGGGTGAAAATACCGATTTTTTTGTGCTTATTTCCGGTATAAACGTTATTCTGCAGATTAAACATCACTATCTCTAGATGAAAGTACCGGGTCTAAGGAGCATACGGGACATTAATTTTTGATATTACGCTGCCATACCATAACCTAAGGGTATCATTTCGAGATGATTAGAAAAATTTTTTTGCTTGTACGAATTTTTTTTTTTTTTAAATATTTTAACATATAATTATTATAGGATATAGAATTTTTATAATATTTATTCATTCTTTAATGAACATCCTGTATATAGCTTTATATTAACTGATTATTAACTCTATTATATCCAAAAAGTTATGATGAATAGATGTAGTATAAAAACACTTCTTTTTGGATTCTTTTCCCATGTTTCACCAATTTACTTTTTTTTTAATTTACGGCTCAAAATCAGTCTGTGCTCTTCCATTCCATGACAGAATCTGTCTGCATGAAACCCATACCTAATAAAAGTGACAATAGAAATATGCAAATATCTTGAAATATTCAAAACAAATATATTGTATTGTATCATAAGAGGGGTGGCAAGATCGTTTTGATTTGGATAAAAGACACAAGAAATAAAGAAAGCCATTTCGCGTATTGGATACAACCATTAAAAACAGTCTGATATGCACAATAAAATATAAAGCTACTTGGTTTATGGCCTTTTTGATATGCATGCGAAAATATTGGGAGATATATTTCAAACTTCAACGTATCCGTAACACAGCAGGAGGTCAGAGGGGTGGTTCGAATGCTTCGGAAAGCGCTCCGGAACTCCGTTTTACACTTCAATTGGGGCTACATCTAAACTGGACAAGCTCTTAAAATTTGTACTTATATGACATTATTTTCAATTATTTTTCTCTGGATGTCCATCTTTGCATATTTAATTATTATACCTTGGTCGGGAAAGGGATAGCAATCTAGCAATGAAGGTTTTGCTAATACGATTATGATTTAGGCACATTAAAATGGGAGCTATAATAAAGTTCTGAAGAGTCACTAAGTAAGTGATTATCTTAGATTTGTATATTTCTATTGATTCTAATATACATTTAAATATTTTTCCCGTTTGTGTAATATAATTAGTACGTCGAGTACACCAAAGAAAGCTGCACTTTTTGATTGAGATGTGCCAATTTATGTGGTTATAGTCGATGTCAAAAGGTAACCTTTAAGATAGGGAGCTACTTGAAAATCAGTGCAGGTCACCAAAATGGCGACCATTAAAGATGGTCGCCATTAGCCATACTATTTTTTTAAATCTCAGCTCCTGATGGTCCGATTTCTATTTTCTTTTTTTTGTTTGAAAGCTCTTGTAAAGAGGACACTTTTTTGTTTCTAGATATTTATCTCTACATCTTGAGGGTTCTGCGCAATTTTCAAAAACCTGAAAATTTCACTTTTCTCACAAACTTCATTGAAGTTTTAATTGTACTCAATAACTGTTTTTTCCCCACAAAAAAGGTTTATGTATATGGTGTTCCGAGTATGTCAATTCAGACTTGTTTTCATAAACAATAGTGATTTTAATTACTTTGAAAACATTTATTACATTAAGTAAAAAAATTTTTACAAACAAAAAACTACTGAATACTAATATTCAAGCTTTTACGACCCTAGATCACTCGCAATCATTTTCTTTATCTTCAAATTCATCCCTGGAGCTAAATAATTGTACACTGTTATTATATTAAGGAATTGGATCAACAAAGCAATATTATGATCTTGAAATGGCGAAACGAATTTAAAAATAATCAATTAAACGCATACTTTTTATTGTATTTATTGCTACATTGTACAGTTCGTGCAAAGTAACGTGCATGAAACCTTAGCTTAGAGCAACTACACTTAACTTATTCTTCTTGTTGCCTGCATTATACTCCATCAACTGAAGTTTCATCCGGCCGAAATGAACGAATGACGCCATCAATCTCAGTACTGGTTTGAACCCAATCGAGCTTCAAAAATGCATGTTCTCCAAGTAACTTGAAGAGTTCTGTCTTATTCTGATCGCGGCAGAGGAAGTCATTCCAATTTTATGGTAGCATATTTCCTTGTGCTACTTGCGACGAAGACCAACGCCTCTCTTATCTCTCACACATTTCTTCAGACAAGTTTTTGAGTAAGTATCCCAAGAAATGTGTATTCTGTTTGCATGGAACCTCTCAGCATCATTCAAAATCCTATTTTTTGAATTCCGTATCACAGTATTCTCCAAAAGTTCGTGATGTTTTGGGTGGAAGAGCATGCCCTAGTGCTGCTCCATCGTAAATGATGAATGTATGGAAGAATACTTTTAATTTTGGTGGATCAACGGCTTCTTCCAGAATTTTAAGTAGCTGATATTTCTGACATGATCGCAGAACATCATTTGAGGAAAGCGAAGGTGGGGCACTGGTATTTTCATATTCAAAAACTTGTCCAAATCCAAGTGTCTGTTTTGACTTACAATGAAAGCCCTAGAGAAAAGCTCAATATCATTTATCAAGTTAGAAATTGTTGGGGAGGAAACTTTTTTTCGAGAAAAGCCAAAGAACTTAATCCGAGTTTGTTTCAGAGCAGCAAATATACTCACTTTCGCCTCGTTATTCAAACGGTTTTCCACATAGTTGTTATATATTTCTAATGCTTTTTCTTCAGCACCAACCAAAGTTTTTACCCGCTCTTGATCCTTTGTGTACTAAACCACTCACATGAGTTTTCCTCAAAAGGATTTACAAACTCAAGAAAACCCCACAAATCATCAAATTACAAAAAGAACTCCGAAAAATAAAAAAATATATATTTTTTTTATTGCGCAGAACCCTCAAGGTGTAGAGATAAATGTATAGGGACAAAAAAGTGTCCTCTTTTACAAGAGCTTTCAAACAAAAAAAAAATGAAAATAGAAATCAGACCATTAGGAGCTAGGATACAAAATACATTTATTGTGACTAATGGCGGCCATCTTTAATGGCAGCCATTTTGGTGTACTGCGCGGATTTTAAAGTGGCTCGCTATCTGGAAAGTTACCTTTTGGCATCAACTATGACCACAGAAAGCGGCACATCCCAATCAAAAAGTGCAGCTTTTTGGCTTATATAGCCATGTACCCGACGTACTATATTGAGATTTTCTGATTTTGTAAATTTATAGCCTGATTCTAAAACATGGTTTGTAAATTTTGAATAATTTTTGTCAAGTCTAAAGAGGCCTAGTGTTATATAAATTTAGTTTTAGTTAGCTAATATTCGACCAGTTTTCCCACAATTAGCGCTTTTTAATTCCTTAAAAGTTGCAAAAACTTTAATGATAACTTATTATTTTCCTTATATAATACCATTTCTACATTTGCTTTTAAAATTTTATATTTGGACTATACAATTATACTGCGTGGCCGTGAATGTTTAATTTTTCTAACACTTCTTGAATGTAATTCTGAAAAACTATGAAAAAAATCTATGAATTACTGGCGTTTGTAAGTTTTTCCACTGTTTTTCTCGTATATACTGCTTGTCATCTAGTAGTCCCTGAACTATTAACCGTTCTACATTACCCACTTCCCGGTTAATGTAGCCAAAAGAAAAAAGCTAAATATTATTTTCCTATCGAATTGAAGCAAAAACTCCACAGATAGGTAGACGGAATGTAAAGACTTAAATTTTTTATAGACTTCATAAAAAACTTAAAATTTGCAAGAAACTGATTAATTTGCGGTTGTATAACTTACTTTCGACCAAGGGACGTAAAGATATGGTCAAAAAACTGATTCATTCAAATTTACACTATTTGTTTTATAACAGCTGAACACATTTTTAAGTAATAACGTAAATTGTATGATACAAATGTTAATTTTTCATATTCACAGAAAATCAGTTTTCTTATATCAAACTGAAGACGAAACGAAAACCGTTTACTTTTAGTTATTTATCTTTTTAATCAAAGATTTAACTTAGACAAGCCAATATAATAAAGCCAAAAAGGGAATTGTTGGTCTATCTTCTTGTCATTATTTGAATCGGCGGAACTTACAAGTTCCCGTTCCTTCAGTGATGGGTGATGCCCACGGTTTTGTGGTTTGATTTTATGATTTTTTACGATTTTGGCGCTACGTATATTTTTATTGTCGGTTTATTTTATGTTTATTATCGGGATTGGATATTGTACGCGTCTTTAAATTTCTTTAAAGATGCAAAATAACGACAAAATGTTGATATAAAATGTTATTTTACTATTACGATGCGAAAATAATGTGCAGGATACAATTTTGATCATAATTTCGACGCCGATGATATTAAATTATTACAGACGGAGTTGCCGGAGCCTAATAAAATTCCATTGTAAAGGATGTCAGCTTGTCAGACTATTTATAGTATATTTTATTTTGATATGCTGATAATGTGCATAACATCATATGTTTTGGGAAAGTACAAAGCACTTATCTACACGTTGTCTATAACAAATTAATAAACTGATAGAAGTATTGCTTGAATTATGCCATAAATATAAAACTATCATTAAACATTATTTTAAAGCGTCGCTGCGCCGCGCCGGTTAAGTATGTGGAATTGGGCCCAGCGGCTTATTGGGCTATTCATTCTCATGAATGTTGCCTATGACTAGGAATGGTCAATAAATATAATAAACCTCTATCCCTTATATTACCAGAGTTACTTTAAAAATATTTTTTTCAAAACTATTGAAGATCATTAAATGAAATTAATAGTAGACGTTGACATAAAGTAGCTTTAAATTTTACATTTTTTTTACATTCCTATTATGTCATTTAGTATATAAAAAAAAATAATTTAATTTTTGGGGGTGTTGTTTTTATATCATCCCCTTGAGTGACACCTACCAAATATATCTTAACACTAACATAATTATCGTGTGTAAAAATTATTTCAAGATTTTCATATTTCAGATTGGTAGAAGATGCTTAAAAATATAAACTTAAGTAATGAACACAGGCACATAAAAAAAAATTAAGTGCGAAGACCTTTTTTGTGCTGGGGGGAGGAGGGGAAATCCATCATGGACACTCAGCCCTGGATTTATCACACTGGATAGTGCTGGACTCTAACCGAGCTAAAACGCCTCTCTGCCTTCAGTGTTTCCTGATATCCTGGACCCGCTCTCGCCTATCAGAATATCAGGTCAATCTTAGTGTTAGGTGTTACAAATGATCTGTCTCCTCTGTCCTCCCTTTACTTCCCAACTTCGTTGAAACGATTAGAGGTTCAGGTTTCTTCCATCTACTTCCTTAGCTTTCATGATATATTACCTCCAAGAGTTGCCAGTTTTCCTCTAATTCTAGCATCCTCAACACCATGTCATCGAGTGTAACTGGGCCACCTGGCCTATCTAAGGCTCGTAGCATTTCTTCTCTCTACCTTCTGCACTTGAACACGGTATGGTTCGCGTCGTCAGTATTTTGACGCGGTGGAGTCAACTTTGGACAGAAGAAAATTTTCTATCGTGTCAGTTTTAAATGATAAACAGTTGGATGCTTTGAAAGCATAAAGATTGCAGAATATAAAAGTAGTATGAAGAGTGATAAAGGGCCTATCCCAAATATTCCGTTGTAGTTTAGTTCTAATCATGTCCAGATGATGACAACATGCTTGGTGAAACGTGCATCGAGTCATAGTATTCAAAAATAGTGTTCAAGTGTTTTCGCAACTACTTCAGAGGGACAGTAGCATTTCTTCTCTCTACCTGCTGCACTTGAACATGGTATGATCCGCGACGTCTATCTCCACGCAATACATGCATTCTCAATCTTCGATCTTCCCGATGACGTAAACGCACACTGCAAAGCACTAATACCCTATTAGGGCCTGTGTAAGGTAGTACCTAACCGTGTCTTCTCTCTCCACCCATCTTTTAAAAACTGGAATGAATCTCCTCGTCCATCTTCTCTTACTCGAAATGTTCCATTTCTCCTGCCACCTCCGTTAGAGTCTATCGTTGGCCTCCTTCCTGCCAATTCCCTCATATATTTCCCACCTTTCTTTTGCTAGAGGATCGACGGCGGGATCCCTGCCACTATTAACACTGCCTCGTAAGAGACCGTCTTGTAGGCACTGCATACTCTCAGTGCCGCACTTTGCTGTACCCTGGCCAGTCTTCTTTGCGTTCTTTCCACTGCCATCAGACTTCCCCATACCGGGACCGCGAATAGGAGAATGGAGTGCATCACGCTGCACAGCACCCTCCTCTTGATGGCTCTCGGTCCGCTGGTGTAACTTTTGAAAAACCTGCATATGAACATCTCTAAACTAGGGCATTTTTACGAAAAATGTTTCAAAAAAAGATGTTCCTCGCTGAGCTAAACAGCTTTTGTTTGAAACATTTTTCTTAAACATGCCCTAGTTCAGAGATACTCCCGGTTTTACAAAATTGAAAAGTTACCCCCATCCTCGCTCATCAGGGTAGGGGAGAAAAAAATGTTTGGTACAAAAGTTATCTAATTTCTTTCGTAGAATCAGAATACGCAATAAAAAATATATGGTGCCATTAAAAATTCAAAAGTTAGCCCCCCCCTCCACTCATCAAGGGTGGGGTGTGGAAAACTGTCCAAAAGATGTCTTCCTCTGAACGGAACAACTTTTGTCTGAAATATTTTTCGCTAGTATGGCCTAACCATATTGTCTGATAAAATCAATACTTGTTAAGCAAAAAAAAATGGAGCCAAGCTAAAAGTAGTAGTATATTTTTTTGATTATTGGCATCTAAATGAGTAGGAATTCAGTGGTCCAGGTCTTCGCACTTATTTTTTTTTTTGTATGCCCGTGTCATTGTTCATTACCTAGGTATATATATTTTTAAGCATCTTCCACCAATCTGACCTTGAAGTAATTTTTACACACGATAATTGTCAGTGGTAAATAATATAGATTTTTTTGGTAGGTGACACTATATAAAAACAGCACCCTCAAAAATGAAATTATTTTTTTAATATACTAAACAAATAAAAACAGAACGATTTCAATGATCTTTACACGATTATTGAATACAGATCACACAGTCAAGTAAACTTAGATCTTAATAGTAACAAGTCAATCGAAGCATCAAATTACAACAAATCGATGTTATTGTAGGTGGGGACATCTTGTTAGTTATTATGACATTTATGACTGTTCTATGTACATCCCAATCAAACAAGAAGCCGAGTGAAGGAAAAGCTGAAAGCAAGGTACACTCATCTCAGAATATTGATATATAAGTTTCATATTATTGTTGTACGCAATTAGCGGAAGCGATACAACCTTCGCATTATTCAGGTAGGGAATAACGAAATGTGATAAACTTCTAGAGAAACAAAATAGAGGAAACTGTAGCGAAGTAGAATAACTAGTACAATAGAATTATTTTTCTTTTTTCACTAGAATAGAAAAACGTATATAGTGAGGAAGAACCAGCAAGCAGGGATAGAGCTGCCAGAAAACACCATAGCAGCGGAGAGTAATTGTCATTTTTCACCCTATTTCCCAAGATGGTGGTCAAAGTCGACCTTATCAAGTGTAAAATTAAAATGTGTTTTTATATCCCAATGTAAATAAAATAAAATAAATTCCAGCTTGTTTGGAATTATTCCCAATCACGAAGTACTTATACCGACTGGCCTAGAAAGCAGAAACTGGGTGGTTGGTGTGGCAAATTACTCTGTTTTACAATGTGAATAAAAACAGTTTCAAGAATTTTAAAAAAATCGACAGTCAATGGGAAAATTTATAGAAATCCCGATTCAAGACATCCGAGAAAGTTATCTGCTGAACAGGATTTGACTTTAGTTAATAGCACCAGGTATTGTTGAAAATCGATTACTTCTTAAATTATAATTTAAAAGCTAATCACCAGTAATTTAAAAGCTAATCACCAGTATTGTTGAAAATCGATTAGCTCTTAAATTATAATTTAAAAGCTAACAATACCTGCTGCAGCAACAGATTTTCCAGCATTCTATCGTGTTGGAGGATAAGGAAATCTGAATTAATGTGCCGTGCAGAAGCAAAGAAAACTTATCTCAGTTGCGTACGGCTCCATGAATGCTCTGCTCCAGCAGATCAATGTTTTGGAAGGCGTTCTATTCGCCTCTTGTCATTTCGTTTTCCCTGAGCTATCAACAGTTCAATATAGTCATCTCTCCGGTTGATGTACCAACAATCGGAAAATAATTTTGATATTTTATGCATAAATGAACATTGGCTTTTAAATGATGAGATTGATTATGTAAATATCATTGATTATAATTTAGTTTCTTCGTACTGTAGACGTAATATTTTGCATGGGGGTGTTGCAATATTCTGTCTAAAAAAATATACTTGTTCTCCCTTGCTAAATGTCAATAAACTCTCAATAGAAGTACATTGTGAACTAGCAGCTGTGGTGTGTGAGAACGATTCTCAGATTCTAACTGTATACCGATCGCCTAACGGGGATTTTGATATATTTTTGGAACAACTTTCCTGTGCCCTAGATATCCTCACACAGAAAAATAAAAAAATCTTTGTGACTGGAGACTTTAACGTACATTTCCATAAACCAGATAAACATGTATTACTACTCCTTAATTTATTTGCATCGTTTGGACTTTATGATTTAAACAAATCTCCTACACGATATTGCAATTGTCTTGACAATATATTCATAAATTTCTCACAAAATATCTGCAAAACTGTTACCGTGGATCCAAAACTATCTGACCATTTGGGTATTAGCTTAAATGTACAAGATTCTAAACCTTCAACTTCGTCCAAAAGAATCAACTTTAGACCTGTTACCGAAATCGGTCTTTTTAAATTAAATCAACACTTAAAATCCGTAGACTGGAGTTTTGTAAATAAATCATCACTAGACCCTGAACATAAATTTGAAGTCTTTATAAACATAATCACTAGCGCGATAGAAATAAACTTGCCAGAAAAATCAAAAACTATATCAGATAATAGAAGAACTTCAGTTAACTGGTTTTCTGACCATTTAAGGCAAATAAGAGAGACATTACATTTTTTGTAAGATCTCTACAAACTAAATCCAACACCTAATTTAAAATCTTTACTGAATATTAAAAAAGCACACTATAAAACCGAGTTAAGGAAGGCTAAAGTTAATGCTCATGACAAATACATTTCCCAAGTAATAACCGAAATAAAGCAATGTGGAATGTCATTAAAAATAATAAATCGCGAAGAAATACACGCTCAGATTCTGCTGTTATTAATTCTGAGGATCTCAACAATTATTTTGGGACGATTGCTGAAAAGACAATAAATGTATTACCCCCGTCAAACAAAAACTTTGAAGATTGCTTACTTAATACTAACATAGGTGGACATAGTACTGAATTTAGTTTCACCGAAGTCTCGTATGTCCAGATCCTTGATATACTAAACAACTTAAAAAAGTCTGATAGTAAAGACGCTCATGATATAAACCTGAAAATCCTCAATTCTATTAGGAACATTATATACATTCCATTAACCAACCTTGTAAATCAATGTATTAGAAATAATATATTTCCGAAAATTCTCAAAATATCAAAAGTTATTCCTATTCACAAACAAGGTGACATTGATGATCTTGCTAATTATAGGCCAATATCCATAATACCTTTTTTTGCAAAAATTTTTGAAACCGTGTTAAAATTGCAAATGACATCTTATTTTGAGAATTTTAATTTGTTTAACAATCACCAGTTTAGGTTTAGAGCTAAAATGCCCACTACTTTAGCTATAAATACACTAACGGATATGATAAATGGGGGTTTCGAAGGAAGCGAAATTTTGTACGCTCAGTTTTTAGATTTAAGTAAGGCGCTCGACTGCGTCTCTCATGATATATTGATAAGAAAGTTAGTTTTTTACAAATTTTCTATTACCAGCCAGAAATTACTAACATCATATCTTCAAGATAGATCTCAGTTTGTTAACTATAGAAGCACGAATTCCAAACATATAAACGTAAAATATGGTGTACCCCAGGGCTCTATTTTAGGTCCAACTCTTTTCCTTATTGTTATTAACGACTTGCCATACAATACCGTCTCAGCAGGATCTGTCCTTTTTGCGGACGACACCACCCTAATATATAGTAATAATGATACTACCAGATTGCTCTCAAATGTACGAGACACTCAATCCATTGTTCAAGACTGGTTTTTAGCAAATAACTTAAAGTTAAATGAAAACAAAACGGAAACGATGATTTTTAGTTTAAGACAACACACATTAGATAACATGATATCCACGGATTGTGTTAAATTTCTAGGTGTTTATCTGGATAGTAAATTAACATGGGAAAAGCACGTACACGTCATCTGTGGTAAAATGTCTAAAAATATTTACTTACTACGTAATCTTGTGAATTGTGTCTCACAGACAACTTTATTAACAGCATATTTCGGTTTAATTCACTCTGTACTTGTCTATGCAATATTGGTTTGGGGTCACTCTTCACATGCTGCAACTACTTTTGCGGTGCAAAGAAAGGCAGTAAGGGTGATCGCGGGTTTGGGTTGCAGGGAGGAGTGCAGGGAATATTTTAAAAAACTGAAAATTCCAACATTATATAGTATCTATATATTGCAATGCCTTCTTTATGTAAAAGAAAATGAATCAAAATATTTGTCTCGCGCCCAGCTACATTCTTATTCCACCCGAAGTAATGGGAACTCACATTTTCATTTTTTACGTTTATTGAAAACACGAAATGGCACAGGGTATTATGCAATAAAGTTTTTCAACGCATTACCCTCCAATATCAGGGAACTAGATTATAAACGTTTTAAGACAGTCCTAAAATCATCTTTAATTGACAATGCATTTTTTTCATTGAACGAGTTTCTTACCGCTGATTTTTCTACTTTATGTAAGTAACATAAATACGTGTTTGTTGTTAAAAATTATATTTGTTCGTTTTTTTTTTTTAAATAATATTTATTACACTTCCAATCATATTTGTTTGTGACCATGTACATATGTGTATATAATAATATGTGTGAAATGTGTATATGTATATACTTGTGTATGATTAAGTATGTGTACATATTATTATTATTTTTCATAATAAAATTTTCTTATACTATATACATATATACATTTTTTTATACATTTTTTTTACATTGTAATATTGACTTGTGTAAATACTTTTTTGTATAATGCATCAATAAATACTACTACTACAAAAAGGGAAATTTGGAGGAATACAATGTTGGAGAATTGCCTTGTGAGACGTATTTCTTGTAGAGTCGAGCTAGTTGAGATGGACCATCCAGGAAATTCACGACAAATTTCTCGAGGTCCCACATCTCGAGAGTATCAATACGCAATCTCTTCCTAACGACCACAGAGGACCAAAAGTCACTGAAAATTTTGCCCAACTGGCAAGTTTCTGCTTTTGCCATCCGTATACTTCATCGAATCGCATATTCTCTGGTATTGTCCACAGGGGCTCCAAGGTATTCCATCTTATTTTCTACTTTACAATCACCTGTCCTTAACGTGTTTGGGTGGTTTTTCGATTAAGAATTAATTAAATTTTAGTTGTTACTATAAAATAATGTTCAATAAATAAATACCTATTATTTCTGCTTAGATCATTGTTAAAAAATATTATTTTGGGTATTCAGCAGATAACTTTCAAAGAAAACATTCGTTTCTTTCATATACCTTTGGTGCAAGTCTGACCAAAAATGGAAGATCGACAAGACTCCCCCCTACGGTGACTTGTCGACATCTTTCATACACCTACCATATCAAGATTCAGCATGAAAAGCAATAAAACAACCACTCTTTCTATATATTGATGATTCAAGTCTGATCATGCTAATATATATAATATTAAATATCTCTAGCCCTACCTAGAGGATACTACATCACAATCAAACGTTTATTACATTTCAAAGTCAAGAAAATACCAAAAAGCACAGAGAAAATAGTTATAAAATTTCGCTCACCGCATGCATGTCCAATAATTGAAGTATTTCATATAATATTTTCGATGGAATAATTCCTTTAAACATTGTACAATCTTTTTCGTTCTCTTTAGAACTCGTCAGAAGGACATAAATCCAATTCGAAATAAAAGTTAATATTGAAAATAAAAATGAAATATTTTCATGTCAAGAAACTGACAGGAAGACATCTATTTACATGACAAATATATTAAAAATAACAAAAAACAAACATTCCTTTAGAGCCCCAAAACTCGTCTAGTTTAATAAATAAATACCTATTATTTCTGCTTAGATCATTGTTAAAAAATATTATTTTGGGTATTCAGCAGATAACTTTCAAAGAAAACATTCGTTTCTTTCATATACCTTTGGTGCAAGTCTGACCAAAAATGGAAGATCGACAAGACTCCCCCCTACGGTGACTTGTCGACATCTTTCATACACCTACCATATCAAGATTCAGCATGAAAGATGTCGACAAGTCACCGTAGGGGGGAGTCTTGTCGATCTTCCATTTTTGGTCAGACTTGCACCAAAGGTATATGAAAGAAACGAATGTTTTCTTTGAAAGTTATCTGCTGAATACCCAAAATAATATTTTTTAACAATGATCTAAGCAGAAATAATAGGTATTTATTTATTAAACTAGACGAATTTTGGGGCTCTAAAGGAATGTTTGTTTTTTGTTATTTTTAATATATTTGTCATGTAAATAGATGTCTTCCTGTCAGTTTCTTGACATGAAAATATTTCATTTTTATTTTCAATATTAACTTTTATTTCGAATTGGATTTATGTCCTTCTGACGAGTTCTAAAGAGAACGAAAAAGATTGTACAATGTTTAAAGGAATTATTCCATCGAAAATATTATATGAAATACTTCAATTATTGGACATGCATGCGGTGAGCGAAATTTTATAACTATTTTCTCTGTGCTTTTTGGTATTTTCTTGACTTTGAAATGTAATAAACGTTTGATTGTGATGTAGTATCCTCTAGGTAGGGCTAGAGATACTTAATATTATATATATTAGCATGATCAGACTTGAATCATCAATATATAGAAAGAGTGGTTGTTTTATTGCTTTTCATGCTGAATCTTGATATGGTAGGTGTATGAAAGATGTCGACAAGTCACCGTAGGGGGGAGTCTTGTCGATCTTCCATTTTTGGTCAGACTTGCACCAAAGGTATATGAAAGAAACGAATGTTTTCTTTGAAAGTTATCTGCTGAATACCCAAAATAATATTTTTTAAAATAATGTTCAATCTTGAAAAAAGTAATCTAACAATTCTGACTTCGGATTCGGTTTCAGCGGGTCCAAATACATAGGGATACACGTATATGGTCCCCAGGCCAGACTTTTTTTTGTTTTGGGTTTGTTTTTTGGGGTTGGGGGTGAAAAACAAGCGAATCTGACAATTCTGACTTCGGATTCGGTTTCGGAGGGTCAAAATACGTATGGATACACTGGTACGGTCCCCAGGTCAGACCACTTTTTTGGGGGGTTGTTTTTTGGGGTTCGGGGTGAAAAAAGAAGTAATCTGACAATTCTGACTTCGGATTCGGTTTCAGCGGGTCTAAATACATAAGGATACACTGGTCTGGTCCGCAGGCCAGACCACTTTTTTTTTGTGTGGCTGTATTAGTGAATAATGCATATAATTATAATTGAACAAACACAAGTATAATTGGTATATTATAAAACGGTCGTGTACAATAGTATATTATTCAACGAGCGGTAATCTAGGTAATAACTCACGCAGATGAAGCTGTAATTCATCAAGTGAGTTATTACCATTACCGCAAGTTGAATACTATACTTTATCTACGAATATTAAATTGAGAAAATTTTTTTAAAGTACTCAATTTGTTTATTAATAAAATTAAGTGTAAAATTTAATTTTTGTACACTTTTTAATGCAACATGCATTATAACGGACGGAATTTTCTTTAATACGTAACAAATTAAAAACATGAATGTCGTAAATCACAATTTCACTTTTTTTACGTGTCATATCTCAGTTGTACAAATCCTATTATTTTTGGCGATAATCCTTTTGATGTCGTTAAAGATAAGATAGACACTAAATGAAGATTAAATTGTATATTTAATTTTAATAATTTTTTATATTGGAACAAAGTTTACTTGATGAAGGTCCATATTAATAATAAACCAAATTATTTTATTTTGCTGTTTAGCATACGTCAAGAAAAGGAGAATCTTAATTTGAATTCAATATTTGTTTGTAAATTGGAGGCGGCTGAAATGATTTGGATGAAACGTTTTGTAAATGGTTAATGAATGGGGTCGTTTAGTCAAATTTCATATTTTATTCCAATTGTGCGAAGTAATCATCAAATAATTATTACACTGAAAAATTGAGGTCGATCCGATAAGTAGTACCAGAAATATACTGTTTTGAAATCTAATTCTTCATAAGCTGAAGCTCGAATCGCTGACGTCAATCTCTCCCTAGCCCTACGTCACTTAATAATCTTCCGCATCCTGCAATCGCAAGTCAGTGTTAGTATTATTAATAAGGAGCCGTAGAATCTTTTACTATGTGCGAATTCGGCTATTTAAAAGCAAATCTGTCTATTCTACCTGAGGTGGATTTAATTATGGTGATAGAATATAATAACACAAATCACCAGTATATAAGTGACGAAATGAGAGGAATAAAAATGAAACAGTAAGTTGTATTTTTAAAATCGCAAATAATGAATATAATGTTAGTTTTCACTATCAAGGTGATATATTATTATTTTGCTAATAATATAGAGGGTGTTTTACTTTTAATGACATAAAATCTTATTCTAAGAAAAAGTTACTAGTAATAAACATCTCTAAACCTATTTATTTATTTTTACACAATGTTAAGTGTAAAGGAGGCTGTTTTAATTCTACGACTTTTAATTTGAAATATTTTTAAAACTAAGTGACATCCAAGTTTTTCAAAAAATATGTTATGTGGAGACTACATTCTCAAAGAGTGGGACACAAATGTGCAATTTAAATATAAATTAAAAATGTAGTTACAAATCTTAACGTTGTAGTACACTGCTTACACTCTATGAAAAATATGCAATCTCTAAAAAAAAAAAACAAACAAAACGGTTGCATTCGAAAGGTCCGGAATTTACGAAATCAGATGTAAGATATAACTAGAAATATGTTGAACAAACAAAACGTTTGATTATAATAAGATTCAAGGGACGTATATGGCGTTTCTTAAAAATGAAAGAAATGAAAAGTCTACTGGTGCCCAACATTTGATGACAATCAAATAATAGTATTAATATAAGATTAATTAGAAATTTATTAAATAATAGACAGCTGAATGCTTTGCAAGCTTAAAAATCGCAAAATGTAAAAGTAGTATGAAGAGTGACAAAGGACCTATCCCAGAGCCCGCTTTATTGGTTATTAAGTCACGGTTCTTCGAATCAAGGTAAAATTTAGGTAGAAATGACAGGATTAGTTGAATTCGTCCAACCATGACACTATTATAGTATGATTATGTCCAGATGATGACAACATGCTTGGCGAAACGTGCGTCGAGTCATAATATTCGAAAACTAGAGGAAGCATTATACTCTTCGCCGATTTACTGAGCTTTTTATATAATTGTTACACATTCTACAGGATACTCTTCGCATTTTTGTTGTAAATAATGCTAGTTTTTGGACATTCTAAATTTTGTGATACCAACTTTGTTGTGAAAAAAAAAAATATATGAAAAAAAAATCACGATGTGAGGGATCGAACTCGGAACCCTTGGATTGCGAGACGAAACTCTTGCCGCTACACCACCATTTCTTATTACTAAAATTGTTAATGAGTGTAATATATACCATTAGAAAATTTATTGTGATTATTAGGAAACACATTAGTAAAATGTATTAAAAAAAAAATAGTGATAGGAAATAATATTACGCAAGGTTTCTATTTATTACAAACCATAAAAAAATGTAAAAAATATTTTTTTAAATTTTAAATTACTAATAACTTTTTTATTTACCAATCTATTTTGTTAAAAAACAATAGAGTTTTTCCTCTAACTAACACTAAGTTACTCTCTAAATTTCAATACAATCGGATTTTTCTTTCTTGAGTTATCGTGCTTACAAGAAACGTGACGGACGGACAGACGGACGAACAGACGGACGGACAGACGGACCGACAGACGGACAGACAGACGGACATTTTGAAAGTTGTTCAGAATTCGTTCACTAACATATAAAAAAATTTTCTCTACGAGCGATATTTACTGATTTAGAAATGTGCCGATCAAATACAATAAACTCTTCGTTTTTGCGAAGAGTATAATAATGTTGAAGTGTTTTCGCAACTACTTCAGGAGCACAGTAATTCTCATTTGAATTTCAAGTGATGTTATACTTTTTTTCTCATTTCTAAATTTTCTCGTCATCGTAATCGTAAAAATTACTATTTTATTCGTCTCTAGATGATCGAAAAGTAGTTTACTGGGAGTAAATTGAACTTATTAAGAAAGAAAATAAAGTAGCAGGGAATTTTTCAATGGAAATAAAACAAATTAAGAAGCTGATAAACACCTACAAGATGTAATTATAATTATATAGCAATAAATTATATATAATTACTCTAGTAGATTACATTTCTTAATACCTCCAGCAGCCTAGATTTTATATCATTTAAAACCATTTTTCTATATAAATAATTTAAGTAATTGTTTTTTTCAAGTTCATGATGTTATTAATGATCTCATCGAATTGTGAATAAACACATTTTTGAAGATGACTTCAAACTTTATTGTTATAAATTCCATTATTGGTGTTTTCAAGTTTAATAATTTATTATTATCTGATTATGATCCAGTGTGATAGAAATGCACATATACGTCCCCAAAATTCACAAGCATTGATGTAATTGCTATGTTCAAAGGAAATTATTTGGTCGATTGCAACGTTGTTAAAATGTAAGTAATATAATAAGAGGGCCAGAATTGAATGACTTATTATGTCTTTTAAATAAGGTGTGTGAACATCGAAAAATTTGAAAGAGTAAAATGGAAGCCTACGGGAAAGAAAATTAAAAGGAATAAAATTATTACATGACATGGTAGCCATTCAATTTGTAAGATGGTCTTGAAGACGAAGACGTTCTGTATGTCGTTGAATTGTAAAGCTGCCGTTACACGGCGCGTGGTTCGCCGAACCAAGAACCTGGTGCGTGGTTCGCCTGTTTGAAATCAAGGGTGTCAACACGGTACGTAGTTCGTTCAGATTTGTGATGCATTTGGTTCGTACAAAAATATGGAACCTTGTTTATTATTTGTCTAGTGTCTAGTCAGTGCTACATCGACAATCATGGATGCTAGGCAACAAATTATTGCGCGTGCTTTCTTGGACTGTACTACTTTCTTCGCATATTTTCCGTAGCAAAGAGACAATCTTTTTTTTCTTTAATTCATTATTTGGTCTCGCAAATTCTGTTTGTAATCATGTCCATGAATCATGCACAACGTTTATATCTTTATGACGCTCATGTTTTGGATTTCATATAGTCTCTTCTAATTGCAGATCTTCGATAAATTGTAAAGTTTTATCTGTAGACCACGCCATAATTCCTTTAATATCAGAACACTGAATAATCACAAAGCACGACTATATTAAATAAATAAACGGCGATCTGCACAGCAAGCGGTTCGTGATAATATAAACCTGCACGAACCTTGCACGAACCGATGAGTTCGGTTCCTTTGATCCGTGCAAGTTTACCGACATCCGATGGATCGCGTCAGCATGCACCGCGAACCGCGAGCTAATAGCGAACCACCCATGTCAAACGGCTTATGGTTCGTGGTTCGTCGGGCCAGGTTCGGCGAGCCACGCGCCGTGTAACGGCGCCTTTAATAGCTCGTAGAGTCGTGAGCATTTTTTTTTCATGACCTTCACATGATGTTTGAAGATTCTTTCATTGAAACGTTGCGAAGCAATTGTACGTGTGCATGTATGCTTTAGTTTGTCATGTGTATGGGCTTCGTCTTTTAGGCAACCAAGGAAGAGTATTAATATAGCTTAAGTCTAATAATTATTTATACCTGTTACATCTGTATTTTACAATTCTATTATGTATTTACCCGTCTGTTTGTCATAAATCAGTACACATTTTAATTGGTTTGATTTGCATAATTTGCATAGTCCACGCATAGATTTTTCTCAATGGACTTTCCTATCTTTATTTATTTCCATTGTAGTATGTGTCAATTTTTGTAAAAATATATTCTTTTAATTAAATATTATACATTTTTATTTTAGTTAGTTTGTTGGACTTTTTAGGCGACGCTGGTGAAGACTGCTCCAACAGCTCAGGGTCCAAAGCCCAACAAGGGAGCCACAAAGGCAACTACCCCAAGACTTTCCTTAAAATATGCGCTGTTTCCAATAGTGCAATCTTCTGCACTTTTTGTGTGCTCGGTTGACCAGGTTGTTGTACATTCCGGTTTTCACCCTTCTTGACAGTTCGAAGGGCTACTACAATTACTGACACGACTGTGGTTTTTGCATTCCACATTTTGTTAACTTCTATTTGGAGGTCCTTGTACTTGCTCAATTTCTCTGTTTCTTTTAGCATCACATTCGTGTCATTCGGAATGGATACTTCGATCAGCAAACCGAACTTCTCCTTTTTATTATGTACGACGATGTCTGATTGATTTGCACGAATTTTTCTGTCCGTTATAATTGGCACGTCCCACATAAGTTTAATGTTAGTGTTGGCAAACTTTTCACAATATTTTTGCCTTGAAGAACTTGCACATGACCCAGATATCTGGCCACTCTCTTGTGTCGGTAAGTGTATTCTAATGGCGCCAATGTAGAGAGTCAGTTGATGGACATGAATGCAAGAAAATCGTTAAGGTAGCTAATCTCTCCCTCAATAAACGTAAATATAATATAAAGTTGTTGGTACTAATAATTCCAACTAATACTTTGCATCGGGCGAATATCGTCGACTCAAGAAGTTTCCCAGCTCAACACGCTGTAGGAGGTCTCCAGGTCAGGCTCATTCGCTCTGGTTTTGGCGGCGAAACAGCGTCGGGGAATGACACGCTGCAGGATTCCCAGGGTCAGATTGCATTCGTTCCGTCGTGTTTGCGTCGGGAGATGTACAAAACTGTAATATGTCCAGCTCAGCACGCTGTAGACAGATTGTCAGAGTTGTTCACACTCTGCATTAGTTGATTTGTGGCCGGGCTTTTATATCCGAGAATCCTCGCTTACTGGTGACGTAGAACTGCGTATAGTTTAGTGTCGTGTGCAAATCCATGCCTCTAGACGGGAGCTGGGTAGATTGGCGTGCCGTGTGCACATTGGTACCGTGTATAAATCCGGAATCTTAGTAATAAAGCAGGAATTTACAGAATGCTTCATTACAGTACCTTCACTGATCTGGTAACCAAATAAATTATATATCAAAATCACCGGCTCGGTGGCGCAGAGCTTAAGATGTTAGGCTTGCGACCACGGGGGTCCCGGGTTCGAATCCTGGCTAGGGTATGGATGTGTAGTGGCATGTAGTGACGTTTTTCTCGTGTTTCCGAGATGGTAGCAGTGGGCTAGACTGCGGTTGTGTGAGAGACAAGACGGTCTAGTCGCTCTCCTCTCCTGAGTTCGAGTCTCAGCTGCGGCAGATGGCAATGTCGCAGGGAATGGGTGTTGTGATGCTGTCTATGTGTGTCCGTCCGTCCTGGTTGAGTCGCAGAATAGCCTATGGCTAAACTCCGCCAGGACATTAATATAAACAAGGCGATTAAAAAAAAAAAAAAATTATTGCGAAACGATAAGTATAAATAAAATTAAAAAAAAATAATAAAAAAAATCTAAAAAAAGCCCTTGACATATTTCGTTAAGCAACCCCATCACGGTTGCTTAACGAAATCATTTTTTTTTTATAAAAAATGGATTTCATTCGGTTACCTGATCGGTGAAGGTCGTTCTTAATACGGATCCTGTACTATTAGGGGATGAATCTACCCTGTCAGGGGGTATAAAATTGTTTCCTATTTTTTATTGTTAAAGACGTTTATCTCAGTTTTCGAGGATGCTGATCAAGGACAATGGTAAGTGTGAATTGTGACACCCTAATAGGGTTTTTAAATTTTCTAATTTGTATATTGAGTGGAGTGGTTTCAAAGTCACCATTTGTTCATTTTGTATCTTCATCAAAAATGAGTCTATCGTCGCAAGGATTTTAAATTCATGTTTCTTAAAACGAAATATAAGGAAGATACTATTGGTAAAAATTTCTGTTTTTAATGAATTATATGTACAGGACACGATTTTCAGTACAATATAATATTTTTTACAAAACATTAATATAACCTAGGGCGTGTACAAAGAGAATTACATGTCATATTCCTCGAAATGAACATCACATTCAATGCTATTGCCTCCTTCATCGCAGGCATCATCCGTTTCCGATTCATGATCGAAAATATACACTTTGGGTATAAAATTTAGAAAGTTTACAGCATTATCATAACTATTATCATTGGATTAATTTGTTCCTATGCTTGCTTCATCATCTTCATCCTCTGTCGCACAATTCTCACAAAATTTACCTTGACAAGTCTCACAAAAAACGCTACATCGTAAACCTAATTTTACACATCCGCATCGATTCGCATATCTGCCTTACAATTACAATTATAGGCTCTAAAAAAGAAGTCAAGTACCAATTGATCTTCTGAAAATTTGAAATTGATGGACTACGGATACCTCGAAGACACAAGTTTTACCCTGAAAACAGTAAAGGCGACAAGAACAAATAAAATGATAATACGAGTGCCTAATATCAGAACAATATTGATATTTAAATTTCCGCCCGAAAAAGTGGAATTTTCATCAAAAAATGACACGAATTCCATACTGGAATACGGAATTTCTCAATTTGGACCTCGAATTCGTGATCAGCGAGCCAAAAAAACTCCTAGAGTATACTTCCGCAGCACAATATTCATATTTAAATTTGATCCCGGAAAAGTGGAATTTTCATCAAAAATTGGCACGAATTCCATACTGGAATATGGAATTCCTCAACTTGGACCTCGGATTCGTGATCAGCGAGCCAAAAGAACCCCTAGAGCATACTTCCGCAGCACAATATTCATATTTAAATTTCCGCCTGAAAAAGTGGAATTTTCATCAAACCTCCTAGAGCCCATTTCTGAGGCGAAATATTAATTTATAAATTTTTTTTTTGACAGCTACTATTTGGGGCATTTCAAACTTCCCTAACTTTCTCATCTTCGGAGTTAATGCAGAGGTCAATGCTGATGAATGTTCCTGGTGGTCTAGGGAACACGTGAAAAAAGGAATTTTTCAAATCGGTGCTGTTTCACCACTTTTCCACATTTTCCGGCTTATTAATTGGACTAATGGTGATGGATATCAAGTTTAGAATCAAAATAAATTCCTAAGTCTCCTATTAAGTTAACGCTTTCAATTGGTGCATTTCTAATAAAAGCATCAATTAGGAGAATTACAGTTTCCTTTATCAAATTGTATATATTTGCATTTATCATTATTCAACACCAGACATCAAACCGATCAAGGTCTTCTTGAGGTCATCGGCATACAGTAGTACCATACTATGCACAAAGTAGTTCACAACATCGTTGATGGAAAAGTTAAACAACAATAGAGTTAAATGTGCCCTTTAAGGCACTCCAGAGGTGACTTTTATTATAGTGGAAAAAACTTTTGATTTTTACTGTTCGTGTTCGATTATTAAGATACGGTTGGAGCCATAATAATAACTTACCACTGCTATAATTAGAAAGCACATTTATTAGGAGCAAATGTTTTGAAGAAGTCTGTGTAGATTGCAACCACAGTTTTCTCTTTCTAGGGCATTGACAATATAGTTTTCATATAGCAATAAATTAGTACTTATCGAACGTCCTTGAAAAAAACCATGTTGCTTTGTACTGATAACGTTTTTCAATTGGATTTTTAAGTAATAATTAACTAAGGATCCTAAATTTTTTGGATTATGTGATTTTCGTTATTGGTCTATAATTCAGAACCGAGTCTTTATCACCTGCTTTTTTATATATGGGAACCACATAAGATTTTTTCTAAACTTTTGGAAATATTCCAGAGGACTTTGACTTATTAAACAGAATCCACAATGGCCTAGACAAAGCAAATGCACAACTTTTTAAAAAATAAGCTAATATTTCGTCAGGCCCAGGGCCCTTTCTAATATCGATATTGTTTTATTTCTCTAAAACTTCTGTAATTCCTGTATATAACCCACTAATATTAATAGATGAGAGACTGTGTCTTCCTATTTTTATCGAGTCACAGGTGTGAACTGCCCAAGTATTTCGAATATTACGTAGTTATTGATTAATCTTTCTGTTATTACGGGTAAGAACATTCAAATCATTCGTGTTTATTTTATTTATCACTATAAATTATATATAATCCATTAAGTTATTTATATGTTTAAAACATACCGTGCTCCATTCGCGTTCCTAATAATATATTGATTTCACTAAGTGATAAATTGGCCAGAGCTTTTTTATGAAAAAATGCCGCGTTTCCTTCACAATATGTCTAATGTTGCGCTTATTCCCATAGCTAATATTTCTTGTCATTTCTGTCAGTAAATTCCCCAAATTGATTTGCTCTATCTACGAAGTGACAGCTAACAATGCATTATATTGTTTTCTTGTTCTTTTGTTCGACAAAATTGAGCTTCTTTCAGTTTGGAGGACATTTGATCATTAAATAAGTTGTCTACAATTATTTTTCCCTTTTGTGTCCTTCGGTATTGAAAAGATAAATGGAATGTAAGAAAATCGTATACTGTTATTGTATGAATGAGTAATGATCAATAAGTACGGTAAATTATTTTACCTACAGATGCAGAAAAATAAGCAGTTCAATTATTTTAGTGAAATGTAAGCTATCTGTTACCTATTTTTTTCTACGACTATTCAACAATTCATTAATTATTATCGATATGTTTTTTAATAAGTAATACGATTCATTGTCATTACACAGTGTGCGAGGTTTTATTGTTGGGCAGATAAAAGAATTAATTTTTCGCGCTGAATCCGAATCTGGCCTCAGAATTGGCTCACCACATCAGGATTTTGAATTATTTGAGGTTAAGTACTTAAATAATGGCTTTCTTTGTAACTTTTGAGGTTATGTATAAGATTCAAAAATTTTTTCAGCTTATTTCTAATAAATACACCATTTAGTACTACCCTCCCTCTTTAAAATAAGCTTTCGAGTGGTCATCTACGATGTTTCCTTGCAAAGTTATAGCCATTTTAAGTGGCATGATATTTGAAACCATAATCCCCTACAACTCAACAATCTTAACAAATTCGAGAATTGATGAAAACGACAGGGTTTGAAAATGTTATGACTCCCATTGGAAAAAAGCCTGGATTAGCTTAAAAAAAGTGATTAAGTAGTTTTTAGGCAATAAGAAAGCTAGTAATTATAAGAAACTAGTAGAAAATATGCTACAAAACTTCAAGGCGTTAGGCTGTAATATGAGCATAAAATTGCATTGTTTTCACTCTTACTTAGATTGGTTTCCAGAAAATCTAGGCGATGTTAGCGAAGAGCAAGGGGAGCGCTTCCATCAGGACACCAAAGAAATGGAAAGAACATATCAAGGAAAATGGTCTACTTCGATGCTAGCTGACCTTTGCTGGTCTATTCAACGTGATAATCCTAATACTCATCATAAAAGGCATTCTGATACAAGGTCTTTAGAAATTGAGAAAAAGAGATTTCATAAAAATTCATAAGATTCCGTATTCACGTTTTAGGGTTTTGAATTTTGGAAGTATGATTTATGATTTTGGGTTTCTGGTTTAGAATTTTGAGTTTTTTCATGTTTAGGGTTTAGTGTTAAAGACTTGTAAGTGTTGATGTTAGAATTTTGGCGTTTAAGAGTTCTGAATAAATTTTTCTTCGGTTCCCTTTGGGGTGAAAGCTAGGTAGTTTGGTATCGCATAAGAATAGTTTTCACCCTCCTAAAGGTTTGGTCTCGATACAGTTTGGGGATACGTTAGTTGTTGTCCCAAAGATTTATCCCTGCTGTCCCATTTTGTAATCGAAAATACGACAATTTGTCCTTTGAGTCATTGGTCGAGATTGTTCCGTTTTCTATTCTGTTGCGTTAAATTTGATTCGTTTAGAGTCCTTTGGTTAAGAGCTCAGTATGTTTTCCATTTTATTGTGTTAAATCTTGATTCGTTTAGAGTCGTTTGTTTGGATTATCCCTTCTGTTGTGTTAAATCTTGATTTCTTTAGAGTCGTTTGGTTAAGATTGTTGGGTGGTAGGAGATCATGGTTTCAAATTCATGTCACTTAAAATGGCTATAACTTTGCGAGGAAACATCCTAGATGATCATTTGAAAGCTTATTTTAAATGATGTATTTATTAAAAATAAGCTGAAAATTTTTTGAGTTCTACACATAACTCAAAAGTTGCCAAAAAAAAAACACTTTTTAAGTTCTTAACCTCAAATATTTCAAAATCTTGACGTGATGGGCCAATTCTGAGGCCAGATTCGGATTCAGCGCGAAAAATTATTTCGAAAATGACCCTCAGCTGCCCAACAATATTCATGTGCCCTTTATTCGCAGACCTGCCTGTGTTACCCACAACCATGGATAATAATTCATTACTCAATGGACTGAAACCAATTCCAAGAATTCATATTCATTACTTCATACTTTTAGTGGAGCAACTACAAAAGACATTTCTACGTTCAAAAACGCGATATTTTTGAACTGTAAAACGTCTTTTATGCCACAACGCAATTCAAACTTTCACACATATGTAGATTTCTTTAAATTTTAAAATCACTTATCAGATTTTTTTTTACTAATTTGCACAAGGTTGTTATGAAAAAATGATTTCAAGGTGTGATAAAATTAGCGGTATGAGAAACATAACTAGTTTTATTAATAATTTGTTATATTAAACATTATGTACTCAAGAAACTAATGAAATATATAAAAATTTAATCAAACACAAAGTAGAAGCCCCATTTAATTTACTGAACCTTCTGGCTTTAAATACAAAACCCATAATGGATTGCATAATTTTATTCATAAATACAACAAATGTAAATATCTAGAGTAGGTTTAGTTTTGTCACCTTATGTCTCTCCTATTGTTATAGAGACCCTAATTACCCGTGGTCTACTATATGTATGTGAAACAAAAAAATGCCCTGATCGACCCCCGACTATATATCCTTTTGTGCTACGAAATGGTTTTAGCTTTAGAATTAGGTATATTAACATAGGTCATAGTTTAGTGTCTAGCTGTGGGTCAATCGCCCAAATGGCATTACAAAAAAAAAAAACGTAAAATTCTCACAGTAATTTTCGGCAGAACTTTAAAACTTTAACGGGTCACTTCCTGTTAAGTAGCCATAGAAAAAGTATTATATTCTACTCGAGTATAATAGCAATTACTCACTAGGATGAATACCACACCCCTTCGGCTTGTATCGTGAACGTCACCTCTTGAGTAATATCCATCATTACACGCTCGTTGAATATATACTAAACTAATGCTATGGTTATACGAGTTAAGCCAATTCTGTTAACCCTATACCCCCCCCTCCCCCCATCTATACTCTGTCTCGGCTAGACAAACTGTTACTTACTAACCAAAAATGCAGACTGTTTGGAATAAACTCTTTGTCATTTTTGTCATATGTCGAATATTTATAACTCTCTGATGCAAAACAGAAAAAATATTTTATTGGCAAATTCCCTACAAATAAATACAAAAATATCTTTTACTTTTCAATTCATAAAACATATAGTATATAAGTAATTTCCAACAGCTATTACAATAGTACAGTATCTAGAGATAAAAAATATGTAAACTTTCGGAATAATTTCATATGCAATGATAATTTTTCTTTATGTGTTATTCTTGTAGTAAAATGTATCATCTTCAGTTTCTATATTGTCCGGATACTTGTTCTTACCCTCAAGGGATGAAAACCACCTTTAAATAATTCATTCAATATTTGAAAAAGTATTATTAATTTATTTTTAGAACGTAGGATAGTTATGTTTTTGGGATCGCTGATTAAGAATCTGAAGTCAAAATTAAAAAATTCAATAAGGCAGATGGTATTTTTTTTTCTAAAACAAGTGTTTTAAATTGACAAAATTGAGCATTTTTGAAAAAAAAAAATAATTGCTGAGCAATTACAATAATAAAATGGCGACATTTTATTTAAAAAAAGTGAAAACGCACATTGTATCGGCCATAACTTCTTTATATTTTGTGATGTAGAAACAAACAAACAAAGAATCATCAATATTTATTAACTATCTTTAATTTTGTTCATTAGAATTTTTTATGAAAGTATCACAGTTTCTAAAATATTCAACATGTAAACAAAATACTTCATCCTAAAACCGGTCAAATGCAATCTATAGAAAATATCAACCCCAAGAAAATATATAAGCAAAACAAATTCATCAGTTTATAAGCTGCATTTTTGATGTCCAACGTTTTTCTCGAAAGTTAATATTTATTGAGATATTTGCAGAGAAACAAAGATGTTACGTTTTTTCTAATATCCCTTTAAAGTTTAATGCACTTTTTTTCTAAACCAAGCGCTGTAAGTAGACGAAAAAATTTGAGCGTCTAGGCCATACTATATATTAACTAGAACTGAATATAGGAATATATTTTTTAAATTACTGACCACTTGCACTAACAAAATGGCGACGTTTTTATTGAAACAAATATGAAAAAATATGAAATATGAAAGCCTAATTAATGGACTTTCATTTTGATCTTTAGCATTTTTAACGTAAGTGCTACAGTTTCTAAGATATTTAACATTTAAACTAAATACTTTGTCTTATAGACGTTTGGACGCCACCTTTATACTTCCAGATCTCAGAAAAAAACGAAGTTCATCCTCAATTTAGTAGCTTTCTTATTTGTCTATAGCATATTTTTGCTCAATGTAATACCTTTTTGAGTTATTTGACGATAACCTATTTGAAATATCTTTTGTTCCATATATAATTCGAATGTTCTAGTCGTTATAACTTAGAGACTATCAATTTATATTAAAAGTTGCATAGAACATTTTTTTCTCAAAATTTTATCATTTTTCAGCTCCAATGTTTTTGTGTTTTTTTTTTTTAGTTGCCACTCCCTGAAAAGGGTGGCATCTACCCCCTAAAAATTAACAGGCCCCGCATAATATAGTAATATTTCTTCGATACATTTACTATTAAGTCGCCAGAAATGAACCAAATCTGTTTCATATGACATTATTGCAAAGTTAAAACTTTAGTTACTTTACTATTAATAAATAAGAAGTTTCTTCTACTTTCGACTGATTAAACCACTCTAAAAATTGATCAACTTTTTTCATTCTCTTTAGAAATCGTCAGGTAATGATGCTTTTTAATAATTCTTGGCTTTGTAATACATTACGTTTGTTACGATGCAGTATTCTCTATGTAAAGCTAAAGGATGTCTCGTAGAGGAAGATTCTTATAATATGCTAACATGTCAGACTTAGGTCATCAGTATGTCTTAATTAAATAATGGTTATTTTCTCGCTTTTCATATTGAAAGTTAGATATTAAGTATGTGGAAATGGTTGAAAGCTGGCTCGTATAGCAGACTTTTTGTTGATATACTTGGATCAATAGTATATGAAAAGAACAAATGGTTTTTTTGAAAGATATCTGCTAAGTATCCAAAATAAAGTTTTTAAATAATAATGTAAGCAGAAATAGAAGATATTTATTTTTAAATACAATATGTCTTTTAAAAAAATCGTGTTATTAATTGATCTTATTTAAACCGATTCATACCAGCCCAGCTCTTTAAATAATTCATAGGTCAAATTTAAATTTCAAGGCCCTTGTTTCATTATCGTACACCGGTAGAATTCAAATTTTCACATCGAATATGCATGTTCACCGATACGTCTGATAATGAATTCTTTTAGCATATTTGAATATGGGTCATAAAAAACCTATCAATACGAGTAATTATTGCTTTCCAATTAGAACTGTGCGTGCGAGAAATTAAAATTTCATCCTTTTATTATCCACCGAAAACGCAGGCCAAAATCTGTCACTTACGCGCGTAAATAGAAATAATCATTTGTAAAAACATCATATTTGATATGAATTAAGATCAGAAAAATGCCCGTCCATACGGTTGATGAAACATCTTCGTTTTTACCAAAATCCACTCCTTGTACGACGGCTTGGTTTCCTGAATTTATCTTCCAAATTGTTCTCGGGGCAAAAATTCCAATGTAGAGAAAAATATTTGTTATTATTACGAATAAAGAATATTTTACCTGGTCAATGATCATGCTATAGTCCATTCACTGTAAGATTGAAACACTGATTTCAGATAGAAAGATATTTCTCAACTTTTCTTTGGTTAAAACATAAGCAAGTTCGCGCTATAGTCCATTTTTTGCGACCTATGATGGGCTTAATTATTTATTGATCGTTTAAATTCAAATTGCGGCACGTGTGGCAGTGTAAAATGGTCTCAGAAGTAATTCGTTATTAAGATGGATAGTGTTAATCATTTTAAGTAGTGCTAATCATTTTCCTGTAATGGGTGCCCGATTTAAGGACTGTTCGAAGCATGCTCTTTTATTGTGAAAATCTTGGAAACAGATCATTAAATGAGAACAAAGTTGTAGAATGCCAATGTTTTTCGATTACAACTCTTTATTAATAAATATTTGCATAATTTTTATATGACACTTTTCTTGACTAAACTTTTCTTTCTAAACGGCCCTTAACTTCGAATTGATTACACAAGATAGAGTTCAAGTTTCATGTTCAGCAGATTCATGTTCAGCAGATTCATGTTCAGCACACCAAAAAACATCTAATAAACTACTAAGAACAATTACACCAGAACTTTCCACTTCAAACTACCATTTGATTGGACTAATATTCATCTAACCATCTCTTCAACGAGAGCATTGTTTTAGATTTGAGACAATTTTTAAAAATCTATTAATTGAAAAAAATTGTTGTTGCATTGAGGAATTTTTCATGTGATTGGTTTTATACCTAATATATTTTAGATATATTTGTATGTCGGTTTACGAATATGTATGTTTTATATACTTTTTGAGTTTGTCCGATAAGTCGGTTTGCTCGTTTGTTTGTAAATCACGCATTGACGCTTAACTTCAATTACTTGTGTTATCAGAGATTCTTTGTAACATATTGTGGTTGAGTAATAAATATTATTATTATTCTTAATTTTACAGCAAGAGAGAGAAAAAAATCACAAATTATTCCGGCCTGACATTATTGGTAGGCTCGGAATAACCTCGTCTGTATCGCTTTAGTTACAAATCTGGACTAATCTAAACCCAAGAGGACACGTATTTGATATTGATGGTCAATATCTATGCATGGTGCCATTTGGGCCATTCCGAAGGTACGAAATAACCCATTCACGTTGTCAATCGAGATCGTTATTCTTATTAAGCCATCAATTTTATTTTATTATTCTTTTTTGTTTAGGATCAGGATAATTGAGTCTACATGAAGGTAGTATTTTCCTGTGAGTTAATTTAGGGTCGGCTTAATAAATAACAAGTTGCAGTCAGAAGTTGCCAACTGCGAATACGTATTTGTATAACACGTTATTTGAATTCAGCATAAGTCACCATTTACAGTGAACTGGATCATTTTGTCTTTCCTCAATGAAGTAATTAAATTGATGTGTATCTTGGGATTTTTTCACCAGATTAAATGACTATTTCCGTCACATTACAAGAACCAATGAAATACTAAGATTTTGAAAATTTGGACCAATAAGAATATAGTTTCAGCAAAAATTGCAATCCAAATGAAAAATGTATGTAATATTACAGCGATTATTTAACTTATTAACATGATAGCCAATGCGAGCCCGTTTTGTCACAGCATTGCACCAATAAAATGTCCTTATTAGTGGTAATCCAACTGACAGTACCAACACGGGGAAATTATCGCTTTAATTTTTTGTGTCGACGCGTCGACAAATATTGCGATGATTTTTTGACGTTTTGTTTCTTGAAATGTTTTCGGCAAATAAAACAACTCGTACTATTAAATTTTATCTATAAATATCTTCTCTAGCTTATTGCTAATTGTTAACGTAAATTGTAAATTGTAGTACCTAATGTATAATATACGTAGTAATATAATAATATAAAAATAACCTAAAAACACCACATAAGTTGACAACTCCCAATTTATAACAACTTTCAAAGGCTTATAATACCTAACGTAATTACAAAATAATTTTCACAACTAAAATTAAATACAAATGCCTACGAAGCAGACAAATCAATTATTTCATGTTAAATACACAAATGTATTTACCATTTATTTCATCTGATGTTGGCAACCTTAGAACGTAAAAGCGAGATATTGGTAAATTGCAATATTGTCTGGCTTTACTCGTCTGATTGGTCGAAGTGTGCCCGAGAATTCTACAGTGAAGACCAGTCTATGAGTAACAATACATATGGTTTAACGTATATTGTTTTTCTTGATTATCATTGTCATTACATCATTTATATCTACTTTGTTTTTTATTAGATGAGTCGCTGGGGAAACGCATTTTTATGTGACGTAAATGATGAATTTGAAAATAAAGGTCAGTAAACTCTAAAAGTGATAAGAAAACGTGTGAAGGCAATTAATTACAAAATATAATATTGAAGATATACACTTAATGAGTTATTTAATCGTGAAATATTCTCCCCAAATATCACTCACTCACTCATGCTTTAAAATCTTCTATACATTTTTGCTCGAGCTAAGTTGCCAAAAGGTAATATAATTCGTGTAAATTGGCAGTTTATTATCAAAGATTTCTCCTCCACTCCTGGGATGGTCCTCTTCAAATCTTAGAGTATGACCCTTGACCCTTGATGAATAAAAACAATTTCTACTTACCTTAAATTGCTACTCTGCTATTCTCTCCCGTATTTGCCATTAATAATTCACACAGAACTTACTTTTGTCTACGCTTATTTACCAGTCTAATATTTTCAGTACAACCAAGATTTTCTTTAGTTATGATCATGGTTCCACCTGCAAAAAATCTTTTCTACAGAAATGACTAGATATGTTATAATTAGGAAAATTATTGTGACTCATTTCCATTGGTTGTATTCATTATATTCTAGGAGCTAGTGTCGAAAATTGAAAAATTTATCAAACCACTAACCGAAGTGGTTTGATGATAGTATTCGTCCAAACAAGCAAACTTGTCTCTTGCGAATATGGGCCTTAAGGGCCGGCAATTTATATTGTGGGCCTGTGAAAAATTGAACTTATTTCATCGTAATCAAACCACTAGATTCTTCCGTTTGACTGTAGTTGTAGGTGAAAGAATTGCATTGATACAGTCGGCGAAAGTTTTCTCATTGGGCGCAGCGGTGCGCGCACTCAGAAAAAGCCAACCCGAATCACATTGTAATCAAACCTGCCAAAGTTTATGGCAAATGTTTTCAATTGTCCAAAAAATGAAAGAAATACAATTGGCGGGAATTTTGAAAGAGGGGAGGAAGAGTTATTGGGGCAATTATGAGCATAAAATCCAGGTTTATACTGAAAATGTCGTCAAACAAGGAATTCAAGCTAAAAACTATGGCCTAAATTTTTACATACTCCAAACACCCTATAAAACATATTATCATCGGCGAGAATTTTTATTAAAATCAACCCCCCCATTGGGGTGAATCGTAGTAACGTTAACTATATTGCCGTCTACGATTCACCCCCAATGGTGGGGGGGGGGTGTTGATTTTAATAAAAATTCTCGCCGATGATAATATAATGTTTTATAGGGTGTTTGAAGTATGTAAAAATTTAGGTGATAGTTTTTAGCTTGAATTCCTTGTTTGACGACATTTACAGTGTAAACCTGGATTTTATGCTCATAATTGCCCCAATAACTCTTCCACCTCTCTTTCAGAATTCCCGCCAATTGTATTTCTTTCATTTTTTGGACAATTGAAAACATTTGCCGCAAACTTTGTCCGGCTTGATTACAATGCGATTCCGGTTTTTTTTTCTGAGTGCGCGCAACGCAACGTTCAATGAGAAAACTCTCGCCGACTGTATAAGTGCAATCCTTTCACCTACAATTGCAGTCAAACCGAAGAACCTAGTGGTTTGATTTCGATGAAATACGTTCAATTTTTCACAGGCCCGCAATATAAATTGCCGGCCCTTAAGGCCCATATTCACAAGAGACAAGTTTGCTTGATGCGACGAATACTATCATCAAACCACTTCGGTTAGTGGTTTGATAAATTTTTCACTTTTCGACACTAGCTCCTAGAATATTACCTTTTTAAAGTTCATTTAAAAATGTTAAATATGTTTCGCTTCAATTATCAATATCAGTGGGGTTGTTTGAGTGTCCCAAATGTAGGGATACGCCTGAATAACTCATCAGGATAGCGAGATATAAGAAAGATGACCTGTATAAAAGTTGTTGAGGTCATTTTCAAGGTCATTTGAAGGTCAACTTTCGTTTTTTAAATAGGAACCCCCATTTTGACCTCAGGTTCTGAAAGAGCGAAAAATTTTGCATTAGAGTTGTAAAGAGTCAAATTGACCCTAGGGGTCATCTAAAGGTCAAATGTCTGTCGAAATTTCCAGGCTGCTATCTCATCAGGCTAGTGAGATATGAGGAAAATGAACTTATAGTATTAAAGTACTATATACTATAGTACTATATATAAGTATATATTATTATCAAGATGTGGTATTTAATAATTGTACAATTCATTATTTTTGGAGTATATATATATAAATTATTTCTTGATGTTATTATAGTTATTCTTATTTTTCCAATATCTCCATACCATAGGAGGTACCACTTGATGACCTTGAATTTGACCTTGAAGGTCATTTGAAGTCAACTTTCATTTATCAAATGGAAACCCCTTAGTCGCCGAAGTCGATCATGAAATGACCTCGATTTGACCTTAAAATAATCTGAAAGGTCATACCAATCTCCATTGTCTGCCTTCAGTCACCAATCCTGAGGTCAATTCTTTCAGAATTCGGGGTCAAAAATGTTGGTTCCTATTAAAAAAAAACGAAAGTTAACTTCAAATGATACTGAAAATAACATTCAAGGTCAAATCCAATGCCACAAGATAGTGCCCCGACGAACTCAACAACTTTTATTCACGTCATTTTTTTCATATCTCGCTATCCTGACGAGATACTAGCCTGAAAATGTCAATTTGGGGGTCAATTTGACCTCTTACAACTCTATTGCAACATTTTTCGCTCTTTTAGAATCCGGGTCAAAAATAGGTTCCCATTTAAAAACGATAGTTGACCTTCAAGTGCCCTTGAAAATCACCTTCGATGTCAAATCCAAGGACACCAAGTGGTGCTCCCGATGATCTCAACAACTTTTACACGTCATTTTACTTCCACATCCAGTGGAAGTATGGTAACGACAAAACATTTTTTAAAAATTTTTATTGTTCAAATAGGCTTAGAAGGTCACGAAACATCGAGATTTCAAGTTTGAGCGAAAAAAAAAAATTTCTGTCTGTCTGTCGGTCTGTCTGTCGGTCTGTCTGTAACTTTTTTGTGCGCACGTTTACTCTGGAACCGTTTGAGATATTAACTTGAAATTTGGTACACATTGTACTTTTACGAGATCTAGAACTAGATTATATTTTCATCCTGTTCCGTCGAAGGGTTGGGGGGTAAATTGGGGTAAATTTGGAGTAAATAGGTAAATCAAGCAGGTAAGAGTTCATAAAATTGATATTTAGTATAGACAAGAGAAGCTAAGGTCTCAAAAAATTTTGGTATTAGTCTCCCCGATTACCACCCCCTAAATTACTACATTATTAAAGGGGATGAAAAAAAAATGTGATTTAGTGTATGTACAAGAACCAGAAACCTCAAAATATTTTTTTACTTTATCTACCCCCCACTCCCACCCCCTATCACCACCCCCACCCCACTACCGGTGTGGGGTATCGTTTTATGGGTTTTTGGGGTAGAGGATTTCAAATATTATATTATTAAAGCTCCATAAACAATTATTTCCAGATACAAAATTTTTTCGTTGTGTGACTTGGATAGAAAATTCGGATGTGGAAGTAGTGATTCCTTGGACAGCGGTTTTTCTCATAACTGTCTTCATATTATTTGGTCTACATTTTTGATGTATTGTATTGACCACACATTTTTGTAGCTGCTAATGTATATAAATTTAAGTTTAGGTATCTTTGCGACCAAACATCTTTCGTGTACCAGATAGTATGACTAATATCATATTCATTGTTTTAGTAGTTATATCTAAAGAGATTATGCTATTCTCTTTTTCTATTTCGGTGATGAATTGTAACAGTGAGAGGAAATTATTGAAACTGTTAAGCACATTCTGTTTTATTTTTTAGTAAATAAAGAATACACACATCTACTTCTACATATTGTAAAATTTTGGTTTATGGTTTAGTGATTTTAATACTATTCATATTCTAACTTCCATTACTAAAAATGCCCTTGACGCAAAACTGCAAAGTTTTTTTGTGTAATAGCTATAAGGACTGGTTGTAGTTTTGCGGAATTTTAGCTTTCTAAAACTTTAGTATTCGAGTAAAAAAATAAATAAATTTTCGGAAAAAAAAATTTTTTTTCCAAACTGAATTGACCAATTTACTTGTGCTTATCTACTTTAAGTGGATTAGTAATAAAAAAAATCAAGCTAATATTCCTCAAGGAAACATCTATTTCAATTTTTTTTATTAAAAAAAATATTTTTGGCATTTCAACATTAGGGACATCCACCATTTTTATAAAATAATTTGTGATTTAGTGCAGGAGCCATCAATGCCTTAAAGCCTTTCGATTCTAATTAAGTAGCTACATCATGAAAACTTCTATCAAGTACAAATATGTCTCTTGTCTGCATTACCTAACAACTTTACAAACCGTTCGGATCCTCTATAACTTTTCGCAGGATTTTGCGTCATTTTGATTTGCAAGATAGCATATCTCACAGCCATACAACTTTTTTTGCTATATCTGTAGTATGATTATCGATTAGCCATTTTCTTGAATATGCAATATACAGTGTGTGTAGTGACGGGCTAGGCATAGGGAGTAAAAATTACAACATCGCATGTGCCAGCTGGCTGAAATGAAATAACTGAGAGCTGGAATACTTCGCCGACGGGCAAGTTTGTTGCTGCTGTGTTGTCAGATCTCTCGCGCTACGTGAATGTACATGCCTAATCGGCAATTACACGCAGTGTATACCGAATAGTACAGGACTCAAAGGAATTAAACAATATTTTTGTGAGTGCGCTAACGGATTGCGAACTGTTGGCTGTTGTTCGCATGTGGCAGCTGTTGTATATTATTTGTCAAAAATTCCGCGACCCTCTGAAACATTAAGGACGCGGACGGTATGAATGTGGTAATAAATGAAGCTAGTGATGAAGGTTAATACACAGGAATGTTGTTTTATGTTTCTATTTAATAATAATAATTGATATGCTTAATATACGTAAATATTACTTCTTATCTGATATTTTTTTTATTTTTCAATATGTTCATAATTGAAACTATTCCGTAAAAATATATGTTAGAGAGCACTAAATGACAAATTATTAAAAAAAAAACGGTGGGTGTCCCTAATGTTGAAGTGCCAAAAATATATTTTTTTAAAATAAAAAAAAAATGAAATTCATATTTCTTTGAGGAATATTAGCTTGATTTTTTGATTACTAATCCACCTAAAGTAAATATATAGTATATATAAAGCACAAGTAAATTGGTCAATTCAGTTTGGAAAAAAAAATTTATTTATTTTTTTACTCGAAAACTATAAATTTTAGAAAGCTAAAATTCTGCAGAACTACAATCAGTCCTTATACATACTAAACAAAAAAAAAAAAAAAATTAGCAGTTTTGCGTCAAGGGTATTTGTGTATTACCAAGACAAAAACTTTGGATTTAATAAGATTATATTTAGGTTCTGGGTCCAACACTTTTTCTACCTTTAACAAATGACTTATCTAATAATATCGTCCAAGGAAAATATGTTCTACATAATGACGACATGACATTTTTACATAAGAACAAACATATAATTTAATGTTAAATAAGAATAAGACAGAAACAATGATTTTTAGTCTAAAGCATCTTATAATAGACGACAAAAATATAGAATCCACTCCACGAGTTAAATTTCTAGCTGTTCATGTTGACAAGAAATTAATATAGGAAAACAAGTCATTTTCTTATGTAGTGAAGTATCTAAAATTATATTTCTTTTGATAGTCTTATAAATTTTGTACCACAGATAATCATAGTAGCAGCGTAATATGTGTTAATTTATCCATGCAATTTTGGCCTGGAATCACTCCTCTCATGCTGCAGCACTCTTCGCTATACAAAAAAAAAAACAGTTTGTTTAGGAGGAGGTTGGGTTACAGAGATGAATGGAAAGATTCGTTTAAAATACTAAAAGTAACTTTATGGATCAAATTCATTCATATTCTACCCACAATAATGCTAAATTAAATTTTAATTTTTTGCGGTTCTCAAAAATACGTAACGTTTCAAAACGGCAATAAATTAATGTTTAGTCGACAATACCTTTTATAATTTAGATGATATTTTATACTGACTAGTCCTCTGTGTTTGATATGTAATATTCTTACGTAGAAACAACCTTGTCTGTAGAAATGTGTAAGTACCTTTTGTGTAATTCACCCAATAGTTGACTTATAGTAGAGCGGCAACCCAGAAAGAAACGGCTATTAGTGAAAAAATCTTGTAATTTGGTATACTCATTTTTCTCATAAAAAGTATAATTTTTCCAAGCAGCGTCAAATCAAAATGACTTCCGGTTTCAAGATGGCGGCCGATTTAGAAAATTTTAAATATCTATTGATGTTACAAAAAAAAATATTCCAAATTAAATTCTGAATAAAAAAGTTTAATACAGCATACAAAAAAGTTACTTTTTATTTATAATTTAAAAGTTTACAAGTTTTTCAACTAAGTAATTACTGTTACCTACAGAAAAATTGTTAAGAAAAATATTCTATATTAAAATTTGAATACAAAAACTTTACACAATATGTTTACCTAAGTTTAAAAATAAAGCCGCTACATGGAGAAATACTAGAAAATGATTTTATATATATCTTACAATCTAAAGCAATAATTATAATGTTCATGTTGAGTGTATTCCTTTACGAGAAGCTGAAGACATATTATTTTTCAACCTAAAAATAATTTAATAAAAATAGGTAAAGATTTTTTTAGTTAGACTTACATACCTTTTTTAAGATAGTTGCATTCTCCTTTACAATTTGTGCAAAGTAACATGCATTGCAAGCCGGCTTTTTTTCAACCATATTTGGTTTCAATGCATCCTTTTTTGCAACTACATTGAATTAATTTTCTAAGGGGCTTTAGATACCTCCGGAAGTGTTGACCATTTTGGCACCCAAATATTTTAGGATAGGCACCATCTCCATTTTTCAGGA
Organism: Rutpela maculata; assembly: GCA_936432065.2. Taxonomy (NCBI): domain Eukaryota; kingdom Metazoa; phylum Arthropoda; class Insecta; order Coleoptera; family Cerambycidae; genus Rutpela; species Rutpela maculata. Next base: position 58,446,489 of record OW386292.2, read on the forward strand.
TTAGGCAAAATCAAATTTGATGTCAGAGACTGTCCCCAAATGTGCCCACTTTGGAAGCTAGCCTGTAAAATGTGTTGCTCCAAAGTATCCTTTGAAGGGGGGATGTTACACGTTGTCCTGTTCTTGGAAGCAAACGGTTCCTTTCGTGCCTGATTTACTTCAGTGCAGGCAAATGTATTGCAGTACATTAAAAAACAAACCGTTGGAATAAGTTTGAAATTTTATCAGGAATACCTTCTTGAGGTTTTGAAATGAACGTGAAAGCAGCTTCTGTTAGTGAGATTGACCCGCGAGATTGACCGAGAATTAAAATATTATGCCTCCTAGTCTTTTAATTCATTCTATAATTCAACTCTGATTGTTACTTTATGCTCAAAGGATAATTTTTGCGTGTTTTGTAAAATATCAGAAGAAACTGACTTTGTGATGTTTTACCCCGAATATTCTTAATTTTTAGTTTTAAAAAATGACTTATAAGAACTTTCTCATTCAAAATTTAATGAGGAACAACTTTTTTTTATAAAATGATTAGTTTAGCTGGAAACGTCTAGCTTTTAATTTTTTTAAAGCAGCCGCAATCTTGAAAAAGGACGCCATTTTGATTTGGTGCTGCTCGGAAAAATAGTCGTTTTAATAACAAAAATCATAGTCAGTATATCAAATTACAAAATTGTTTCACTAATAGCCGTTTTCTACAATGTGTGGATCAAGAAGGAGAGCCTTTAGCTTATAATATTTAACATGTATTTATACGCGCTTATCAAAATGTATGGCTGTATGGCTGTATGTAGCTTAGCACCGAAACCAATCGACTAATTTCGTTTAAATTCGATATCTAAAGTCCGCTTACAAATATCTCCATACCATTTTTTCATTTTTCACCTAACCTTAAGATTAAGTATAGTTTACTGATGCGAAAGAATCGAAAATCTCTATTTTCTAAAAAATTGTCTAAAATGATTTTCCTCAAATTTTGTGCTTCAATAGTATATTGCAAGCCTAATCTTCTGCAATTAGTGGTTTCTCCTGAAAAATTCACATAAAGGTAGCTCACTAATAGTGCAAGTAAAGAGTCGGGATTTTCTCGAGAAAGAGCAAAATCGTGCTAAAGTTACGAAACCTTTCCCTCTCACGTTTTCGAACGCTGAACACGAATAACGGGGCGAAAAAAGTTTTTAGTCATGTGCACCCCCTGAAACCGCCAAAAATCACCCCTTTTTGCTTATTTCTCATATGATAGCTTGGCATCGACTATTTGCGCAGAGATTCTTTGTTTTTTCATGGGGATATAACAGATGGTGAAAGGTGATGTCAGGTAGTAGACCGCAACCGCCCTTAAGGATGAAATCTACCCAGTCAGGGGTGTAAAATTGTTTCTTTTTTTTAAGACGTTTACCCCCGTTTTGGAAGATGCGGATCACCAGTTCGACCCTTTCTTCACCCTTAAACTGTCGGAAACCACCACTTTCATAATAGTAATAATAATAATAATGTAAATTTCGTGAGAATTGTGCGCCAAACGATGAAGATGATCAACCAAGCAGAGACACAAACGAATTCAATGATAATAGTTATGATAATGCTGTAAACTTCCTAAATTTTACACCCGAAGTGTGTATTTCCGATAATGAATCGAAAACGGACGATGCGTGCGATGAAGAAGGGGGCAATAGCATTGAATGGGATGTTCATTTCGAGGATTATGAACCATGTAATTCTATTTGTAAGCACCCTAGGTTATATTAATGTCTTGTAAAAAATATTATACTGTACTGAAAATCGTGTTCTGTATATAAAAACAGAAATTTTTACCAATAATATTCTCTTCCTTATATCCCGTTTTAAGGAACATGAATTTCGAATCCTTGCGAGGATAGGTTCATTTTTGATGAGGATGTAAAATGGACAAATGGTGACTTTGAAGTCACTCCCACTCAATATACAAATTAGAAATTAAAAAAAATCAATTTTCCACCCCCTTGAGGTTGTCACAATTCACTCTTACCATTGTCCTTGATCAGCATCCTCGAGAACGGGTAAACGTCTTTAACAAGAACAAAAAAAGAAACAATTTTACACCCCCTGACAGGGTAGATTCCACCCCAGAGAGCAGTTGCGGTCTACAAACCTGATATCACCTTTCACTATCTGTTAGATCCCCATGAAAAAACAAAGAATCCCTGCAAAAATAATCGATGCCAAACTGTCATATGAGAAATAAGCAAAAATGGGTGGTTTTTAGTAATTTCAGGGGGTGCGCATGACTAAAAACTTTTTTCACTCCGTTATTCGTATTCAGCGCCCTCGAAAATAAGGGGGGGGATAGGTTTAATAACTTTAGCACGATTTTGCATACTTTCCGACTCCTTACTTCCACTATGATGCGAAAAATGAAAAATCTCGTTTTGTTCAAAAATAACTGCAACGATTTGCTCAAATTTTGTACGTTAATAGTACATTACATTGCAGACAATAGTATTCAATATAATTTTTTCCAGAAAATTCTAGTCTTTTGTAAAATATTCGTAATGGCAGAGGCACAGTAAGTAAAGAACATATTATATTTATTGTTTATAAATTACATAATATATTCTTTGAAATACATCACACAATAGTTCACGTATACACATTTAAGGATTCGCGCGAATTGGAAAAACTATGATGATATTAAAAGACCATTTTGTTCGCCGTTTACTTAATCTCAGTAACAGCCAAATAAGTATTCGTAGTATTCGTTCCGCCCGACTGCAACTTCTATTCTTTTGACACATTCGTATGTAATGCTCCAAATTGGAATACCCCAGTAAATAAAGACAAATTTGAGGCCAAAATAGGAAAAAATTACGAGAAAGCTGTTTTTTTGTGGAGACCTTCATTGAGATGTCCTTAGTACATCCTGAGAAGTTCTAGCAATTTGAGCCATGATCAATCGTTTCAAAGATATACAGGAAGTACGCACAGTACGTACATAAAATGTCGTGTGTCTAATTGTGAGGACAAAGTTTCAGAAAGACATCTATTCCCAAATCCAAGAAAGACATTAATCGATTTAAAAAATGGTTAGAAGTCATCAAGCAGTAGAAAAACAGTAATAAACAAATAGTAGAAGCAGAAGAAAAACAAATAGTAAATGCGGTTGCAGATAAATTAGTTCTAGTTTCTACTGTTTTTACTGTTGTTTTGCTTTACAGATATTCTATTTGTCTTCGTAGATAATCCCCAAACAGCAATATTATATATTAAAGGGGGTTGGAATTTATAGAAGATATACTTTTTGCAACTAAATTTCATTCAGTCATTTAAATATTGCACGATAATAAAAAAAGCAATAAAAGAAATGTAAATAATGTATTTATTCTTAAAATAAAGAGAAACAAACTAGACAACTTTTTTTTTAAATTTATTTATAATATCGATACAAAATTAGGTATATATTGCACGTAAGTTGTCATTAGTATCAAAATAATCATCATTATTAAATAGAGTAAGTATTAAGCATTAATTGAATATTTTTATTATGTAAACTATTTGCATGTACAGTATAATATCAGAGCTTTAGAAACTCTGCTTTTAAACCAGGGACGGAAACCGAAATTAATTTCGGTTAGGGTTAAATAACGTATACCATTTTCAGTTTTCATAGCAGCGAAAATTTGGTTTTCATTTACGGCTTCGGTTGTCAAGGCAGCAACAATTGGTTCTCGCTTATGGTTTTGGTTTACATATCCGCAGCAATTCGGCTTCTGTTAGAAAAAAATAGTAATTACGGTGCGGTTTTCGGTTTCGATTTCGGTTTTTGGCTTTTTACTTGCTTTTTACCTTATATAATCTTTATAATGGACGAATCAACTTGGTATTTTTACATCATGGTTTAAAGATTTGAATCTTTGATTTCAACCATATTTTTTGAACTTTAAAGTCGTAAGTACGGTGCGGATTTCGGTTTCGGTTTCGATTTCGGTCCCTGATTTAAACACATATAATTATTATCAAATGTGGCACAGTCCTGCTTTCAAAATCACCCTAACAAAATAAAGTACAGTAGACGAAGGGAGAGCTGGTGATTAAGTTGATAAAATTTTATCCTTGGGAGAAATATGTGTAAAAAGATACAGAGTGATCACGATGGTAATGTCCAAATTTTTCTACAGTGTATGTTACTGTTTTAAAATACTCTCCATCCAGAGCGATTTTCCAATATAAATTTTTTGAAAAGTGTAAAACTTTGATTTTCATATTTTCTCCGTATGGAAGACATGATATCAAACAACTTTCATTCTTACTGTTTTTTTCTTTTTTAGAAAATTGCAAGGAAAAGAAATAATTAACATTATACATAATGTGCAAATTTGAACATTACCATCGTGATCGGCACATTTTTTAAATTTAAAAACATATTTATCCCAGACCAAAATGATAACATTTTCCAACCTGTACTCCAGCTCTTCCTTCGTCTACTCTAATATTATATATTTTAAATTTTACCATCAACCGCCGCGCGTCGTTTGCTTTTTCTTACAACCACCAGAGGCACGTCGGTTCTAGTCCAGTAGAATGAGTTAAATCCTGAAGACTGTGGATGAAAGATCATCAACAATAGATTGGAACCTATTCAAAAGCTCTTGTCATCGGCTCCCGATAAGTTGATCAATACTATATTCTGCAACTGTACCAAAAGCTGTAATGCTAGTTGTAGTTGCAGAAAACTAGGTCTCCGCGGTTCTGCAGTATGTGGGCAATCTTGTTTGAACGCCGCGACAGAAGAAATAGATAGTAACAACGGAGCTATAGATGAAGATATAGTTGAAAATACGATACCACCAACTGATCAGTCAATTGACGAAGCTCTTTATGAAGAAGACGACAAAGTTGACACGGAATTAGATCTGCTAGAAGAGAATAAATGATTTATGCAAAGGGTTGTTTTGAGTGTCAGATGTGGATTAGGCCAAATGTTTGTTACTGTTAAAAAAATACAGACTTGTATCTTTCCGTAACTTTTACTCAAAAAAGATTGATCCTACGAAAAAAAGTGTAATGACCTTTCTTGTGAGAATTTTTTAAATAATGTTTTTGCTCATAACTATTTTTGTCGAAAAAGTGATACTTTTCGAGATAATGGCAAAAAACTGAAAATTTCCCAATTAACCCCCCTCAAAAAAAAACATGGCTCAAATTGCTCGAACTTCTCAGGATGTATTAAGGGTACCTCAATGAAGGTCTCCACAAAAAAACAGATTGCTCGTAATTTTTTCCAGTCGAAATGTCTTCATTTACTGGGATAGAATATGTAAATTCAACTAGACATCCATAATATATGTGCCTCTAGTTATTAAACAAAGAAACCCACCGTTGTCCAATTTTATTAGTTGACCGTCATTTTAAAAGTTGACATATTTTCTTATAATATTAATGAAATTAAATTTAAGAAAAAATTATAATAATTAGATAGACATATAATTTATTTGTATACACGTGCTCTACCTTATAACTGGAGAATGAATTTTATGTCTTATTAAATAAAAAATTAAACAAAGTAAAAATAAATACACTTATAGTATTATAAAAGTGTGTTATCGTCAACAAGTTTTTAATTAACCAACACTTGAAACAACAAAATAACTAAGAATTAGCACTAATAAATCAATAATCGAAATATTATCACAGAATCTCAAAGATGCTACTTACACGATGAGCGTGCATTTTGTTTGTTTATTATTGGATGACCAGTATCTGCTGAATTTCATTAAAACTTGTTTGTCAAGTGACACCACATTTTTACCCAATAGCGTGTTATCTAAAATTGCTGCAGAAAATCGTGTAAACACATTTTTCATTCCGTAATACACTCAACAATAAATTTATGCATCATATCGACTGACATCATAAATTAATGCGTAATTAATATATGACTCTGTTGATTATTAAAAAGAATACGTTATCTTAGTATGGTGACCAAAATATCTCATTATTTCATTGTATAGATGTTTATATTTTATATATAACAATACATTTTTCTCTTAAATTTTCGGAACTGCTTTGGATCCTCCTATATTCGCCACCAATGCAAAGGCCATAGCCGTCTAAGCATAGTAAAATACCCTTGACGCAAAACTGCTAATTTTTTTTTGTATAGTATGTATAAGGACTGATTGTAGTTCTGCAGAATTTTAGCTTTCTAAAATTTATAGTTTTCGAGTAAAAAAATAAATAAATTTTTTTTTCCAAACTGAATTGACCAATTTACTTGTGCTTTATATATACTATATATCTACTTTAGGTGGATTAGTAATCAAAAAATCAAGCTAATATTCCTCAAAGAAATATGAATTTCAATTTTTTTTATTTTAAAAAAATATATTTTTAGCACTTCAACATTAGGGACACCCACCGTTTTTTTTAATAATTTGTCATTTAGTGCTCTCTAACATATATTTTTACGGAATAGTTTCAATTATGAACATATTGAAAAATAAAAAAAAATATCAGATAAGAAGTAATATTTACGTATATTAAGCATATCAATTATTATTATTAAATAGAAACATAAAACAACATTCCTGTGTATTAACCTTCATCACTAGCGCTAATAGTCGATGCCAAGCTATCATATGAGAAATAAGCAAAAAGGGGTGATTTTTGGCGGTTTCAGGGGGTGCACATGACTAAAAACTTTTTCGCCCCGTTATTCGTGTTCAGCGTTCGAAAACGTGGGAGGGAAAGGTTTCGTAACTTTAGCACGATTTTGCTCTTTCTCGAGAAAATCCCGACTCTTTACTTGCACTATTAGTGAACTACCTTTATGTGAATTTTTCAGGAGAAACCACTAATTGCAGGAGATTAGGCTTGCAATATACTATTGAAGCACAAAATTTGAGGAAAATCATTTTAGACAATTTTTTAGAAAATAGAGATTTTCGATTCTTTCGCGTCAGTAAACTATACTTAATCTTAAGGTTAGGTGAAAAATGAAAAAATGGTATGGAGATATTTGTAAGCGGACTTTAGATATCGAATTTAAACGAAATTAGTCGATTGGTTTCGGTGCTAAGCTACATACAGCCATACAGCCACACATTTTTTCTAAATCATTTTTTAGTGTCTGAGAGTGAATAGTTGAATAAAATGATTTTTTTGTTTGAAAATTGTTATTTCCTTACTTTTGCAACTAAACTCCGTATTTAAACTTTTCTTCATGGTTAAAAAAACTTTGTTAAATAAAATTTTCAATAAAAATGTGAAAAAAAATGTAGTTTGCTTAATGTCGATTTTCTAATTTTTATAATACTCTGTATAATTTATATTAAGTTTGATAACTGTTTATCACTCCCTAAGACAAGCAAAACTTCTTATAAAGAATTAATTTCTTTCGGCAAATCAAAAATAAGAAAGTTTACAAAAGTGCGGTACTCCATCCAGGAACACATTGTATATAAAAGAAGCAAAACTTTTTACAAAAATCTATATTTTTTATAAAAAAAAAGAATTTCTGCCCCTTGTAATCTCAGTCCAACGACACATTGTATATTACCACAGCAAAATTTTAAATAACTGAAGTAATACCCAACGAAGCCTGGCATTTCATTAATGCAGTTCACAAAACAAAATCATCTCAGTATCGACTCCGACCCGTGCCTACTGAGATATAACTTCGGTTTTTGGCATTCTAATACGGGATCTGCATATTCATACAAACGAGTGAAATCCGAACAAAGACGCATCGATATCTACGTTAGCGCTAGAAAAGGACATGCAAAAAGTATGGATCATTTTGATGCCACTGTTCTTAATCCACTGTCCTGCAGTAGCGAAATCCTGCTACTGAGGACTGTTCGAAATATAGAAGCTTAACTCCTTGCTGTTTCATTCAGTGGATGTTATTTATTAACTTGGTATCGCTCCAGCTCTGTCTCCGCTTATTTTTTTCCATTTGGCAAGAGCAAGAGGTAGACTTACGTAGCAGGAACACTGGACATTTTAAAGAACGTCACGTCAAGTATGTATGTGTGTAGCGTTTGATATCTGCGATTGTGCAGGCAATTTTGAGTTTCAGGTGACTTTACGGGATGTATGTTTACCCTTCTATAAGTAGTTAATCTTTGGCGAAATTAGGTATTTTAAATTTCGCTTATTCTGCTTCGCTTTTTTTGGTAATCTTGGTTTAATAACGGCGGACAAATTCAGTATTAACTGCGATGGAGTGAATATAATATTACAATATTGTTTAAAATAATTTTTGAATTTGATATAAATAAACATTCAAATAATAAGTACAATCTTTATTGGATTAACTATGTAAAAAATGATATACAGAACACAAAGAGAATTTGTCCGTTATAAGATAAATATTCTTTCAAAATTCCACCCAGAAACACATACAAAAGTAAATATATTTTTTATAACTATCACTATGTAAAAAGCAAAATGTAATGGAGGCGCATAAATAAAATACTTCAAAAATTATTTTACAATATACACAGTTAAGTAGGCAACATACATTGTGATTTAAAACATATAACAATTTTTTTTTTGGTGAGAAATTGACACATATTTGTATTTAACTTTGGAAATATTTGGCATGCGACTAGTTAATGATTTAAAAAATGTATGGTTATTTTAATAATTGACTGAGACATAACTAAAAGAAGATTCAAATTTAGAAATGTCATGCCTGAATATACTAATAGTCTATGTAATGAAGCATTATAAGACGAATAAGACGAATTTTTTGTAAATATTTCGTGCAAAGTCGAGATTTACCTTCCTCCCCCATTTTCGAGGGTGCTGAACATGATGCAAGTGGTGGGAGAAGTTTTTGACCGCCGCAACCCCCTGAAACGGCCAAAAACCACCTCTTTTATGGTCATTTTATGTTTTCATACATAAACGGGTCTGGGGAGTGATTTATTGGCGGGTTATACTTGAAACGACATGGAAGGGGCTTATAGAGTAAGTGGAATCCAGACAGCAGGCCTACGGGGTTGATTAAACCCTCCCGGAAAATCTTTTTTTTTTCAAATGATTCGGTTCAAACGCATATCCTCCCATTTTCGGGGTCGCTGATCACGGAAAAAATATACATTTTTAGCTCCAATTTCTCCTCATCCCTCAAACTGGCAGAAACCATCCCTCACTCACCAGAAAGCATGCTATTCAGGATTTACAGGTTTTTCGACATCATCGTTATTCCTATGCATATCCCTTACCTCGAAGGTGGTAGCGATATCAGGGGTTACTTCAACCATTCCAAGGGGGTGTAAAATTCATTAATTACACTTTAGTTCGTCAATACGCCCTCCCTCGTTTTCGCAGGAGCTGATCACGATAAAAATATTCACCTTCATCTCCGACTCTGCTCAACTCCTATAATGATAAAGATGTATTTACAGAGGACAGAGCAGATGACGATGGCGATAATGATGATGATTTTTATTTTAATTTAATCCCTGAAGTTGGTTTAAGCTCACTGAAACGGCGGATGAAGAAGAAGAAAAAGAAGAGATCCGTGCGATGTGCATATTGAGGAATATGAAGATTGTTATGCTATTTGTAAAAGACCTAGGTTTTTTAAATTAATTGTAAGCAAATAATTTAGTCATACAAATATTTTCATGTAACTCTTTGAATATACAACATTGCCATTGACGACAAAATTTATTAATCATTGCTCCTCTATGAATAAATCATTATACCCTTCTCAGCAACCTACTCAACCATCACCCCAGCGATAACTGGTGGATGAGGGTAAGTTTCCGTCCATTATAGGGGTTGAGGAGAGTCGGAGATGAAGGTGAATATTTGATAGTAATCAGTGCCTGTGAAAATGGGGGAGGGCATATTGACGATCCAAAGTGTATTTGATGAAACCCCTTGGAAGGGTTGAAGGTCGTCAATACCTTATCTTCCGTGAAAAATGAAGGGATTTGCACAGGAATAACGATCATGTTAAGGGAAGAGGTTCGGCAAAATTTCCAGGTTGGGGGTAGCTCGTCTCCTGGCGTCGGTGATAGGCCCTGGTAGCGGAAATAGGCCGACGTTAAACAGTTAAAAAAAAAAAACGATCATGTTTCGAAAAACCTGTAAATCCTGGATAGCATGCTTTCTGGTGAGTGAGGGGTGGTTTCTGCCCGTTTGAGGGATGAGGAGGATGGTGGAGCCACAAATGAATATTCATCCCTCCGAAAGCGGAGGGATACGCTTTTGAACAGAATCATTTGAAAATAAAATGATTTTCCACCCCTCGGGAGAGTTGAATCAAACCCTGGGCCTTCTGTCTGGATTCCATTTATATATAAGCCTCGTCCATATTATTTCAAGTAAAATGCGTCGATAAATCACTCCCCAGAACCGTTCATATATGAAAACATAAAGGGATCCATAGAAGGGGTGGTTTTTGGCCGTTTCAGAGGGTTGTGACGGTCAAAAACTTCTCCTACCACTTGCATCGTGTTCAGCACCCTCGAAAACGGGGTGGGAAGGTAAACACTAGTTTTGTTTGAGTTATTTAATTTTCTAATTAAAACCTCTAAGAAAGGAAATTCATTATTATTTTTATTTCTCTTGTAAAATTAATTTGTTTTTTTTTCGACAATCTGATTTAAAAAATCACTTACATGTTGGTTGCTGAAAGGTCATGTAGCAAAAAATGTCATTATTATTTTGCCGCTTCGTCGTTATTTTAAGTACGATTTAGATCTTTTTTTTTAAGACCTCTGAAAAGTGCATTCTTGCGGCACATTACATTTTATAAAACATAAAAGCTCGGCCTACTGCGGTATTTTTTCCGGCAGGAAATTAAGAAATCGTATTAGGGATTTTTTTATTTCTTCGAGGACGTAGGCAACCTCTCAAATGGTTTTTTTACCAAATTTCGTGAAAAACTATTATTTTGGATTTTTCTTGAGCGACATCTGTAAGTCCCATTTTACTTGAAGCCACCCCCATAAAAAGTTTATTTTAGGTCCAATTTAGATTGTTTTTTTTAAACGTAGGTCTCTGAAAAGTGAATTATTGTGATACATTCAATTTTATAAAACGTAAAAGCTCGGCCCACAGCGGGTCTCTTCTCGGCGTGGACAATGAAGAGATCTCAGTTCCCATTATTTACTGAACCTCTTGGGCAGTCAGACGATACACACGTGTTATGAAAATAGCAATAAACCCTAAAAATACAAGTTAATATTCTTTCTTAAAAGAGGCTGCAAATAAAGCAAGTGTGCAAGATAGTGTTCAAGTGGTGACATAAACATAAACAACATATTTAATATAAGTGGTGTTTTGTATCAGTTTACCCTCTTCTTACAACGCTGTGAAAAGTCAAGTGAAATAACGGCACTAATAATAATTGATAAAAATATAAACCTAGCACAGGTCTGTATTAACCTTCATGGTAAACCACAGGAGAACAAGAAATAATAAAGAAGAGGAGATGAGTTCAGACACTACAAAGAAGGAACTATTAGAAATTAAAAAAACACTTAATCAAATAAACTCGAAGTTGGAAGATATCAACGAGATGAAAAAATCTACAGAGTTTATAAGCAACCAATACGATGAAATGAAGGAGACTCTGGAGAAGAACAATGACCTAATAGCAAAATTAACTACCACAATTACGAAAATGACTAAAGAAAACGAAGAGAAAGATAAAGTTATTTTTGATTTAAAATTAAGAATAAATAAACTGGAACAATATGACAAGAAAAGTAACGTGGAAATATTCAATGTTCCAGAAAGAGATAATGAAAACGTGGACGAAATTGTCAAGCAAGTTGCAACAGAAATTAATGTAGAACTAACGGAGAGTGATGTTGAAAGTGTACGACGAATTCATTCCAAACAAAAACAAAAACCCGGCTCAATCGTAGTTGAATTTGCCACAAAGAAAAAAAGGAACGAATTTATAAGTAAGAAAAATGCAGTCATAAATAAAGGCACCCCGCAGGAAACTAAGATATATATTAATGAAAATCTTACTCAGTATTATAGAAATCTTTTATTCCTTACGAAGAATATTGCACGCGAAAATAACTTTAAATATGTGTGGTTCAGAAGAGAGCAAGTGCTAGTTAGGAAAAGTGACAACAGTTCAGTGATAAGTGTCCAAACTGAAGCTGCCCTATCAACAAATTGTAAATATTACAGGAGTCACGAACAAACCTTTTACTAGGTTTCTGTGGCTTAACTGTTTATTTTTGTACAATTTCTATACATTTTTGCACAAATAAAAACTTATTCTATTCTATTCTATCTCATTAGAGATTTATGTATTTCAAATCTGAGTACTCCACTGGATTGGGTAACCCCTCAAATAAGTGCAAAAATACCTATTTTTGGATTTTTCCCGTAATAAATAAGAATTCTGAAATTATCAATGAAAATCCACTGTTGTACCGGATTGTGTGTTTAAAAAGTGCCTAGACTCAAACAACTGACAAAGAAATGTTTAATCGTCAGTTTGTGTAGGTTTACTTATTTAAACTTCTGGCACAAGCATTGTATGTATCTAAATTAAACCATTAAAGGTGCTGATAGTCTAAGATCCGTCTAAGAGCGACCTTCACCGATCAGGTAACCGAATGAAATCTATTTTTTATGAAAAAAAAAATGCTAACAAAAGTAGCGGTGATGGGTTGCTTAACGAAATATGTTCAAGGCTTTATTTAAGGCTATATTCAAAGCTATATTTAATTGAAAGTAATATATACTATATTTAATTGAAAATACTATATACTATATTTAATTGAAAATACACCACAAGGTACCACTTTCGATTCACCTATTTAAACCCAGCAACGCGGCGAGCGTAGAGGCGATATCTCGTTGAAGCAACGTCAAGCGCGGTTAGTACTTGGATGAGGTCCCATCTTGGATAATACAGCGTTCTCGTCCCACTTTCTAGTGGCTTGTATATCAGTGTATACGCGGAAGTTATGTAATTTCAGACGAGGATTACGTAGTGGATATACCATCCTTTGGAGGGGATGTAAAGTAGGCGGTCCCTTGTCTATTAAATGTTAGGCAAGTAAAAGATCCCTACTCTTCTTAAGGGAAGAGGTTCGGCAAAATTTCCAGGTTGGGGGTAGCTCGTCTCCTGGCGTCGGTGATAGGCCCTGGTAGTGGAAATAGGCCGACGTTAAATAGTTAATAAAAAAAAACCTAGCAACCGTATAGCCTTGAACGGAAAAAGGTAAGCAACCCTATGTTTACATATTCTATAGGTTTCTTACTTTCGATTAGTGTTAAATTTTTTTGGTTATAAGATCAGTGAAGATATGGAAAAAAAAATAATGATTGAATTTTCAATTAAATATAACCTTGAACATATTTCGTTAAGCAAACCATCACCATTACTTTTGTTATCATATTTTTTTCCACAAAAAATAGATTTCATTTGGTTACCTGATCGGTGAAGGTCGTTCTTAGTACGGATCCTGTACTATGACATTAATCGGCGGGCGATTTGGATATCTTATATTAAATTCTCGAGCTGATTCTCTTTATGATCTCGTATTATCAACAGCAATTTTAATAATATCTAGATAACTCAACTTTTGCGCTGCAGTAATTGTTATTGCAATGAGAAAATAAAAAATAAAACCTACACAAATTAACAAATAAACCTTCCGTTGTTAGCTGTTTGAGTCAAGGTACCCTTTTAAATACACAATCCAGTGGAACAGTGGATTTTCACTGACAATTTCAGAATTCTTATTTCTTATGGGAAAAATCCAAAAATAGGTATTTTTTTGATTAAAGGTATAAACCCATTTGAAGGGTTGTCGAATCTAGTGAAGTACTCAGATTTGAAATTAGAAAACAGCTAATAAGATTTCTTCATTTTACGCCCCGAAAAAAGACCGCAGTGGACCGAGATTTTATGTTTTATAAAAATGTCATGTACCATAAGAATGTACTTTTCAGTGGCCCACGTTAAAAAAAAACAAACTAAATCGGACCTAAAATAAACTTTTATGAGGGTGGTTCCAAGCAAAATGGGACACACTGTATATACATACATATATCTCCGTCATATATTATAAATAAAGTTATTTATATTATTTTCCTTCAAATTTTCCATAAAAATGTTTACTTGATATTGGAGATAATGAGGAACCCATAACCATATTAAAATCTTGTTGATAGAAGTTATTATTTAATTACAAAGATTAAGTAATTCCATCATCTTGCCATTTATTTTTAGTTGATATTAACATTCTTTTTTAATGATATATTTGTAAAACGGTTTACTACATCAAAATTCGTCAGATGATAAGTATTAAAAATATTTTCTAATAATTTTTTCGAAAAACGTTTGTTTTAGAAATAATTCCATACACAGATGGTTTATCGGATATATTACTAAGAATCGGAAAAATGTTTTCTGTATGAATGGTTTTTCAGATTTGTTTTATCTGTGTCGGTACATATTGGCTCAAAATTGGCAAATTGTACTTACAGTGTTCTTTTTGAATGTAATAAACATGAGGTAGCACAGTGGTCAATTTGTCATATTTAGGAGGGATTTTTTTTTATTCATAGGCGTCCGATTCTAGAATGGAAAAAAGGATTTGTGTTCAGCATCCCAAAAAAACATAATTCCATTGAGAAACCTTCTACCGGAATCAAGTTACCGAAAAACTACCATTTGATCAGGCTAATATTAAATTCTCGAGCTAATTCTCTTTATGATCTCGTATTATCAACAGCAATTTTAATAATATCTAGATAACTCAACTTTTGCGCTGCAATAATTGTTATTGCAATGAGAAAATAAAAAATAAAACCTACACAAATTGACAAATAAACCTTCCGTTGTCAGTTGTTTGAGTCAATACACAATCCAGTGCAACAGTAGATTTTCACTGACAATTTCAGAATTCTTATTTCTTACGAGAAAAATCCAAAAATAGGTATTTTTTGATGAAAGGTATAAACCCGTCGAATCCAGTAATGTACTCAGTAGTGATGGGCAATACGACTCTTTTCAAAGATTCGTATCGTATGCAGAAAGATTCGTATCAGAAGTTTCGTATTTGTATTTCGTACTAAACGTATATCAAGATGCTAGTATGCGCGAAAATCAAACTGCGCGTAATTGTACAATTGAATTGGTATATCGTATATTTGCCTATGCAACAACATTTTGGTCTTAAATCCTTAAAACTATTGAGAAATATAAACAGATGTGTGACAGTCTATTTTTTTTTTTTTTTTTTTAGTCGTTATGTATTGTGAATCTCGACAGGAGAACAGAAGTTGCAAAGGGTTAACGCATAAAACGTATGTACCCATACGAAATCGAACCGCATTGTTCGCATTAGGTCAGTATGCACTGGATACGAATACGAAACCGTATCCATTGTACAGATTCGTACCATACGTATCATCGGAAAGAGTCGTATTATTATACGATTCATACAAATACGACACATCACTAGTACTCAGATTTGAAATTAAAAAACAGCTAATAAGATTTCTTCATTTTACGCCCCGAAAAAAGACCGCAGTGGCCCGAGCTTTTATGTTTTTATAAAAATATAGTGTACCATAAAAATGTACTTTTCAGTGGCCCACGTTAAAAAAAAAAACAAACTAAATCGGACCTAAAATAAATTTTTATGGGGGTGGTTTCAAGCAAAATGGGACACACTGTACATATATCCGTCATATATTATAAATAAAGTTATTAATATTATTTTCCTTCAAATTTTCCAAAAAAATGTTTACTTGATATTGGAGATAATGAGGAACCCATGACCATATAAAAGTCTTGTTGATAGAAGTTATTAATTAATTACAAAGATTAAGTAATTCCATTATCTTGCCATTTATTTTTAGTTGATATTAACATTTTTTTTAATGATATATTTGTAAAACGGTTTACTACATCAAAACTCGTCAGATGATAAGTATTAGAATTACTTTCTCATAGTTTTTTCGAAAAACGTTTGCTTTAGAAATAATTCCATATACAGATGGTTTATCGGATAAATTGCAAAGAATCGGAAAAACGTTTTCTGTATGAATGGTTTTTCAAACAGGCATTGTTAGGATTTGTTTTATCTGTGTCGGTACATATTGGCTCAAAATTGGCAAATTGCACTTACAGTGTTCTTTGTGAATGTAATAAACATGACGTAGCACAGTGGTCAATTTGTCATATTTAGGAGGGAATTTTTTTTATTCATAGGCGTCCGATTCTAGAATGGAAAAAGGAGGTCGCTTAAAAAAAAGTATTAGCGATATTTTTAGAAAAAACTATTAAGATATTCTTAATTTACATATTTAGAAACCCCTTTGTACGAGATTACATCGTAGTAGGTTCAAAGGTGTTTGAGATAGGGCCGTCAAAAAAAAATTGTTTCTCAGTTAAAAATAATTTTTATCCGTAAAACGGATTCTCACGTGAAAAAATGTATTCTTCATTTTTTGGTTAGAATTATGGATTGTACTTGATTTTGCAGCAAAATAATTATTTATTTAATAAAGCAAAAATTCTAATTCGTAGATACCTACTATTTTTCTAACAAATAATCTTCAATAAAGACCTAAGTAAGCCATGAAAACAAAAGTTATTGCAAGTGTAAATTTAATTATATAATTATTTGCGTTTCTATGTAACCACCATCATTCCAAATACATGGCTGAATTCTGTTTCTTATAATATGGCGTATAACTTTTCTAATCTCAGCCGGAGTGATTTCTGAACTGAACTCTTCTTGGCTACGTGATCTGCTCTTATACAGGGTGGATCATTAATACCCAATAAACATATGATGTGCAGAACTAATGCATTACATATGTAAGGCATATTCCAATGTGCACGGTACGTTATGTAACATGTAAAGTATGTGCATGGCATATAACTAAGTAGTAGATGAATTTTGTAATGTGCATTGAATATACAGTGTATATACTTAAAGTAAAGTACTTTTTTTGTAATGTAATGGATATGCACTGAACAAGCCAATTAGCATATTTCATAAAAAACATTTTTATAATTAAAAGAACAGTACATCCGCGATTTTTAAGATTATTTATTTAAATTAATTTTTTTTATTCATTTTAGCATGTAGGTACCTATTCAAAACAACTCGATTTAGTATATATTAATCTGAATTATGATATATAAATTAATTTTCCTGCCGTAAGGGAATAACATATAGTCGAAAAAAATATATATGCAAATTAGTAGGTTCTTTCCAAATATAAAAAAACACCCGCAAGTAATATTTCAGTTATTAATTTAATCATGCATGTGTATAGCAGTTTGAATTTCGCGGTCACTTGGATGTACGCTAAGAAGGATAGCAACACGCATTCGCAATGGTGTCTAGCCGTCTATCATTAAAAATACTGTTTATATGTTTTTAAGTTTTTAGTGCCACCCAAGAACAACTTCCCTTGTAAGAATAATTGTGTTGTGCCCGTTTCTAAGTAGTAAGTATCAAGTGTATTGTGTAATTCCAGTAATATTAATATGCCATTAGATCTCTCGTTAGACAAGACGTTTTCTTCGTTTTGGATATGGTCGTGATTCGTGCGTTTCTAATTTCACCAAAAGATTCAATGATGTTTAGGTTTAACAAAATCAATTTATACAAATAGTGTTGAATGCTATTGTTATATATAAACGATTTGGTCACTGTTGCCTCATTTTGTGTAAAAAGAAAACATGTCAATAACCTACTAAACCTAAAAAATGTACTAATGTCTTTAAAATACTTTAATTTTAAACCAAAAATCAGCAAATAATTCTTATTTTAGACTAGAACACAAAATGTTATACAGAATATGTACACACATATAATCGAAATTTTGGAAAATATTAAAATGGAGGTCATGCGAGGTCATATCTCCCAAGTAGCACAAAAATATTGCTATTAGAAGGAAATGTTATATATCTGATTTATTAGTGTCTTTGAAGATTTATTATTTATTATTTATTATTTAATACTGTCGATGGACATAAATTACTGTAGAAACAAGTGTGCTTTATTATTGTGCTATATGGAAATGTAACTTAAATGTTTTTAATGTTCTAACCCACTAGTTTGAATTACGTCACTCGCTTGCTGCTAATGTATCAAAATTCATCCTCATAGTTAATATAAGATTCATATATTCAATAAGGAAATTGAGAGACAACGAGGGAGACAATAAAGAATAATACATACATTTAGTACACATATTTATTTTATGTAGTTTATTTCTAAAATAAAAATTTCATATATAAAATGTATTTAATATGAAAGTGTATGTCCTAATTATCTTTCACTTACACTGTAAAAACGATGTAAATTTACCATCGTTGCGTGTAAATTTCCCATGTAATTTTACCCGCAAAGAGACAGGAAAATTTCCATTTAACATGGAGAATTACCCCAAAATATAAGGGAAATAAAAATTTCCCACTCTCTTTGCGGGTAAAATTCCATTACTATTGGGGGTAAATTTAGTATGGAAAAAAAATCCTGTCTGGATAAGGGGTAATAAAATTGCCCCTTATCCAGACAGGTTTTTTTTCATAGTAAATTTACCCCCAATAGTAATGGAATTTTACTCGTAAAGAGAGTGGAAAATTTCCTTATATTTTGGGGTAATTCTAAATGTTAAATGGAAATTTTCCTGTCTCTTTGCGGGCAAAAATACATGGGAATTTTACACGCAACGATGCTAAATTTACATCATTTTTTACAGTATAGATTACATGTGCATAGAATATGCTTAACAGATATGGGAACATGAAAAGACCATGCATTGCATATATAAACGGATAGTGCAATGTATATGACATGAACATGTGTGGACCGGTCACTTTGCATTTAAATTCCATGTGAAAAGCATATGCTTAACACAGGCAATGTATATCATTCAAGTGCGCAAGAAACATGAAAAGAACATGCATTGCATATATAAATGTTTATTAGGTAGTAGGCCATAGTTCAAGTATAGATTCCTTGGAACAAAATATGAGGATTTAACCAAACATGCCTTAGTAAATTGTTGCTGTGGAAAAATATACAGGGTGTCAAAATTGTAATTTTTTTCTTTTTTTTTTTGCAATGTCTCAACTACCTCTTGACTGATTTTCTCCCAATTTGGAAAGGAAACATTTTTTAAGCTAAGAAACAATTAGTTATGTATTACATCACACTAGCCCATGGAGGGCGCCTCATGAGCTATATCTGATGATGATTTTTTTTTCTCTTTTTTTACGAAACGTAGCGGCACTTTTGACTAGAAAATCTCATGCAGGAGTCATTTCTACGTAAAAAAATTACACTTGATAGAACTTGAAAATTCCAGCCGTTTTCGAGAAGACTGCCGCATAGGTCTCAAGAATTCTTTGAAAATAAACTCAATTTGAAAAGAGCAAATTGTATTTAGTTCTGTCATTTATGTACAATTTCATTATTTTGACATTTTCACAGAAGTAAGACGTCACCAAAGCACACTTTTCAATAAATACAATTTATCCTTTTCAAACCGACTGTATACCATATTTTTTAAATGACCCAACAAGTAGAAATCAAGTGATACCAAAGTTGACTTCCCTTCCCCACCCCCTGGAAGTGGGGTGAGGTATCTTTCAAATCTCAAATATCTCGAGTTATTCAAGTAATTGCAAAATCTGACTTTTTGCGATTACAACGTCTTCTGTCACGAATCGAAAAAAATGTTTCGAACAAAACCTACCTACTTATTCGACCGTTTCAGACTTTCCATACACCCAGCAAATTGTAAATCTGAAATAAATAACATCTGCTTAACAGAAGTTATCTTATGTTTACAAGAAATAGTCTGCATACATACAAACACACACATACGCACATACATACATACACAAACATTTTTTATTCGATATTTGAATTCAACGTCTTATGAAAATGATTTCTTTACAAACATTTTGTTTCTAGTATAATCTAAACAATTTTATCTGGATATAAGTTATAAGATACCGATTTAATTAATTCAATTAGGTATAATGTTAGTAACCGACAAATACTCCGGCTTTTCATGATACTACATATAGGCATACAATGAAAAAAATATAAAATAATAAATAATAAAATTTGACCTAATTTCTTATATATCTGAATGATTTCAGATCAATGTGTAAAATTGTTATGAATATAATACTTGAAATATATCATGTTTACGCACTACTATGAATGATCTTATTTCTCGTGCCTTGGGAGTGTGTGATAGGGAAGTATTAAATGATATCGACAACACTTTTAAATATAATTATCTGGACGTTTATCGGAGATAATAAAGATTAATGTTTAAAATTAGACACGCTTATATGAAAAGGATTAATTAACACCTGCTGAATAATTTCAAATACTACACAAGCATACTTAAGAAAGTGTAAACAATATTGTAGCATGCAAGTAATGACGACTTAATAATTATTACACCTATTTGATTTAATAACAAGTACATTATAATAATACTCATTAATAGTCGTAGAAAAAATATCTGTACAGAAATACTGAACTCAAATATGAAATAAAAAAATCTGTGTCTGTATGTATGTATGTAGCTATGTGTATGTGTAGACCATTTCTTGTAAACACGATAACTTCTTTTATACATCAAATCTTTATTTCAGATTTGGGACATATGTAAAAAGCATAGCAGAAAACGGTCTATTAAAATTGTACTGTTCCATATCCGTTATACAGGCCGATAGAGGCAGTTGTGTAAACTCTCATCTTTTATGTAAACTATGTTTTAATATAATTCTAGAGCAAAGTGTTACTGTTTTAAACGTTACTGTAAATAACAAATATGGAACATATATAAAATTGAACAGTAGAATGCTTTCTATTGAAATTCATCATGTCCGTCATACAGGATGATCGCCATATGCGTGTAAACTATCATGTATTATATAAACTATGCTTTATTATATTTTTAGAGCAACATGTTACAGAAGTTTTTGGTTAAAAACAACAAAATGCAAAGATGTACAAGATATCTAAATCGTAATATATGGTGTGTTTTTCAGGTTCGGACAAAATATACGTAGGTTAGATGATACACCTATTAATTTTACTTCAACGTCTTAATAAAATATTTTTAATAAAACCAGTATGAAAAGAATGGATATTGCAGTTGGGAGTTGCCGAATACCTATCAATATGATTAGCTTCTGGTAGACATAAGAATTTAATTTCAGTATGTAAAATGGCATGATAGAATTGAAACTGAGCCATACCCATCATATACGATAATCTCCAAAAACATGTAAACTGTTGCATGAACTGTGTTTTATTATAATTTTAGAGCAAAATGTTGCTAAGGTTTTCGTTTAAGCACAAAAAATAGGAAAATATATAAAATATCGGAACTGTAGTATACAGAGAGTCTCTCAGGTTTAAAACGAGGGGCAAACCGTGAAGGAAATCTGGTGTACACTCAGAAGAAAATCCTAGGAAATCTTAAGAAAATCCGAGGAAATCTGAGGATATCCGAGGAAATCTGTGTAATCTTCATCAAAGAGGAAATCTGGTGTACACAATTTTGGGTTTAAACCAACTTTATATATCAATTTTACTGTAGCACGAAATATTTATATTTAGTAACACTATTACGAAACGAATGAAAGTTGTCGAGTACCCATTTCCACAATAGAAATAAAAAACGCTGCTTAGGAATCAGTATTTCCTCGTCCAAATTTCTTATTCAAGCCCACCACTACCGCCCCCAACGCATTATTAAAGAGGTTGATAGTAGGGGAGCCTGATGCTAAAAAATTTTGAGCCCTTTGGTTCTTATATGCGCACTAAATCATAATTTTGTGTTTTTACATTTAATAATGGGGTGAGGACTGTAATGGGGTGATAATAGAAGTGGTTTATGGTATAAAATTTTGAGACCTTGGTTCCTCAAAAAAAATCAAAAATCCAATTCTATGGACTCTTACTTGCTTTCTTCGCAAATTTACCACCATTGACCCCCCAACTCTACAACGGAATAAGATCAAAATACCATCTGTTTCCAGATCTCATTATAATACATAGATGTACCAAATTTCAAATCAATATCATAAACCGTTCCACGCGCACAAAAAAAAGTTACATACTGACCGACAGCTAGACGAATTTTTTTTGCCAAACGTAAAATCTCGAAAATTTATGACATTCTATGCTTATTTGAGTAAAAAAAAATGTAAAACGTTTCTCATCGTTACTAGGTAAAATACTCCCTATCGAAATTGGGCCATATCGGTCATGCAGAGCGTTCACCAGAGGTGTGAACACTCTTCTCTTTTATATAAATTATGTTTTATTATAACTTTAAAGCAAAATATGACTAAGGTTTTTCATTAAGCAGACAAGAATATGAAGATATCTGAACCGCGCTATACCGAGTGTCTCTGAAGTTCGAACCAACTTCATGTAGATTAGATGATATATCGATTTTACCTTACAATATTCAGATATTTTTATTGTCTGTTCAGTAAGTTCTAAAAGTTTATGTAGACAAACAAGTATGTGTGTATTATCACGGGACCATGCCGTAATGCCTCCTCAGTGGTTGCATTTGATATTTGGTTTGCATTTGACAATTACTCTCAGAGCTTTAGTGGATTGTGCGAGTCGGAAAAGCACCCTAAAAACCCGACTATTGTCTGATACAACCAAAGTAGTTCTCCCCTTCCCCCCGTTTTCGAGGATTCTGAACACTGTGGTGGTGGCAGAATTTCTCGCAAATGGCCAAAAACCATCCTCAAACGGTCAAACGCGTATTGATAATGTTTCACGGAATCTAACTTATTGGTCTCCCGTTTTCGAACATGCCAATTATGAGGAGGACCCTGAGACGCGTGCCTGACACCCACCCTTTTCCTCAACGGCCAATAACCACCCTCCAAAGGGGTGAAAGAACGCTCTCTCTCGATTGCTTGAAACTTGCTCACCCCATTAATTGCAAAAATACCTTCAATAAAATTATTTTTTATAATATATTATAATTAAATAAATAAACATATTTTTCCCAAACAATGTGTACAAAAAAATATATATATTCATCTTTTTTCAGCTCCACAGTAAATTAAGATGACTACTTTGTTGACGAGATCGAGGTGACATCTTAATGTTTTTTCATGTGTAGCATTGCCCGAGGGTACGCTGAGAACGCACTTTCACCTCTTTGGAGAGTTGTTATTGGCCATTTACGGGGGTGGGTCGCCCCGGGGAGGAATTCCACCATCACCACTGTGTTCAGCATCCTAGAAAACGGGGGATCACCAAACAATTATAATACGCGTTTGACCCTATTTGGGGGGTGGTTGTTGGCCGTTCGTGGCGGTGGCCGTTCGTGGCGGTGGGTCACCCCAACGAGAAATTCTGCCACCACCACGGTGTTCATCATCCTCGAAAACGGGAGATAACCAAGTAGATAGCCAAGATAACCAAGTAGGAGTCCTTCAAACAATTATAATACGCGTTTGACCCCGTTTGAGGGTGGTTTTTGGCCGTTTATGGGAGTGGGTCACCTCAATGAGAAATTCTGTCACCACCACCACGGTGTTCAGCATCCTCGAAAACGGGAGATAACCAAGTAGATAGCCAAGATAACCAAGTAGGAGTCCTTCAAACAATTATAATACGCGTTTGACCCCGTTTGAGGGTGGTTTTTGGCCGTTTATGGGAGTGGGTCACCCCAACGAGAAATTCTGCCACCACCACGGTGTTCAGCATCCTCGAAAACGGGAGATAACCAAGTAGATAGCCAAGATAACCAAGTAGGAGTCCTTCAAACAATTATAATACGCGTTTGACCCCGTTTGAGGGTGGTTTTTGGCCGTTTATGGGAGTGGGTCACCACAACGAAAAATTCTGCCACCACCACGGTGTTCAGAATCCTCGAAAATGCGAGATAACCAAGTAGATAGCCAAGATAACCAAGTAGGAGTCCTTCAAACAATTATAATACGCGTTTGACCCCGTTTGAGGGTGGTTTTTGGCCGTTTATGGGAGTGGGTCACCCCAACGAGAAATTCTGCCACCACCACGGTGTTCAGCATCCTCGAAAACGGGAGATAACCAAGTAGATAGCCAAGATAACCAAGTAGGAGTCCTTCAAACAATTATAATACGCGTTTGACCCCGTTTGAGGGTGGTTTTTGGCCGTTTATGGGAGTGGGTCACCACAACGAAAAATTCTGCCACCACCACGGTATTCAGCATCCTCGAAAACGGGGGGGGGGGAGAACTAATCTGGTTGCATCAGACAATAGTCAGGTTTTCGTCTGACTCACACAATCCACTACTTGCTGAACAGATAATAGTGAGATCTATTATGAAATGAATAAAAGTTGTAGTCGGGCATTGCCGGGTCTGTTGGATTTAAAAGTTGGCTTAAATTTGTAATGGAGTAGTCTTTATCACAAAAGAACTGTTTACCAGATTTCAGCCAAAAATATTAAATAGTTTGGCTTTGCAGTTTCAGTCAAATTTTCTGAAATTTTCAAATTGAAATATCTCCGGACCTAAAAGTCGGATCGAATTTTGCTTTGTGACAACCGGTAGGTTATTTTATGTACTTTTACATAATATAAGTCTAGATTCACTTTTTTTGCATTCGGTCGTTTTTTAGTCATTTGACTAGACATACACCGGGTGCCACAGGCTAGTGGCTCTCCCTTATATTTCCTTTATTTTTTAACTTATCCATTTGAAATTTGGGGTTCATAAACCACCTGTAAAAATGTATTTTTGGACATAAAAACGGTATGAGACCATTTCCGGTTTACCCGGAAATGACCGCAACTTTCGATTTTTAAATGGAACACCCTGTATATTTTTACATATTTGGATTCAAGACAATATTCTGAGTATACCGTGAGATTTTCGCGAATTTTTGAGTCGATGTTCAGTTTTTTAAGCATTTTAAGACATTCGTCTAGAGTGCTTTGGAATACCAAAATTTGTTCTACGGCAGGTAAAGTCCAAGGGAAAAATATAATTATATAATTATTGAAGAAATAATACAATGAGATCGTTTTGAACACCAACAACTTACTTTATGTCAACAAATATTGTTTTGAAAATGATGTTTGTAAAAGCCTCATTTATTCCAGGATAACTAGATTTATGTGTTAAAAAAATTATTAGTCAATACTGCTAAATGAAGCAATTTGAATTTAATTGTTTTAGTCAAGAACTGTGCGTCTGACGAGAAAAACGTAAGAGACCGTTTTCATATATAATTGACCAGGCTAATATCCACATGGAAAAATGTTAATGGCGTACCGCTTTTTTGGTAAAAAATATCAGAGGACATGTTTGGAGGGACGCCACTGGTGGAGCAATAAAATAACTTTTCTAACTAAAATATGTGGTTTTATATCCTATTAATACATACCAAAATTGAAAATAATAAAGTACTTTCTGAGATATTAAAACATAACGATTAAAAAAAAAGAAATTCATCACACCCTGTTGCAAAAAATTTAAGCCGTTGCAGACATATGTTCATATGAACTTTTCTTCATAAAATGACCTAAGGAATCACACCCTGAAATATTACCACGTCATTAAGGAACATCCTGTATAAAATATGATGGTAGAATAATTCCTATTGAAACTGGATCATATCCGTCATACGGAGTTTTCATCAGAGGCATGCAAACTATCATGTTTTATACAAACTATGTTTTATTGTAATTTTAGAGTAAGATGTTCCAAAAGTCTGATTAAGAACATAAAAAACACAAAAATACAACAGATATCTAAACTACAATATACAGTACGTCTTTCAGGTTCAAGCGAACTTTACTTAAGTTAGATGATCCCTCAATTTCACCTTAAAATATTATTAAGGTATTTTTAATAAAACTAATACCAATGAAATTTGCAGTCATCCGTTGCAGAATACCTAGTAAACACGGTACCTTCTGAAATAAAGGTTTCATGCGTAAAATTGCATGTTTGATTAAAATTGCGCCGCCATATCTACCATACAGGGTGATCGCCAGAAAAAATTATGAATGAAAGATTATTCGATTATTTGGAAAAAATAAATTTCTTGTATAATGGACAATATGGTTTTCGTAGATGTTGTGGTACAGAATCAGCGGTTTTAGATTTAATATCTAAAATTCAATTAAAAATTGATACAAATCATAAATGTGGAATTATGTCTTTGGATTTATGTAAAGCGTTTGATGGATCACAATATTCTTCTGAAAAATCTTTCTCAAATTAGACTTCGGGGAAATGTGTATGAATGGTTCTCTCTTACAGAGAGAAAACAGTTTGTATGTATTGAGGAATAGTATATTATTCAACGAGCGAGTAATAGCTATTACACGCAAGAAGAATACTATACTTTTTCTACGACTGCTCAACAGGAAGTTACACTTTAAGGTAAAGGACCCCGGAACGAAACCCATGAAAATGTTGATTCGGTGGAATCGGCTGAAATTTTGGTATTTTGTAGTTCAAGTCATGCTAATCAAAAGTTCTTATCACATCGAGCCAATCCTTTGGACAATTTTTGAGATACAGCTTTTCAAAGTTAGGTAATTTGCGTAATTTTAGACATTTAAGAACTTTTTACTCCTAAACTATTAACTTTAGCAAAAAATTGCAAGGGTCGAAATATTTTTGTTCAAGTCCAATAAAGCTCAAGAAATTTTTTCAGAATTTTTTTATCAATTTTTAGGTTAGGTAAAATATATATATCATATTCCGGCATGCTTCGGTGGGATTGGCTGAAACTTTGCTATTTTGTAGTTAAAGTCATGCTGATCAAAAATTCCCATTACACTGAGACTATCCTATGAGTGGTTTTCGCTCCAGGAGTACCTGAAGGTCTTAACAACGAGGTAATCTATATATGTACCTATACGTGTTTATGAATGGCTTCCAGCATGTTTGTGTAATGCTTGTATGCGTTTGTGTGTATGTATGTGCCAGTGTATACAGGGTTCTCCGGAAATATCGATGACAAACTTCTAGTGCAGATTCTGCGTGTAAAAATATGTTCGCAAATAACTTGAGCTACGGCCCTTTGAAAATGGCACCCAAAAAATTTATTTTATATTTCAGAAACCTTTTGATTTACAGGGACCCGACTTTATACTATATTGAACAATAATACAAGCTTATTTTTACATTATTTTTTAAAATTATTTTTTACCATAAGTGGGTGGTATTGAGGGGGGCTGTTGATATTTTGCATTAATTTCTTGTCTTTTATTTTTTTTTTTACTTTGGTACAAGAATGTCATTCACTAATTAAGAATACACAAAAAATTTCCTCTTTCATTTTAGTCATAGGACGGACCGTTTGTGAGAAAAATCGTTTTAATAAGTTTGATGCGGAACCGCTGACAAAACAAGCGTATTATGGTTTTTAGGGCAAGCACGGCATGAAAATCACATAAAATATCCATCAATGATTCTTCTTCGAACGATACATGATGCTGGAAACAGAGCACTTGTTTCTGAAAATCCTGTGGATGTTCTCAATATTTAAAAACTAAAAAGAAATATCAAAAACAACAAAAAACAAAAATTAACAGATACAAAGTGAAACCAAAAAAATGAGATCAGCCTGGTTGGCAATGAGAACGCTCTCATAAGAAACATAGTGCCGGTAAGAGCAGGTTCTTTGATAAAAATAATCACACACACACACACACGCACGCACGTACACAGACACGCTGAAAGGCATTCATAAACACGTACATATAGATTACCCGTTACCTCGTCGTTAAGACCTTCAGGCACTCCTGGAGCGAAAACCACTCATAGGATAGTTTCAGTGCAATAGGAATTTTTGATCGGCATGACTTTAACTACAAAATAGCAAAGTTTCAGCCAATCCCACCGAAGCATGCCGAAATATGACATATATATATTGTACCTAACCTAAAAATTGATACAAAAATTTTGAAAAAAATTCTTGAGCTTTATTGGACTAAAATAAAAATACTTCGACCTTTGCAATTTTTTGCTAAAGTTAATAGTTTAGGAGTAAACAGTTCTTGAATGTCAAAAATGACGCAAATTACCTAACTTCAACAAGCTGTATCTCAAAAACTGTCCATAGGATTGGCTCGATGTGATAAGAACTTTTGATCAGCATGACTTGAACTACAAAATACCAAAATTTCAGCCGATTCCACAGAATCAACATTTTCATGGGTTTTGTTCCGGGGTCCTTTGAGATTTTTAGGGAAAATGCGGAGACGCACATTGTATCGGTCATAACTTCTTTATTTTTGAAGCAGGAGAGAAAACTTAAAAAAAGACTTTTAGCTTAATCGATAATCACTAATTTGGTTTCTTAACATTTTTGGTGCAAGTGCCTTAGTTTCTGAGATATTCAACTTTTAGAGAGGTATTTTGACTTAAAAACGTTTGATGCCATGTTTAAACCTCCATATCTCCGAAAAAACAAAAAGTTACGGGGATTTAAAAAACAGTAAATTGTTCCTGGGTTTATGATCTTTCCTTGGAGATTTTTATTTTTTTGCTAGGAGTGATATTTCTCGATTTATTCGACAAAAACCGTCCGTTTTCGCAATCTGCAAAAAAGCGAAACACGAAATTTTTGAACGTTCAGATCTTTTTTAATATATGAATTGAAGGGCCATAGTATGTCATTATGGAAAGAGCAAGAATTGCAAGTGATGCACATCGTGAATCGCACTAGCGAAAAGTGACATTTGTTGACTTTCGGCGAAATCGATGACCTACTTATTATGACAGATTGAATTGAGTTATGGCACACGCGATGTTTTTAAACTTTAAATCGTCTCTTGCGATTGCTCCACAAAAACTATTGAATAATGAATATGATCTCTTGTGATCGGTTCAAGGCTGTTGAACTCTTGTGATTGGTCCTAGGCTATTGAGTAATGAATTATTACCCGCGGTTGTTAGTAATGAGACCTATTACATGTTCAAAAATGTATCTATAATAAATGAATTATTCAATAGTCGTAGAAAAACCATTATTTCTGTACAGAATATAACATGTGGAATTCCTCAAGGAGCAATTTTAGCACCTGTACTTTTTCTAATCTACATAAATTCTATTGCTAAGTTGAATATACATGGTATTATATGCTGATGATACAACACTTTTATATTTTGGAAAAGATTATGATGAAATAACTAGTAATATGAAATATGGCTTGGGCAAATATCACTTTGGTTGCAGATTAATAAATTAACACTCAATTTTAGAAAATCGTCATTTATGTTTATGTCTAAAAATCAAATTCCAAATTCAGTTACATCCATTACATTTAATAATGACACAATTAAATATTCGCCATTAACAAAATTTTTAGGACTTCATATTGATGAAAAATTGTAATGGAGACATCATATTGATGCATTATGGAAAAAAATTTCTCCTGTTATTGGAATTCTTTTTAGAATACAAACTTTTATATCTAGAAAATATTTAAAAAATATATATTATTACCTCTTATATTCACACTTACAATATTTAACTTCTATTTGGGCCACAGCCAATAATTCTGTTATGAAACCTTTAAAAACTTAACAAAATATAGCTACAAAATGTATCTACAATCTTCCATACTTGGAACCTACAATTAATTTATATAAACCAAATAATCTACTTGATATTGACTCGATGTATACACTAAAAATTTGTGTTTCTATTACATACACGGTAGACCAAATTAGATGGGATTTGGAGTTTTCTCTAAAACTATGGCTGACAGACAAAACCGATGTAGATGTCCTGAGCTCGATTTTCGAGAAACAAACAATGACGCAAACCGCAATCGTCTATCGTTTTCGACTATAGAGCTACAGAGCGTTTTGAAAATTGGCATTTTTGGGTAATCTGTATATCTCAATTACTAAGTGTCGAATCAAAAATCGAGTAACACATTCATAAGGCACTTTCTTGAGTAGAATCCGTTGCTGCATAGATGCATAGATGTCAATGAAAGACAAATTACTTTATGTTGTAAGAAGTATTGTTGTTGTTAATAGTTTTCCATGGCCTTCTCACAAATGTATTAGATTTTTCGAAAATTAACCACTTTTTCTAGAGATAAATATGAAATATGATATATCGTTGGAGAGCTAATTTAAGTTGTGATCGAGTAATGAAATAATTTACAGGTGTTCATTCAAAAAGAAAACAAAAGTTATGTCTATATCTCGAAAACCGAGGCATACATAATTATCTTCTTATTAGCAACGGATTCTACTCAAAAAAGTGCCTTAAGAATGTGTTACTCGATTTTCGATTTTACACTTGGTAATTGAGATGTAGAGGTTATCCAAAAATGCCAATTTTCCAAAAAACGCTCTGTAGCTCGGTAGTGGAAAAAGATAAACGAACGCGGTTTGCGACATTGTTTATTTCTCGAAAATCGAGCTCAGGCCTTGTCAAAAAATCCTTATAAAAACATTAAAAAAAATGTATAAGTTTTTATAATTTTTGATGTGTGTATTTGAAATGTGTTTTAATTGTAAATTCTCATATGGTATCTACCAGTATTGATGAGTTTTTATAGTATATGTAATTAAAAGTTTTTATAGGTTTTTATAGTATTTCGAATGTAAATTCTCATATGATATCGATTAGTATTTATAAGTTCTCCTAGTACATGTAATTAAAAGTGTCTATAGGTTTTTATAGGTTTGTATAGTGTTCTGAATGTAAATTTCCCATAGAAATTCTATTAGTATTGATAGGTTTTTTTTACAAATTTTGATTGTGTATTTGAATTATATTTTTAGTGCCAAATACCATAAACTTACATAGGTAAGTAAATATTATTTACTTACTATTAATATCTCAAATATCAATAGAAATATAGTGGTAAGCACTAAATACTGCCAAAGTCCTTGTTTCCTCTAGCGCACAAGCCTAAACGCAGTTAATAAATTAACAGTAAAAGATACTGCTTTACTTTCAATTTAACAAGCCCACGCTAGTTTCTTAGGTCACATTAGATTAGATATGGATTAGCGACATGTATAATAGCTCTGTCTACTGGAGGCTGGAGTAAGTAACACTAAATTTCCTTAGGTTTTAATTATGTGTGTGTGTGTGTGTGTTTTAAATGTACATTCCTCGTATGAAACCTGTTAGTATACGTAAGTTTTTATAGTATTTGAAATAAAAAGTTTTTTTATAAGTTCTATATGTGGTCTGATATGCGGCTATTTGAAATGTATTTTTAATGTAAATTCCTTGCCTGGGTCTATCAGCATTTGCATATATTAATAGGAAATGCGAAGTATTTATAATATTTGCTGCGTACAATGGGTTTTTAATATAAATTACCTATATGGAGTCTATCAGTAGTTATATGTATTAGTATATTTAAGTTTTTATAGTATTTGAAATACAAAGTTTTTTATAAGTTCTGAATGTGGTTTGATGTGGCTATTTGAGATGTGTTTTTAATGTAAATTTCTTGCCTGAGGTTTATCAGCATTTGCATATATTAATAGGAAATACGAAGTTTTTATAAGATTTGCTGCGTACAATGGGTTTTTAATGTAAATTCCCTATATGGAGTCCATCAGTAGTTATACGTTTTCACGGTAATTGAAACATGTGGATGTGTTATAGATATTTTATATATATTTGAAAAGTATTTTTAATGAAAATTCTCCATACGAGGCCTATCAGTATTTGTAAGTTCTTATATGGTGTTTGAAATACGAAGATTTTATAGGTTCAGATGTGTCTAAGTTTTTGAAGTATTTGAAATGTGTTTTGAATGTAAATTCCTTGCCTGAAGTCTATCAACACATACACGATTTAATAATAAACACGAAGTTTTTATAAAATGCTATGAGAATATGCAATGAGGTTTTAAAGTAAATTCCCTGAATGAAGTCTATTTATAAGTATTTATGGCAATTAAATTGCGAAGTTTTATAGGTTTTTATATGAATTTGAAAGATATTAATGTAAATTCTCAGTACGAGGCCTATAAGTATTTATAAGTTTCTATGACGTTTGAAACACGAAAACTTTATAGATTCTGTGAGTTTTTAATGTATATTCCTCGCTTGAGAGCTATTGTAAGACTTTTATGCTTTTATGGGAATAAGAGGATTTTCTAAAATACGACGTGTATACACTTACAATGGATTTTAATCTTACAATGTATTTTAATGTAAATTATATGAAATCTACTATATTATTATTACTATATATTAGTAAGTTTACTTTAGTAAGTATCGTAAATATTTTAGGTTGACTACTATTGAAATCCCATGAAAATTTTTCAAATTAATAGTTGTGAATAATAATTTTCATTGGGTGCACTGAGAAATCCTTATTAAATTCTTATATAAAACTAAGCTAATAATAACTCTTCAAATCTTATAAAAACCATATTCTAGTTATTTCTTATTAAATGTTATAAAATTCATCCCTGGTTTCCTGATGAAACATTATTAGTTTTACCACTATTAGTACCCCATGAACACTTATCAAATTAATAGTTTTAAATCATTATTAATACTTTTTAATAGATGTCCCTATAAATCCTTATTAAATTCTTATATAAACTAAACTGATATGGACCTATGAAGTCTTATAAAAATAAGTACAAATATATCCTTATAAAAATGTATAAAATGCCTACTAGGAACTCCTTTTTATACCTTTTCAATTTCGTTACTCTTCTGATTCTAAAAAAAACTAACAAGTACTCGATAATACCTTATTCATACTTTTTAACATGCATCCTTACACGTTTCCATTAAATTCATATATAAACTAAACTGATATGTACCCATGAAGTCTTAAAAAAATAAGTACAAATATATCCTTATAAAAATGTATAAAATGTCTACTAGGAACTCCTTAGTATATCTTTTCAATTTCATTACTCTTCAGATCCCAAAAAAAGTCACAAAATTATTCGATGTAATTCCTTATTAATACTTTTTAATACGTATCCTTATAAATCCTGATTAAATTATTATATAAACTAAAACTGATAACAACCTCTCAGATCTTACAAAAATTATATACTAATTGTTTCTTATAAAAGATTACAGAACTCGTATTTGATTTTACTGATGAAACACTTATAAACAAACCAATAACAACATAAGTATTCCAACTCAATTAAGACTCCTTTAGATACTTATTCGTCTCAATACAATTTCTATATGGAAAAATTAATGTACTGTATAAAACCTTATAAACCAGATAGGCTCTTATGATTACATTGATTACCCATAAAAAATTTATAATTTGCTATAAGTTTGAAATAGGATTTTTTGACAGGGATATTGGTTTTTGTCTATCTGCTATAGTTTTGGAGAAAACCCCCAATTCCATCTAATTTGGTCCACCCTGTACAGTGTGCCTCTTAGGTTTGAATAAACTTTACGTAAATTAGGTGAGATATCAATTTTACCTTAAAAGATGTAAATTTTTTTGTATTTAATAGTGCTATTAAGAAGCGAATGAAAATTGTAGTCAGGCGTTGCACACTATAAGTACTTCTTTCAACAATAAAAATAAAAAATATATGTACTTAACCTCAGTGGTATTCTTTAAAAGTGAATTGTGCCACGTTCTTGCAAAATAAGAATCAAATGGGCATTCGCATTCGGCCGCGCCCGACTGCAACTTGTGCTCGTTTTATATCATGCACTTGTTCTGTTTTACTTAATTAGTAAAAGATATTTCGTATGGAACACATCTCAATTCCGCCATGCATGTTTAAATGTTTTTAAAATAACTCTAATATTTCATCAATTCTTTCAGAACAAATAAATCTTTCCTCCCCTATAGACAACAGACAAAACACGGGCCCGTGGATATAGGTATAATTTCCTAAATGGACTACTTTTAATGTATCTCAGTGTTGCTATGACGACACCTGGATAGAGATGGATTGATTGATTCGAAGGGGCCAAGGGAGTATAAAGAAGGCCTAAAATAACTTTCATTAAGGTTGTTTTCTTAATGATGGGTAATAAATCTACATGAGCACAACGCAGATAATTTGGTTAAAACTTAAAAAGTTGGATCCCCAGTACTCAAATGAGCTCAGATTACAATATGTCAATGTCAATCCAATTATTCTAGGCGCTATCTAGTATTGAAATAATGTGACAGCAACAAAAACTATTTTCGGTCATTTGGATATTTTTCCTGTGGAATAATTTTATTTCACTCAACATTACGCCAAGTGCAAAACATAATGTTGCAATGCATGTATTGCTTGTAGAATAAAATTTTCTATGAAGTACTCTTGGTGTACAGGGTATCTTAAATATAAGCTTACTGTTGGCATCTCTATTTTCTGTGTGATATTATACATCATATTTTATGTGAGTTTTTATTTCGGTTTTTCATTATCTCTAGTGCTGAAGGGGGATTGGACTCTTTGGTGTGACAGTGTTGAACTCTGGATTGTTTGTAGGCCTCAAATATGGGCCTAGTGTACTACCCTCCACAGGTGGTGACATACCCGTCGATTCCCTCATTCCTCAATTCAACCAACACTGTTGATGTACTTAAGGAGCAGGGCAGGAGGGAGAGGGGGCACCTATACTGGGCCAGTATGAGTTCTTTTTTTCTTGAGAGAGCAAGACAGTGACATAGCACATGCTCGGCAGTATTGTCTTCTAGATTATATCCTCTACATTACTATATTTGAAGTTATACGTAATTCTCAGTATATGAAGGTCCGTATTAAGTCTGCAGTATCCTGCTAGCAAATCTACGTAGATACATAGATTATTTCTGGACATCTAGAGATATTTCTGCCTAGCTTACACCTGGGTAGGTCAAAGCCATTCTGCTATGTCTGCAGCTGCTTAAACCACTTCAACAATAGTCGTGACGTTTAAGTGCATAGTTCTTTATCTTTATCATGGAATTATGAACTGAATCTGAAAGCTGTAGAGTAGGTTCCCTACAGTACAGATCCTCAGATCCTATGAGAGCTAGAGCATCCGCTTCCTCATTGCACTTATTACAACATTTCAAAATGTTAACGATAAGAGTTCCAAAGTTTACTTATTTCACAACCTATTTTTGCAGTAATTAATAGCAAGGGGACGGTAGCTCAGTGGTTTAGCGCGTCTAGCTTGCATACTGGCTTACCTAGCGAAGCAGGTTCAATCCTTGCTCATCGCGAACTAATTTTAATTATAAAATTATCCCCAAGAAGTGGTTCGGACTCCACTATAAGATGTATGGCCTTGTTTCTCTTTACCTAACACAAAATCATTCTGGATTTTCAAGGAGTTACTTCGGTGACTTGAGAAGCGGTTAAGAAAACATTTTAATAATTGTATTAATAAAACTAACAAATATAGTTGCTAGAATATTAAACTTGTATGTTTCTTAGCGTTAACAAAGTTTAAAAGATAGTTATTAATCCCACGAATATTGAATGGTCTTAAAGCTTTACTCGAATTATTATTAGAAAACGCGAGCAGATCCGAAGATCCGCAGTACCCAGGCCTATCGGCCCATTTTACATTCGCGACATTTAGGATCCCCTAGAAAAGACCAGTGCTCTCCACGAAGGAGGGCAGCCCTTTCTAAGGTAGATCCCCCAGTTCATCCGGCTGTAGAAACCGCGTCCCGAAATACCTATACCTTGACACTCCAGTTGGTGTACAATGGCATAGGATATGAGTGATGGTTTCATCCTCCTCTCCATACATCCTACAAGTAGGATCATCTTTCAACTGCAATGTATGAAGGTGCTTGTTCAGAGGACAGTGTCCTTTTATCAGGCCTACCATCCGTCTGAATCGCTCTCTATCGAGCAAAATCCGTCTAGACAGTCGAAGGCCCCTTTATATGGGGCCTCAACTGTCTCATTCCGGGGGTCTGGTTGTTAAACTGTACCGTAGTCCAGTCTTGCAGATTTGATTGTATTAGAATTCTTGGCAGACCGAAGGCTGGCTCTGGGAAAGGAGTTTTTGCACCCACCAAACGGTCTGCTTAAGTTTAATTTACTCGAATTAAATAATGTTAGTCAAGTTATTCAATAATATATTGATCTTACTTAACATGAAGCACAATTCAATAAAACTTTTTTGGAGTAACGTGAAGGCATTGCAATGGGAAACTTCTTTCACTTTCCATTTCTGATCGTTGGATGATCAGATAAAAGAGGAATTCAAATATTTCCCTAATATGAGAGTTAGACCTGTGGATAGTGTGGATGATATATTCGTGACATTTGATATAAAAGAGTCTCGCCAATTAAGTAGGTATGTGGAATTGAGCTCGGCGGCTTATTGATCTATTCATTCACATAAATGTTGCTTATGACTAGGAATGCTCAATAAAATATATAACAAACTTCTATCCCCTATATTGCCAGAGTTATGGGGGTAACAACTTAATTTTTTTTTCAGAACTATTGAAGATGATTAAATAAAATTAATAGGAGACGTTGATATAAAATAGTTTTACGTTTTGCA
The DNA here is from genome assembly GCA_936432065.2 of Rutpela maculata. NCBI lineage: Eukaryota > Metazoa > Arthropoda > Insecta > Coleoptera > Cerambycidae > Rutpela > Rutpela maculata. Next base: position 58,482,938 of record OW386292.2, read on the forward strand.
TTTTTTTTTACATTCCTATTATGTCATTTAGTATATAAAAAAATAATTTAATTTTTGAGAGTGCTGTTTTTAAATCAACCCCTCGAGTGACACCTACCAAATAAATCTATATTATTTTACACTAACATAGTTATCGGGTGTAAAAATCACTTACATAGGTCAGATTTGTGGAAGATGCTTAAAAATATAAATCTAGGTAATGAACACAGACCACAAAAAAAAATAAGTGCGAAGACCTAGACTACTTAATTCCTACTCATTTGGAAGCTAATAATCGAAAAAATATACTTAGCTCTCAATCATTTTTTTTTTTGCTTAAGAAGTATTGATTTTATTAGACAGTATGGTTAGACCATTTTAATTAATCTAAGTAATATCTTCTCAGGAAGGGACACTAGCCAAAAATGTTTCAGACAAAAGTTGTTCCGTTTAGAGGGGGACATTTTTTGGATTTTTTGGCTCACCTCTTAGACGTCAGGACTCCCTAAACACCCTTAACAACTTTCTAAAGTAATCGCTTAGGTCCTTACTCACCACTCTACACCACCTTTTAGGTCATTCGTTGTCTGGACTAATTATTTTCATTTAATTGTCCTCAATAGTTTTGAAAAAAATTAATATATAATAAACCTCGGATAGAGGTTTATTATATATTTTATTGAGCATTCCTAGTCATAAGCAACATTCATGTGAATGAATGAATAGCCCAATAAACCTCTGGGCCCAAACTTTGTCTCTAAATTAAATAGTTATTTTACCTCAGTAAAACTCACTTATGAAACCGAAAACACTCGACAACTATCGTTTTTAGATATATTAGTAATTGGGCATAGTGAAAATAAATTGGAATTTGACATACAGTGTGTCCCAGGCTAGATGTAACAAGACCAAAAATTTTGGAATTTTGGAATGGTATTTGGGGATTGAGTCCTGCTTGTTGTAAAACTAAAGTATACTAAAAATGACTTGATTTGGTGTTCTACAGGATGTTTTATAAGCAAAGTTGTAAAAAGCACCACTAATAAAGTACCTTTATTTTTCAAAATATGAAAAAATTCCACTAAGAAAGTTATTTAGAATGCAATTTTATACCTCTATACCAAAGTTCAGGAATATAAAATAATTTTTTTGAAACTTACCATTTTTTCAATAAATGAGTATTTTATTTTGAACCATTCAATTAAAACTGCATAGAAATTATTTTTCGTGAATTAATATTGAAAGTTATGTAGAAGCTAAAAGTAGGCTATGAGAAATGCAGTGGATACACATTTATCATTTATTATTGACATATCTGTCAAACGTAGTCAATATTATCCTTAATTTCTGTTTCAAATTAACGAACCAAGTATAAAAAATTAAGTGAAAATGGTACTCACAGTGCGTGAAAAAATTTATAATTTGCAATGCTACGGAATTGGCGGTGAAACCTCGCTAAGAGAAGTGGTAAGCCAATGTTACGTGAAATTTCCAAACACTGCTTTGTCACGTACTCAGGCTATGAGAATAATTAGAGAGTTTCTGGCTACTGGTAGTGTTCTTAACATGAAAAGAAAAATAAAAGCATATGATGAAGACAATGTTGGGGCTATTATAGCTCATGCCTCTGTTATAGAAACTCCTAGGATGCCGGCCGTAGGTTAGATTTTTGTTTGATCATTGGAGAAAAAATCATGGAAGAGAGATTTTTTCATCATTTCATTATTTTCTCAGATGAATCCACATTCACAAAAAATGGTGTTGTTTCATCTCAGAATTGCCGGTTTTGGGCTTCTGAAAATCCAAATTTTAGAATTCATTGTAGAAGACAATATTATAAAAAAGTGAATGTGTGGTGTGCCGTTTCTTATCACGTTGGAGTTATTGGACCCTATTTCATTGAGGGAAGGTAAACCAGCACACTTATTTACAGCTTCTTGAAAGATTTTCTGAAAAACATTTAAATATTTTAAGCCTTTAGTTCATTTTCAACATGATGATTGCCCTGGCCACTCCACAGAAATGGTTAATCGGTGGTTGAATTTAAATTTTGGAGAAAATTGGATTGCTAGGAATGGACGGATCAAGTGGCCGGCGAGATCCCCAGACCTATCAATATTGGATTTCTTTTTATGGGGTTGCCTCAAGCAGTTAGTTTATGCTGAACCACTTCCTAACTATGTAGCAGTATTGAAGCAGAGAATTACAAATGCCGTAAACTCCATACCGTTAGATCATATTCGAAACAGTTTTAAGGACTTCAGGCGAAGGATCGAAATGTGTGTGGATGTGGGTGGTAGCTACGTCGAATAATAAAAAAATTGTAAACATTGTTTTGTATTGGTCAATAATTAATTTGTTTGTGAATCTGTTATGTTTTTGACATTTATTACTTGTTATAATTTTTAAACTTCATTAATCTTCTGTTAGTAATTGTTTCTTGTTTTACAATTAGTTCGATTAACATTATACCTTCTTACATCTCGTATATTCAATTTTTTGTTTACCAATAGCCTACTTTTTGAGATGATTAACATTTGCTCCTACACAACTTTAAATATGAATTCAACTCTCAATTCGCAGAAAATGGGAAGTTTCAAAAAAATAATTTTATAGTCCTGAAATTTGGTATAGAGGTATAAAATTCTAAATAACTTTTCTTAGTGGAATTTTTTCATATTTTGAAAAATAAAGGTACTTTATTGGTGGTGATTTTTACATCTTAGCTTATAAAACACCCTGTAGAACACCAAATTAAGTCATTTTTGGTATACTTTAGTTTTACAACAAGCAAGACCCAATCCCCAAAATTCCAAAATTTTTGGTCTATTACATCTATATATTGTTACATCTATCCTGGGACACACTGTATATCGAAAAGATAACATCACTTTTAAAATCCCTGATGAGTCACAGCATTAGGTCTTAAATTCTGGTCTTAAATTCTTGATTCAGCGTCTATTAAGAGATCTATCAAAGAGAAAGTTTTAATTAAGAATATTGCTAAGATCAATCAACCTATTTGCTATATTGTATAGCAAATTGAATAAATAATTCTTTAGAAAAGTGTATTAAAAATAAATACAAAAACGATAAATCATGATGTATAAGTTAAATTGTGGTGATTGTCCTAAAACATATACCTATAGGAGAAACGGGTAGGAAATTAAAAACACGTCATAAAGAGCATATAAGTAGCTACATAAATAATAAAACTAGCTCTAACTTGACGAATCATTTATTAGAAGAAACAGATTTTTTAGACAGGATTTTGATGTTTTACATGTAGAAAGTAATTAAAAGTATTTATTGGATTGCTTAGAAATTAACAAACAGAAAAAATTTAGACTGTTGTTGAATGACCAGACTGATATCAGTCGCTCTCCATTGCTTAACATTTCATTTAAGTAATTTGTGTAGGTAGTAGAAATACTAATTGTGTTTATTATTAGCAGGTAAATCAGTTTATGTTAATTATTATTTGTGTATAAAATATAAATTAATTAATTTACCAAATGTTTAAGTATATTTAAGGAGAAATTATAAAGTTTAAATTTAGTGATCACCTCACCATCTGAGGAAGTCTATGTTAGGCGAAACAATTGTCATAGTATTGTAAACATGAATTGTGAGTATCTAAAACATAAGGTTTTCATTTAGTAAACAGTTTTTTAAAATGGATTTTCATCAAGTAAAGACCGAATCAATCATCGAGTAGTATTAAATTATATTTCTAGTGGATTGTTATTTCAAGAATGATAAATTGCAAAACAGTTAGCTTTGGAGTATATTGTTCTTGAAACACGTGCCAAGTTAGGCATATATTGCGGTAACACTATAGTTAGAGCCACCTTAAAAGTCACCGATCTATGGTTATTTCACATTAACACGAAACAGGCTTAATAAGGCCGAAACAGGTTTGTAAATGATACTTATTTACCTTCAGATGATGAGTCCTTAATTGGGACTTTTTTCAATCAAAATTAAAGAAATTGACAAGAAAATTTACCTATATTTTGCGAGATATTTTATAATTTATTTTTAAGTCACTTAAATTATTTATATAAATTTTCTGTTACATCAATCCAACAGAGTACAGCATGTATAATAAATTTAGAGACTATAAAAATCAATTCCGAAATTGTAAAAGGAAAGGGAAATAAGTTTTCAACAAGTTACTTCAAACTCAATTTACTGATTGATCTTTTAACCTAATTTACACCACTTGACACCTTGTAGATGTTAAATAAAAATCGCCTCAAAGGAAACGTGTTCAGCGTTCTGATTGAGATTAGGGAATTGGGAATAATCTGGATATTCGATACCTGCGGACAATTGTAAATTGGTCACAAGATTTTCCTCTCAGTGTTTATTTTATATAATGCTTATATTATAAGATATGACAACAATACACATACAAATTACGTCATTTCTTAACATCAAAACAAGCCAGTGAGTACCACTGTACCTATTTTGGTGATTATTTTTTTCAATAAAAGTGTTCCATCCACAGGTTTGTTATCACCAATTTTATTATTTTCATCTGTAAAACAAAATACAAATTCAAAAAAATAAAAGAATAACACTAATTTTTGTGCTTTGTGTGTTTTTCTATTACTTGACGAAAATCCGAGTAATTATAAGTAGAAGCGGCCGGCATATCACTTCATTTCAGCTTTTAAGTCTTGCGCTTAGCATTGCAGTCAGGATCATCGATGTGGATGAATAAAAAATATCTGCATTTTCATTTGACGCTTTTTTGAGTGTCGCTGTATGAATATTTTAGTTATTAGATGTTGTTTTTTCTTTGTTTTTAGGAATTTACGATATTTAACTTTTACTTTATTTATTTTTGGCATAAGTATTTTTGTTTAGTTTTCGGAGAATATCTACTTTCATTAAGGAACGACAATTTTTTCTCATTTTAGGTGACAGTAATGAATTATTTCGAGCTGTTTCTCATTCTTTATTACATAATAACGAACATCACAGTGAAATCCGCATTCGAGTAGACAAAAAATTAAGAATAAATGGGAATATTAAGAAGGTTCTATTGAATATGAAAATTTGTAATTGTAAGATGGTAAATGCACTGATTATGTTGAATTGCATAGCATCAGTCGATTATTTCATAATTCTGGAGAGAGCTGGAACCTTCGGTAAGACGAGTAAGAAAAAAGTATTTAAGTGTTTTGGTGTTTGTGGAAACTATTTGATAATTATTTAGGATGTATAGAGATGATAAAAATTGAAATTTTGATAATATCATAAAAAGTTAAAATGACCTGAATTTCGTATTTCCACTGAAATTAAAGAATTATTCAGAGCCAATAATGACATACCACAAAATTTGAGAGATAATATTCGTCAGTATAATGCTTTCTCTAATTAATTGTTTAAAAATTCTATATAGTATATTATAAAATTTATTTTTTATATCCTTAAAATGTAGACCGTGCTTCTTATGGAATATTATATATTTTAGACTGTACTGAAGATAATTAAATTAGATTCGAAATGCTGCCGACAATTTCTTGAGAAAAAAATCGGCAGCTACTGGAAACGGCTGGAACCTCCCCACCCGGTAGATCTTTAAAGCCGAAAATAGCACTAAATTGTGTGCCATAACGGCACTAAACGTAATCCGATCTCAACTTGCTTTGTTTTTTAATTTTTTCACGGAAACCAAATCGAAAGGGTGCAAGTGTGATATATCGTTGCAATCGGAATTTTTACTGCTTTTCAATGGTTCGGTTACAAATTGTAAGTAATCATAAAATAAACAACTTGTTGTCCCAAAACGGCACTAGATCTAATCCGACCTCAACCAACACCTTCTGGAACTTCTGGAGCACTAAAGAAATCCTTATGCATAGTTTCACCACTTTTCTGGGTTCTTGGGACCTCAATTTTCGATTTTGGACCAATTTACTAACCTCCCACAATTTTCTGGGGAGGTTAGAATACTGTTGGAATAAATCTTTTACAGAATCACTACAAATAAAGCGAATGGCAAGAAAAGGCTATACGAAAAATTGGACATTAGATTGGATGTCCAAATACATTTCACTAAGTCTTAATATACAAATGGTTTTCAAAAATGTTTGTAAAAGTTATGACGTCATGGCAATTTTTTTAAACGACGCACCCATTTTTGATCGTGGCACTGAAAGAGCCTATATTTTTATATTTACCGTATAGAGCGAGAGAGAAATAGCTTAAATAATGCTTGGATCAAAAATTACTGTCGGGACGTTGTAGATAAGAAGAGGAGTTAAATATTTAGTTACCTTCGGAATTTAATTTTATCGTTTTAGCAACTGGCTAAAATTAACGACAACGCGCCGTAATAAGACCGATATAAGCTAAAAGAGCCCGGAAAATCCCTATGGAAATTGGGATTCGGCGAATTTGGCTGAAACTTTGTGAAAAGAAGTAGTTTAGGGGATGCCGATCAAAAGTTCTCATGGGCCAAACCCCCTAAAATCTACTCTGCCACCTCCACGGGACAACAAGGTCAACAAATACATCAATTATCTCCTATGTTTACGTATATAAATCTATATACAGGTATGTACGTAAGCACTTGTGTGTACGTGTGTGGGGGGGCGGTTGTATTTTTTTTGACAGATGTCAAATGTTGCCGTCGGCATCATTTGATCCTTAAAGGGGCCGATTTTTCGTATAAAATTTTGTACGAAGCTAACTACATTCTTGTTATTCAGTATGAAGACATAAATAAATCCTTGGACATATACAGGGTGTCTCGTGAGTGACTGGCCATAAGCTAGTGATGAGTACCTACAGTACCCTGAGACGATCTCAACATGGTCTGCATTATATCCCCAGTGCCCCTTCTTTTCTGATGTACAGCGTGTTTTCTATTTTTGCCAAAATTTCGATCGGCCATATTTTTTTATCGGCTTCACCCAATTGAACTAAGGTCTTCACAATTCAGTGCCGCAAATGAAAAAATGTCAGGGACTGGCTCAATTTTTGTTCTTTAGGCATTTGCCTAAGACTATCACCCTGTATATGGATTTTTGTAATTTTCAATACCGAATTTAAAAATACTGTACGTATTTAAACCATCTAATTAGTTTATTTGGCACACTTTTAATGCTTTGACATTTTGAAAATTTGTTATAGTTAGTTTCTTTATTATTATTTTTGTTCATTGTGTTGTCTTAATTTTGTGTAATTGTTTTTGAAAAATAACTTTTAATCAATTAAACTGAATATTAGGTGCGTTCTTTCCTCAGTAACTTCACTTCTGTATAATTGTTAATTTTTTATATTTGTTCTAATAAAGGTGGGGTATCAATAAGCTAAGAAAATTTTTTTAGCATGGTGATTTTTTTACATGTTGTTCTTTAGACGTCAACAAATATAAAAATACAAAAATTAAACTGCTAAAAAAATGCGCTCATGTCTAAAAAAACTCGATATAGTAAAAAAAGGGTACAATTTTCCAAAAAAGCCATTTTGACCTCAGTCTGTCGATTTCTCTCGTGAAGAAAACGTAGTCATTTTTACTTTTAAGTTAGTGTCCTGTATTTTACTAAAATAATGAGAAATATAAAAATATATATAGTTAAATTTTTTGTCATATTGGGGTCAATTTTCTTAGCTTATCGATACCCCTCCTTTAATTTTTTTTTTATGTTTGTTGACATTTTTACCTTTTTACTATTTTGGTGAATTATATAATATCGTTGTTAGAAATTCTAATAGTTCATTCATTCTCTACCGCAAAATTAAAGTTACCTATGTTAATTACTGATGTCTTTGTAGCCGGAAGGCTCCCAAATATTTTTGAAATTGATTTTTTATGAAACTCAGTTGTTAATTCTCGAAGCATTAAAAGTGTGCCAAATAAACTAATTATATGGTTTAAATACGTTATTATACGTTATATTTTTAAATTCGATATTGACAATTGCAAAAATCTATATACAGGGTGATATTTCTAGGCAAATGCCAAAAGAAAAAAAAATAAAGCGCGTTCCTGATATTTTTTTCGTTAGCGGTACTGAGCCGTGAAGACCTTTATTACATGCCTACTGAATTTGGTTCGATTTGGTGTACCCAATCAAAAAATATGGCCGATCGAAATTTTGGCAAAAAATAGAAAACACGCTGTATATCAGAAACGAAGGGCCCGTTTTAAAAATCATCTCATGGTACTGTAGTCCTCATTAGCGTATGGCCAGTCACTCACGATAGTGTATGGGAGTAAAATAACTACACGAATACTGGTGGTAGGAACATTATATGTACTGTTTAATTTATTTTATGTTTATTTCTGACTTTGTTGTTTGGCTGCCAGAATTTGTTAGTTAATTAACACATACTGTTAACCTTTTAACTGCCTCTAATAATTTTTAAGCCGGAAGACCTCTCGCAGGCCAAGTGCCCCCTTATGGTGGCCGTCATAGAGGTGGTGCTGTTCTTTTCAGAAATTACATAAATAGGTAGTTTAAAACTCTAAAGTTAGTATAATTTACCATCTCCCAATCTATTGACGCTGTTCCTACGTGCTTTTAAAAGATAAAGTTTGAAGTGAAACAAGATAAAAAGATTTTAGAGAAAAGAAACAACCACTTATTTTAAACAGTGATCGGAGAAACTTTGGCTTTGATCTTCGATTACACTGAAATCCTAATTGAACCGGAAAAAAGTAAAACTGCGTTCTTAGGGTATGTTTTTATTAATACCTTACTTATAACTTATTTACTCTTATAAAAGTTTTATTAAAACCAAGCGAAATTTATCTACAAATATGGGGAGCTAAGAGTACCTATCAACAAACCACATATATGTTAGATCACGGTTCACATGAATGACTTTTTAAAAACTTTTATTTAGTTACATGGAGCCAACGTTGGCTCTTGGAGAAGGAATAATACAATAATTAGAAGTGTTTCATTCTAAGTGAGTTTAATAACTGATTCAACAAAGCGTGTTTAGTCATATTTATAACATACAGAACCTGAGTAAGCAAAATATATAACAGAGGAATTGCAGTTCTGCAGTCTGCACAAGTTATGAGAAACAAAGGTGTAATATGATATCTTGAAGATAAGCAATTAATAAGAGAAGCTGTTATCGTGAAATACGATATACCTGTGAAGGTTTATTATGGCTAAGTCGCAGTAAGATAGCGTGTAATATTATATAACAACTTCCCCCTTAATAAAAAAGTTGATGTTATGCAGCAACTTTTGAAAATTGTTAAAACGTTAAATGAATATAATGCAAAAATAAATTGAAACAATGTTGAATGAATACAAAGCAAAATAATAAAATAATGTAAAAGTTAAAATTGGTAAGCGATAATAAAACATTACATAACGTAATAAGGATAAAATACAATAGTCTAAATTAATAGACAAGGGTAAAACTCCACATGAAAGTCTATGTTAACTCAATGTCCTCTTCTTCTTGAGGTCTAATACCGGGTCGCTTTCTTGGAGGGATCAGTCTAGGAAATTTGGTAAATACTCTGCTTCGCTCTGAAGGAGGTGAAGGAGGGTTATCCGTTGAGGGTTGGATTCGCAATGCTCCACATCTTCTTCTTCTGCATTTACAAGTTATGTAAAGTAGAACTAATAGGATGATGAGAGTGATTATGAAATATGTGAATCAAGATATGTGTTTTGTCACAAAAGGTTCATTTATGAGGTCATCCAAGTCTTTGGAATATTGGTCCAATTTGTTTTTAGCAATATCTAGGTCTTCTACGTCGAGATTGTTTAATTTGAGAGGTTTTAATTTTGGAATTTCGATTTTGTCGGGCATGTGATTACAGCATTCAAAAGGAATTTGGATAGGATATAAATTGTCCTTAATTTCGGAAAAGTCTTTGGCACTGGCTTGTATTCTAGTAATGCCTGCATAGGCGTAACATCCTGGTTGTAGTTTGATGATGGAATTTTTGTTGATTAACTCTGTTGTGGATTCTCTCTTTGGACAGTTGATGGTAATGTGAAGTGGTTCGGAATTAATTACTAGCCATGTGTTGTCTTCAAGTTCTTGGACGTTGTATCCCTGACTAATAATGAAGGAAGTTTGACAGTTCTCTGGAAGTTTTGGCAATGGTTTTAGTATTCTGGCTTCACATATGGCATTTTGGTCGATAGGATAGGCAAACAGGTTCGAACATAGTTTGGTTCCAAAATAAAGTGGTTTGCATTCTTTCAAATTTTGTATAGGTATGTACATCAAAGAATCATCATCTCTCGCGATATATGTGAAATAGATAAAATGTGATGTAGACCAGTTCTGTTATCAAGTATCGGGATAGGATATAGGCGATAGGTGTTATAATTTTGGGGTTCAACAAGTGGTATTGTTAAAACAAATACTAAGTTAGAATCCATTTGAAACGCTTGTAATTCAATAATACCCAAATACTTAGCAACTGCCGATAATTTAATGGGGAGAGGCAAATTGTTCCTTCGTAAGCTCTGTGAAATTTCTTGTAATGCTGTTACCAAATGATTAGGGATTATGATTGACGTGTGAATGATTCCTAGTCTGGCAAATGTTATTGAATTTAGAATGTCGTTTAAATTATCTTCGATATACAAATAGCTTGCCGGAAATGTATGAAAATTTTAGTTTTATGTGAGCAGCCTCGATAGCTTGAGTCATTGTTTGAATTGTGTGTTCTATTTCTTCGAGATCTTTGTTAAAGGTTTCCTCGTCAATTTGTAATTTTTGTATAGTCGAGTTGAAGTTTTTAATAACAGAAGTTGTAACTGAAATTTGATTTTTGATTAAGTTTTCCAATTGATGTTCGTCATTATTTAGTTTATTTATACAATTAGTATAGTACTGGCCATCTTCAGCATCTAGGTTACCAGTTATGGATTTGAATATTGTACCGATACCGTTAAGTATTCCTCGTTTATATCTTTTTGTATCTGAAAAGATTTCGTCAAATTTCATTTTTATAGAGTTGGATATTTGTGTTAAAAGGTTAAAGTCTGTTTTAATTTCACTCGTAAAAATAATTGACTTATGATCACCATTATGGAGAGTGTACAGGATTCTGTCTAAGATATTTTGATTTTTGTCAAAAGCTAGTTTGAGGGATGAAATGTTTTTATGCACTAGTAGAGTCCATTTGTCATTTGTCACTACGATGTCCGTGTCTTGGTGGTAGTATACACCAACGGTGTTATTGATTGGGATAATTTTGTATTGACAGAGTGCTGACCGAACAGCAGGAGAAACCTGAAAATAAATTTAATTTTCAGTATATGGTTTCATTCTATCAAAATTTACTTTGGTTTCTTGTTTCGTTTCGAGGTTTAATAAGGTAGCAGAATTTTGGAAAATTTCTTTTATTTTAAAAGGACCGTTAAATTTGTTTTGCAATTTGTTTTTGATTTGTGATTCTTTTACGTAAACTAAGTCACCTATTTTGTATTCGGGTCGTTTTTGGGGAACATTTCTATCAAAGCGAACTTTCGCTTTCTCCTTTTGAGCTTGCGTTCGACTACGGGCTATTTTATAGTAGTGAGATATTCTGTTGTTTAAATCCCTAACGTATTTGGTTATTAACTCTTTTTGGTTATACAAAGTTTCAGGTGGTCTGTTGGACGTATGTCCAAATACAAGTTCGTATGGGGTGAAACCGTGTGTTTTATTTACTGAATTGTTATAGCATATTACTGCATATGGTAAAATTGTGAAAGGATGTTCGTTCGGATTTTCAGTTTTATGAATTCTTATCATTTCAGCTAGAGTAGCATGAAATCTTTCTATGGATCCGTTCGATTGGGGATGTCCTACGCTTGAATACGTCAGTTTTATGTCGTAGAGGGTGCAGAGATCTTTGAGCAAACGGTTGTCAAATTCGCCACCGTAATCGCAATGGATTCTCAATGGGGTACCATAATGTTGAAAATATAACAACAAAGTGTTTACAACAGATTTTGCGGATTTATCCGGGACTGCATTGGCTTGCGTGAATTTAGTTAATTCGTCGCGAATGGTTAAAGCGTAATTTCGAGTGGGGAATTCAAATAGATCGATATTGATTCTTTCGAATGGTGTTCTTGGGGTTTCTGTGACTACTAGAGGGTTATTAAGGTTTTTCCGGCATACTTTATTCTTTTGGCAAGTTTCGCAATTTTTTATAAAATTTTCAACGTCTTTAGTTAGACCTTGCCAAGTGTATTTTTCTCTAATTCTTCGAATCGTTTCATTTATTCCGCGGTGTAGATTATTTTTACCAAAATGATTTTGCTCCAATATAATTGGGATTTCATCTTCGTCGGCAGTTCTGACGATATCTTGACAAATTACTACTTTTGAATCTTTTTCCGCAAAAATGAATGATAGAATTTCGAGTACGGGGAGGTCTAGGTTATTTTCGACAAAGTATGTCTTAGAAAGGTCTAAAACATCTTGGTTTTTAAATAATACCAAAAATAAATGTTCAATTACGGATTCGATATCAAACGGTAGGGGAATGATAAAATATCTCCTATGTCTGACTGTTTTGCTCGATACAATATTGATTTTATCGTTATGAAATTCGGGGTTTTCTTCGAATATGTCCTCAATAATTTTGTGATGTAGGTCTTGTAAGTTATTTTGTTGGAAGAAGGTTATAATATCTTTATGTTCTCGGTATAAGAGTTGTTTGTTTGAGGCTTTGATTTTTGAATAATCTATTAAAGATGTCGTTTTATATAGGTTGGTGAAAGTTTCAAATTCTCGGGAAATTTGTTCGTTAGTGATTTCGTTGTTATCGTCTGGGTTTTCGTCGTCGTCTGACTCTTCGTCATTCGCGGCTAGAACCTTTGAATAGAATTTGGAACATTCGGAAAAATGATTAATTTTGATTCTGGAAAGTGCGTCCTCGTTCTTACTGATTTTGCCGGGTTTATAAATTATTTCGTAGTCGTACTCTTCTAATTTGAGTCGCCAACGGGCAAGTCTACTTCCTGGGTCTTTTATAGAGAATAGCCAGGTGAGTGGTCTGTGGTCAGTTACAAGCTTAAACTTTCTACCGTACAGATAGGGTCTAAAGTACTTTACACTCCATACTATCGATAAAAGCTCGCGTTCAATCGTTGAATACTTAGTTTCTGCACTGCACAAGGTTCTAGAAGCATAGGCAATGGGTAAATCTTTGCCAATAGGCCCCTGGCTCAGCACTGAGCCGACGGCAAATGCGCTCGCATCAGTGGTTAGAACGAAAGGTTCGTCGAAATTAGGGTAAATTAATATCGGAGTTGTTGTTAATGTTTGTTTCAAATTTTGAAAAGAATTTACACAATCATTGTTGAAGAGAAATGGTATGTCTTTTTGTAGTAGTTTTGTTAGGGGCTTGGTTATCTTGGAGAAATTAGGGATAAAGCGCCTATAATATCCGGCTAAGCCTAGAAATGATTTAATTTCTTTTGGATTTTTCGGTTGAGGAAAATTTAAAATAGCGTCAACTTTCGAAGGGTTCGGTTTTACGCCGTCTTTTGTAATGAGATGTCCTAAATAAGCGACTTCCTTGCGGAGAAACTCGCATTTGTCTGGTTGAATTTTGAGGTTGGCTTTTTGAAGGAGTTTAAAAACTTCAGTTAGACGGGAAATGTGTTCGTGAATTGTAGGGGAGTAAATAATAATATCGTCCATGTAGACGAGACATCGTTCATTTTGAATACCTAACAGGATGTTATCCATAACTCTTTGAAAAGTTGATGGAGCGTTCTTGAGTCCAAATGGCATTCGCACGAATTCATAATGACCGTTCTCAACTGTGAAAGCAGTCTTTTGAATATCTGCGGGATTAATTTCGATTTGGTGGAAACCAGAAGCCAAGTCTAAGGTTGTGAAATATTGGCATTTGCCAAGTTGGTCTAAAAGATCGGAAATGTTGGGCAGAGGATATTTGTCACCGATTGTTACCTCGTTGAGTTTGCGGTAGTCGACTACAACGCGCCATTTCTGTTTACCAAAAGCGTCCAGTTTTTTGGGAACTACCCAGACAGGAGAGGACCAAGGTCAGATTGAGGGTCGAATAATACCTTGACTTAACATTTTCGATACTTGGGACTTAACTTCTTCTTTATGGACCTGAGGATATCGATACGATTTAGTGAATATCGGTCGGGAATTTTCGGTGTCAATAGGGTGTTTGATTTCATTAGTAAAGGTCAAATTGTCTCCTTCTAAATAGAATATATCTTGAAAGTCTAAACAAAGCTGCGTTACTATTTCGGCCTCTTCTTCGTTTAGATGATCCAAGCGCAATTCGTTCCTGATTTCGAAGGATCTGTCCGTCGTTAGTTGTTGGTCAGAATTTTGCGTGTTTAAGTTAAAAATTGACTTAAATTTTTGTAAAGGTTCTAAATTTAAATTGGAAAAATCGACAGTCTTCGGGATGACATTAGCATTGATTATTGTTGTTAAAAATTCTCCGTTTTCGTTTACTTTAACAAGAGCATTAGGTAAACGGACTTTTTCATTCTCTTGTGCTTGCAAAATAGCGTCAGTGTTTCTAAGGTTACATTTTAGTTTATAAATTTTTTCGGTACGGCCATCAATTTGAATCTTATTTTAATTAGGGTTGTGGTTTGATTGGATTTGGTCGCATTCGGGTTTCGACGAATCGTCGGTTACTTTGAAAAGTGGAACTGTTTTAAAATTGGTTATTAATCGTTTATTTCTTATGTCGACGATACAATGATAGTGCTCTAGGAAGTCAGCTCCTATCAGTCCATCAAAACTGATATCTAGGTCGTAGATGTAAACTTTATGTGGGTCGTTATCCGTAAAGGGTATAAGAACAGATTCACTAATAGTAATTTTCTGATCGGTTATGCCTTGTATAATTACATTTTCTGAAAATCTCCGTTTGTAATTTTCCGCTGTTTTTGGTTTAAAAATAGAGATACCTGCGCCAGTATCGATTAGAATTTTGAATTTGTTTGTGATATCTTTAATGTAGTATAGATTTTTTGAATTTACGGTCAACAATGAATGTGATAGTGTTTCTACATGAACCCTTGTTCCGGGAAGTTCAGCGATGGGTCGAAACTGTCGTTGAGATTCATCGTTCGTATTTGATTTGTTATTTGGTCGAATTGGTCTGTTTGCTGTGTTGGAGTATCCGTGGGGTACTCCGGATCTATGCGAAAATCCTAAGGATTAACAGTATAATCCTCCTGTGGCGTTTGAGAATTAGCAGTATAATTCTCGTACTGTTCATATTGGGAATTAGCTGTATAATTCTCTGAAAAGCTTTGAGCGTTTTCTAAATCGTAATTTTCATAACTGTCACTTACATTTTGATAATCGGGTGAATACTCATTGTATTGATTACTATAATAACATTGATCGTCATAAGGTTCATAGTTCAAATGATGCGTTTTTTGCTGATTAAAGCGATTAAAATTTGGGTTAGGTTGGATAGCGGATGGTCGTTGTTGCGTAAAGTTAGGGTTCGGCCTTATGGCTGAGGGCCTATTTTGAGGTTGATTAGGTTGGCCGTTTTGAGGGAATGTCCTCTGGCTAAATTGATTATTTTGTGAAAAGTTTTGGAAACTTGAATTTCCTGGGTAATTTGGTCGTTGAAAATTTTGTGAGGTTGACGGCATTGTTTGTGTTTGTTGCCTTGTACGGCATTCATTTATGACATGTCCGTTTCGTTTACAAAACGAGCAGAATTTCTGCTGAAAATTTGAAGTTGGTCGTTTTTGTTGCATAATAGGATTTTTGACCGGACTATTTTTGGGAAATTTTTGTTGCTCGAAATAAGAGAGTTGCAGCTCTCTACGAATTCTGCTTACGACTTTCAGTATGCTAGGAGGGTTGCTAGCACGTATGATGCGGCCTAAATTCGGTTCTAAACCTGTTAGTAAATTATTTAAGGTCATGGTTTCTATAAGGTCTGATTGTGCAGCTCTTTGCGTTGTGGTTAAATTTTGCTTTTGCACTGCGGCGTGCATTTTAGCATTGTGCGTTTGTAAACGCGAAATAAATGTTAGAGCGGATTCACCGGGCAATTGGTGAATTCGTTGTAGGTCCTGAATTAGGGCCGTTAAATCTCTGGAGTCCCCAAAGTGGGTTTCCAGTAGTGCTTTTATTTCTGGCCATGTGCCGGGGTTACGAGAATTTATTAATTCGGCAGCTTTGCCCTTTAACTTATTTTTTATGTGGACGGTCAAAAGAATTTTTTGATCTCCGATTGCCATGCTTTGGGCGCAATGACAGGAATTTAAGAATGTTTGTAAATTTATGGCGTTGCCATCAAATTCAGGTATTAGAGAAAATATTTCAGAGAGCTTGTAAGGCTCAATTTGCTCAGGTTGTGGTTGTTGTTGTTGTTGTTGTAATTGTTGCTGTTGTAGTTGTTGTTGTTGTTGTAGTTGTCGTTCGGTTGGTGCCGGTGGCACTGGTTGAACTGGCTCTGGTTGAGCTCTATCTGGCATTTTGCTTTTTTGTATTTAGAAATTACTTGGACAAAAATTGGTTACGTATCAGCAGTATGATACGAACTTAAATTAGCTTGTTACGTTGTGTGCGTAAATGGATTGTATATTAGCTGTATAATACACAATGTTTCGTATTAGCAGTATAATACGAAGATAAATAAACTTAAAATTAAATGAACTTGTTTCGTTGCGTTTGTAAAGGAATGGATTTCACTTTGACAATAGAACTGGCTTTGTGCGCCGAGTGTATTAGCAGTATAATACACTTTTAATAAAATAAGTTGCGAAAAATAATAAAATAATAAAATGGTACGAGATGATTCTTAAAATGACTTACGTTAGTTTAGTTTCCATGGGTAGGTTCTTCGTCCGTCAAGGGATT
The DNA here is from genome assembly GCA_936432065.2 of Rutpela maculata. Classification (NCBI taxonomy): domain Eukaryota; kingdom Metazoa; phylum Arthropoda; class Insecta; order Coleoptera; family Cerambycidae; genus Rutpela; species Rutpela maculata. Next base: position 58,499,747 of record OW386292.2, read on the forward strand.
GGGATCCGCCACCACCAGTGAGGAAGGTCTCCTTGTTCTCGTAGATGTACACGCACTAGTTAGGCACCTTCTGAAGATGTTCTCCTTGTTCTCTTACGCTTCACTACCAGTTAGGCTTCTTGTTCTGATGATGTTTACGGATCCTACCGACTGCGCCAATGTTAGATCACGGTTCACATGAATGACTTTTTAAAAACTTTTATTTAGTTACATGGAGCCAACGTTGGCTCTTGGAGAAGGAATAATACAATAATTAGAAATGTTTCATTCTAAGTGAGTTTAATAACTGATTCAACAAAGCGTGTTTAGTCATATTTATAACATACAGAAGCTGAGTAAGCAAAATATATAACAAAGGAATTGCAGTTCTGCAGTCTGCACAAGTTATGAGAAACAAAGGTGTAATATGATATCTTGAAGATAAGCAATTAATAAGAGAAGCTGTTATCGTGAAATACGATATACCTGTGAAGGTTTATTATGGCTAAGTCGCAGTAAGATAGCGTGTAATATTATATAACATATATACATATACACTACAATGCAATATGAACGCAATGCTCTTATTGTTTTTCGACTAAACTCTAATTTATTCAAAATTTGCTGGATTCACAGGTCCAAATATTATTCCTGAAAACTAAAAGGCGATATAATATAATCATTAATATAATAATAACACAGGTCTGAGAATAAAGGAGTCATGAATGTTGTTGGGCAGCTGAGGGTCATTTCCGAAGTCATTTTTCGCGCTGAATTCGAATCTGGCCTCAGACTTGGCCCATCATGTCAGGATTTTGAAATATTTGAGGTTAAGTACTTAAAAAATTGATTTGAAGTTATGTATAGAACTCAAAAAGCTTATTTTTAATAAATACATCATTTAGTACACCATCCTTCCTCCTTAAAATAAACTTTCGAATGGTTATCTACGATGTTTCCTTGCAAAGTTATAGCCATTTTAAGGTGACATGAATTTGAAACCATGATCATCTACAACTTAACAAGATAACCAAATTTTTGTTTAAGATTGTTGGTTACCTTCTGTTGTGTTAAGTCTTGATTCGTTTAGAGTCGTTTGGTTAACATTGTAGGGAACATGGTTTCAAATTCATGTCACCTTAAAATGGTTATAACTTTGCGAGGAAACATCGTAGAAGACCATTCGAAAGCTTATTTTAAAGAAAAAGGATGGTACTAAATGATGTATTTATTAGAAATAAGCTGAAATTTTTTTTGAGTTCTATACATAACTTCAAAAGTTGCTAAAAAAGCCATTTTTTAAGTACTTAACCTCAAATATTTCAAAATCCTCATCAGCGCGAAAAAGTGCTTTGGAAATGACCCCCATCTGCCCAACAACAAAACCTCGCAGACCTGTGTAATTATTATTATAATATTTATTACAAATAACTTTATTTGAGCAATTATAGTTGAAAATAATCTTTCGTTCCTTTATTTCACTTAATTAACTTGATAATTTTAGAATAATTTTAGATTAATGTTAGCAAAAATGTTAGGTTGTTAATTACACAGCCACACACACAAAAAAAGTGGTCTGGCCTGTGGATCAGACCAGTGTATCCCTATTTATTTGGACCAGCTGAAACCGAATCCGAAGTCAGAATTTTCAGATTGCTTCTTTTTTCACCCCTAACCCCCAAAGAACACCAACCCCAAAAATGGTCTGTCCGGAGGACCATACCAGTGTCAGTGTATCCTTATGTATTTGGTAAAGATACACTAGTCTGGTCCACTTTTTTTTTTGTTTTGGGGGTGTTCTTTGAGGTTAGGTGTGAAAAACGACCGAATCTGACAATTGTGACTTCGGATTCGGTTTCAGCGGGTCAAAATACATAAGGATACACTGAATTGGCCCACAGGCCAGACCACTTTTGTTTGTTTTGGGGGTGTTTTTTGGGATTGGAGGTGAAAAACGAGCGAATCTGAGAGTTCTGACTTCGGATCAGGTTTCATAGGGTCCAAATACATAAGGATACACTGGTATGGTCCGCAGGCTAGACCACGTTTGGGGGAGGGGTGTTTTCTTTGGGGTTAGGAGTGAAAAAGGAAGAATTCTGACAACTGTGACTTCGGATTCGGTTTCAGCGGGTCTAAATACATAAAGATACACTGATATGGTCCGCAAGCCAGACTACTTTTTTGTTTTGGGGGTGTTTTTTGGGGTTGGGGTAAAAAACAAGCGAATCTGACAATTCTGACTTCGGATTCGGTTTCAGAGGGTCAAAATACATAAGAATACACTGGTATGGAAATAAGCTTCTTAAATATCTCCCGAGAAAATTCATTGTACAATTGAGGTACATTGTCAACGCGATCCTGCGACTACAACACTGACCTAGCCAATGGAAGTGCGCCGTGGTCATCCCGACCCTGAAACCGAACAAGGACGCGAAGTTCGCCGGTAGTTATCGACCGATCTCGCTACTGTCGGCGATCTCCAAGTTGGTGGAGAAGGTCATCTTGATCAGACTAGACGCTGCTTAGGATGAACTTCACATCGACGACGAGTGCCAGTTCGGTTTCAGGAAAGGCAGGGGCCATATGCACCAGGTCGTCAGGATCGTGAATGACGTCAAAGTACAGTGCAACCGCGGGAAGAGCACCATAATGGTGTTGCTCGATATTGAGAAAGTCTTCGATACAGTATGGATCCCGGGCTTACTCCACAAACTGAACACGCTGGACTTTCCGACGCACATCACCAAACTGATTCACTCTTTTTTGACAGGCAGATCACTGCAGGTCAGAGTGAACAACAAGCTTTCAACTCGGCGGGATATTCGCGCGGGCGTCCCTCAGGGGTCGTGCCTGTCACCAAAGTTATAAAATTTATACGTTTCCGACTTCCCGGAGTTTCCGAATACGAACCTTGCCAAGTACGCCGACGACACGGCCATGTATGCGCATTCGCACAACGCACAAGCAGCTACTGAAGATGCACATGGCCCGCGCCACGGCATATTATGACAAGTGGAAGATTCGGATCAACGCCGAAAAATCGGAGGCCATTCTCTTCACGCGCTGGTTCACTGAGAACCGCATCCTAACACCAATTTCGATCGAGGGCCGCCAAATTCCAATTAAAAGGGGTAAACTTGGACAGTATTTGGGGGTAAACTTGGACAAACGACTGACGTTTAACATACACATAAACGAAACTGTACGCAAGGTCTACTCCATGTCCAGGAGTCTGTATCCACTCCCACCTAGGGGTAGCGGACTAAACAGGACGAATAAGAAATTACTGTATACAATGGTGATTAGGCCGGCTATCACATACGCGGCGCCGGTGTGGTGCAGCATCCCGGCCACGACAATGCGGAAACTTAGAGTCTTAGAACACAAATTTATGCGCCTCATTTCGAACTCTGGTAGGTACACCCCACTCAGAGATCTCTACGCACGTTGTCACGACATAACTCCACTAGCGGACTTCGTCCAGGAAATATCACAAAAATTCTACAAATTCAAACTGGGCGATAGTCCACTAACCCGCGATGTAACACGAATCAGACAGCATAATGCCATACTTTTCAATCTGAAACACACATTACCATACCAGACGTTGCCTATCTTTCGGCAACCTCCCTAGCCACACTTTTCTATATCATAATTCTTCCTTTTCACCAGCTTTTACCTCAAACCCCTTTCTATCCCCTCTATTCACCTCCATTTTTCTTAATTTTTATTAGTTTTTGTTCTATTGTCCTTTTTTGTCTCCTTTTCAAAATCCCCCCTCGGCCAATAACTTATTGTAAAATCCAAACTTTTTAAACTACAACATCCCCTCACCCTACCTTCCTGGAGGCGGTACGACTACCAGGACGAAGGATGATTAGTTCGAACGGGTTTTTTCATTGAGTTTTCCCCGTATCAGTAACCGTAACTTTAAACAGTGCAGTACGCCCTAACAAGTGCACCGTAAATAAAAACCAATAAGTTTAATTTTAAGTTTCTAAAAGCTTTCTCCTATACATAGTCATATTGTTAGTTTTAAGTCTTACCTATTTTTTAAGACAGGAGCACTAACGCTCCGCTTCAACTTATTGTTCTAGCCGAACCGGACCCGCTCCACCCAGCCACACACAAACCACGACGCCACGCGCTGTGGTTGTGCGGCTGGCTCCGGACCGGAATCCGGCTAGGCGCATATAATGTAACTAAAATGTTAAATAAATTGTTATTGAATTGAATTGAATTGGTATGGTCCGCTGGCCAGACCACTTTTTTTTGGGGGGGGGGGGGGGGATGATTTTCTGGGGTTGGGGGTTAAAAAAGAAGTAATCTACAATTCTTACTTCGTATTCGGTTTCAGCGGGTCAAAATACATAAGGATACACTTTTTTTGTGTGGCTGTGTTATTTACACTTATAGAATTAACGTAAGATACAGGGTGTTCACTAATGACGTGCTAATATTTCAGGGTGTGATTTCCTAGGTCATTTTATGAAGAAAAGTTCATATGAACATATGTCCGCAACGGCTTAAATTTTTTGCTACGGGATGCTGAATTTTTCTTTAAAAGTTATTTTTGAATATCTCAGAAAGTAATTTACATATTATTTTCAATTTTGGTATGTGTTACTAGGACCTGCAACCATGTCCTCTGATATTTTTTACCAAATAAGTGGTAAGACACTGACATTTTTCTATGTGGATATTTGTTATGATTGACAATTCTACATGAAAACGGTCTCTTGGCTTTTTCTTGTCAGACGCACAGTTCTTGAGTAAAACAATTAAATTCAAATTGCTTAATTCAGCAGTATTGACTAATAATTTTTAAACACAAATCTAGTTATCCTGGAATAAATGACGTTTTTACAAACATCATTTTCAAAACAATATTTGTTGACATAAATTAAGTTGCTGGTGTTCAAAACTATTTCATCGTATTATTTCTTCGATTTTTAGTGTTTCATTGAATATGGTGAATTATACGAATCCGGAAATGACGACAATGCATTACGTATATGGTCGCGCAGAAAAAGCCAGTAGCATGTATTATCAAAGATATCTTAACCATGCCTTGCCAGATAGCCGATTCCTTTCGACTATTTATCGCCGTTTTTGTGATAGTTTCCAAAAAGGTACTTCGGAAGCTAGACCTCGAACTGCCAGAACACTCGAAATTGAGAAAGCGGTAATGCAGGAAATCGACGAACATCCTGACACAAGTACAAGGAATATTTGCTGTCAAATTAATTGGCGAATTTTGGTTGATTTTTTTTGTTGTATTCGTACCAAATTCTAAGAATACAGGCATTACATCCCAGGGATTTTTCGCGGCGTGTGAACTTCTGTCAATGGTACCTTCAAAATTTTACACTAAATCCGCAGTTTTAGTCACAAATTATGTTCACAGACGAAATAAGTTTTTCTAAGAATGCTATTCAAATTTTCATAATAATCATGCCATAACCCAAACCCATTTCCAAGAGTAATTTTCGGTGAATGTATGGGTAGAAATTATTGGCTATATACTCATCTGCCATCTGCCTTAATGAACAATCTTACCTGCATTTTCTCCAAGGAGAACTACCTGTGTTTCTTAAAGATGTACCAATTGCGTTAACGAATCAAATGTGGTACATGCACGATGGGGCTCCTCTCCATTTCAGTGTAATTGTTCGGGACCATTTACATGTGGTTTATCCTAATTGTTGGATAGGTCGCGAAGGACCTTAGCAATGGCCAGCAAAATCACCCGATCTCAATAGTTTGGATTTCTTTTTGTGGGTCATCTTAGAACCCTAGTGTATAAAACTCCCATTAACACTTTAGAAGATTTAAGAGAGCAAATAGTTGCCTCGTGTGAAATGATACGGAATACGGTGGGAATACTTGAACGAGTGCGAAATTTGATGCGAAGATGGGCGGAAGCATGCCTATTAAGTGAAGGTGGCCATCTCCAACAATTTTTATAAAATAGAATTTATCATTATCAATGTTAATAATGATTAGTTTCAATTTGAATTTGAAGAACTGTGCGTCTGAGGAGAAAATATTAAGAGATCGTTGTCTTGTAGAGTTGGTAAGGCTAATCAGGAAAAATATCGACAATAACTTTTTCTAACTAAAATATGTGGTTTTATATCCTATTAACACATACCAAAATTGAAAATAATACCTAAAGTACTTTCTGAGATATTAAAAATAATGGTTAAAAAAAAATTCAACACCCTCTAGCAAAAAATTAAAGCCGTTGCGAACGTATCTTCATATGAATTTTTCTTCATTAAGTGATAAAAGGAATCAGACACTGAAATATTACGTCATCAAGGTACACCCTGTATATAAATTTATCAGTAACCTGCTAAGCCACAAAACTAAGAAAAAACCGCTGCCCAAGGAATCACTACTTCCACATCCAGATTCTTTTCTAAGTCACTCACAACGAAAAAATGTTTGTATGTGGAAATAATTGTTTATGGAACTTTAATAATATAATATTTGAAATCCTCTACCCCAAAAACCCATAAAAAGATACCCCACATCGGTAGAGGGGTGGGGGTGGTGATAAGGGGTGGTAGTGGGGGTGGATGAAGTAAAAAAACATTTTGAGGTTTCTGGTTCTTGTACACACACTAAATCACAATTTTTTTTCATCCCCTTTAATAATGGGGTGGGGGTGGTAAGGGGGGTGGCTAATGCCAAAATTTTTTTTGAGAGCTTAGCTTCTCTTGTATATATTAAATACCAATTTTATGGACTCTTACCTGCTTGATTTACCTATTTTCCCCAAATTTACCCCAATTTACCCCCCAACCCTTCGACGGAACAAGAACATTAAAGTACATATGTGTACTAAATCTCAAGTCAATATCTCAAACGGTTCCAGAGTAAACGTGCGCACAAAAAAAGTTACAGACAGACAGACCAACAGACAGACCGACAGACCGACAGACAGAAATTTTTTTTTCGCTCAAGCTTAAAATCTCGACGTTTCGTGACATTCTAAGCCTATTTGAACAATAAAAATTTTTAAAATTTTTTTTGTCGTTACTATACTTCCACTGGATGTGGAAGTAATTAATTCAACATAACTTATTTTTTTATTTTTTTCGTTTTAGTACACCTAAATAATAATAAGTTTGTTTTTAAAAAGTTTTCGTTACAATTAATTTTTTAATAACTTTACATGATAATTTGCCGAAGACCAATAAAAAACCGCTGTCCAAGGAATCACTACTTCCACATCCAGATTCTCTATCCAAGTCACTCACAACGAAAAAACTTTGTATGTGGAAATAATTGTTTATGGAACTTTAATAATATAATATTTCAAATCCTCTACCCCAAAAACCCATAAAACGATACCCCAGATCGGTAGTGGGGTGGGGGTGGTGATAGGGGTTGGTAGTGGGGGGTGGATCAAGTAAAAAAATATTTTGAGATTTCTGGTTCCTGTACATGCACTAAATCACATTTTTTTTCATCCCCTTTAATTAGGAGGTGGGGGTGGTAATGGGGGTGGTTAATGCCAAAAATTTTTTTGAGACCTCAGCTTCTCTTGTAGATACTAAATAGCAATTTCATGGATTCTTACCTGCTTGATTTACCCATTTACCCCAAATTTACCCCAATTTACCCCCCAACCCTTCGACGTAACAAGATGAAAATATAATCTAGTTTTAGATCTCGTTAAAGTACATATGTGTACCAAATTTCAAGTCAATATCTTAAACGGTTCCAGAGTAAACGTGCGCACAAAAAAAAAGTTACAGACAGAGAGACAGACCGACAGACAGACCGACAGACAGACCGACAGACAGAAAATTTTTTTTCGCTCAAACTTAAAATCTCGACGTTTCATGACAATAGGCTTACTATTTGGACAATAAAAACTTTTAAAAATTTTTTTGTCGTTACTATACTTCCACTGGACGTGGAAGTAAAAAGGGCAGTAGCCAGAAACCAGTCTGCGAATGCTGTTGTGTACTGGCCACAAAATAAGCATACCCACCGTCATGACACGAGATTGAAATCATCCAGAAGTGTGTTTTACATCTGCTGTATCTAATTTATTAAACATGGCAATGCCTTTTCGACAACTAAGTAATAATTACTATTTTTATGAATATTTGTTTATATCTATATTTTTTAAATTGCTCGTAGATCATTATTTGAACGTTTAAAAACTAATTCCATGTCTTCCTGAAAATAAATAAAAAAACTAAAATTGATTTTCGAGGGTATTTATTGTACTTCAAAAATATTCTACTTTATTATAGCTATCAATATCAAAAATATTCGTGAACATAGTCACTATCGATTAGTTATTCATAATTCCAATTAACTCCACTAATATAAATAGGAGGTCGCAACCGGGAGATTCGGGATAGTTATAATAAAATGTATTGACAGCATCCCAGCATTCGCGTGCAGATAGTAAAGAGAGTATCAAGGGTGGCTTAAAACACAGGAGGGTGAGTTTTCATCCCCTCACGTGGATTTCTGCTTTTCTATGCAAACACTGATTAAATTTTCATGCCTGTAGGTATGGGATAATCTATACCATCCTATTTATTGATTCAAATCTTAATAATGCAAAAGTTCTAATTAAAATTTTAATAACGGAAAAGATTCAAAATAAGAATTATTTTATATTTCTTTTGCAAAACCAATATGAGATTATTTCTTGATCCAGCTGATTTATTTGTGAGCCATAATAATATGTTTATTGAATGGAATAAAATTACAAATTGTTACAATAATTTTTTTCTTATGCTATGTCCTTACGACTTGAAGTTTTGAATACTCTCCAATAAAACTACATGTGAACATTATACTCATCACCGAATTATTGAAGTTTTATACAGTTAAAAATAAGGAACATCTACATATCCATTGGTACAAGTCTGACCAAAATAGAAGATTAACAAGAGTCCCCACTACGAAACCACTTGTCGACTTCTTTTTTACTATATCTAACATTCAGTATGAAATTGGTGCAAGTCTGACCAAAATAGAAGATCAACAAGAGCTCCCCCTACAAAGTGGCTTGCCGACTTCCCTCCTACTAGATCTAACTTTCAGCATGAAAAACAATAAAACAACAACTCTTTCTATGTATTGATGATTCAAGTCTGATCATGCAAATATAGTATAGGAAGCCTCCTTTAAGAGGAATTCTTTCTAGTATTTCTAGCCCTACCTAGAAGATACTACTCACAATCAAACATTTGTTACATTTTAAAGCCAAAAAAATATTAAAAAGCACAAAGAAAAAAAGTCTAAAATTTCGCTCACCGCATGCATGTCCCAATAAATGAAGTACAGTCGAACCTCCATAACTCGAATCCCCAAGGGGATTAAAAATCCGTTCGAGTTAGAGAAACTTTGCGTTACCGAAACTTTTTAGTAAAGATAATAGATATTTATTACTTTGAATCGCTACGATATATATAAGATTTCGAGTTATGGAAGTTCGACTGTATTTCATATGTTTTCGATAGATTAAAACCTTCGTTTAGCCTCAAAAAGGTGTACTTTTCGTCATATATACGTCCAAATGTAAATAAACACGAAAAAACTTTATATATATATGAAATAGGATTTGAAGGAAACAACTACTCAGCGGGCAAATACCCCGACCTGCATTGAATTACACCTTCAAATCGTGATCAGTAACCAACTATCATTTGTCTGTTCCTAACCAGACATAGACCGGTTTCGAACTTATTATGTTCTCATCAGTATGCCATAGGTCATGGAACAGACAAATGATAGTGGTCAACTTGCTAGTCTTATACAAACTGAATCAAATGAAGTGACGGTGAGTGGACTAACTAGTAATAACTAGAACTCTTCCCTTTTGCGTCGCGATATCGAACGTGCCGTTCGATGTGCCTCCCGCAGGTGTTTTTTGAAAAATATGAACGTTTTAAGATTGCATGTTTTCGTGCTATTTTTGGTTTCGAAATGCGTGCTTTTTTTTTACTATTTTTCGCCGATATCTCTGAAACGGTAAGAGCTAGCTCAAAATAAAAAATACCGTAAAACTAGTACGTTTCTTACGAATCTTTTGGTTCCACCAGACTATGATTTTTTTTTTTTTCGTTTCGGAGATATTTACTGAAATGTGTGATGTACGGCAAAATTGTTTCAAAAATGTGGGTAACTTCTTAACCTTGGCTCCTAAGCCGAAAAACTTTGACGAATTTAAATGGAATTAAATTTGCCAAAACTCTTATTCTGATTTTTTGTCTTGCGACAAAAATGAGGGAAATACAAGGGGCGGAAGTGACGACTTTTTTTATCATTAAAATTCCGCCATTTTGTCACCATAATTAATCGGTAATTAACTGAAATAGATCGCAAATACAATGTCCACTTAATATCACGTATTACCTAGACGCTCCATTAATATCGGCCCTTCGAAGCAAACGTTTCTGAGAAAAATGATTTTTTTAAGATTTATATGCATTTTCTAAGAAAAAGTGAAATTTCTTCCATTTTCCCAAAAATCTCGATAATCGATCTTTCAAAATATTTGTAGACACCAATTCTAAAGAAGTTTTCCGACGCACTTTTTATTTTTTCCCTAACTTAAAAAACAACAAAGTTATGACCGAAAATATGCGCCTCTTCACTTTTCCTAAAATTCATAAAATATTTGCAAACTAGAAAACTGGAAAACTACAAGTTAAAACAATAGTATTTGTACATTTGGTATTGACAGGGCAGCAATCTAATAACAATAAAATTACCTCTAACCAATGACGTCATGCGTTAATAAAATTTAAAATAAGTAAGATAGACATTGCATTATAGTACGGGAGCCCACGACCAAAACGATGCCTAATAGCATTTTGTCTAAAACCATATGAATTCGATAGATTAGGGGACCCCAGACCCAACTAGGTGGCCAGTAACGATCAGAATTCCAGCAGATTCGTGAGGGGCCATTTCTGCTATGTAAAAAAAAATTTGCGGTATTGTCACATCCCGTCTGATCTTGTACACATACATAGATTTTGTCATTTTATTACAAAAATTTTTGTTTTCAGACATTTTGCGCACAGCATCTGACCCATTGAGTTAAAAGGACGGGAGAAGCAGTCACGTGATCAAAAACGGCATCACTTCATCAAGGTGTGATCAGTTTGTTATAGCAAAAAATTAAAAAGTGCTTTTTAAGAAATTAATTAATATTTAATTTCTGCCATAATCCGTTTTTGAGATCATGAAGAATATGCATTGAGGGGTTTTTGGATATGCTGAATCCAAATATGATAAAAAAATTTGTCTAAAATAAGCCCTAATATCCTTTTGTCAAAAAACCTACCTTATTTTATCCCCTAAAACCGCACGCCAATGAAAAATGAAAATTTTTACTATGCCAAATAATTCGCCTTTCCAACATATAATTACCACCCAAATTTGAAAAAAATCGCATTATTAATAACTGATATATTAAGAAATTAATTAATTTTTCGCTTCTGCCATAATCCGTTTTTGAGATCATGGAAAATATGGATCAAGGACATGCGAAATCCAAATATGATAGAAAAATTTGTCTAAAATAAGCCCTAATACCCTTTTACCGAAAAATCAACCACTTTTTACCCCCTAAAACCGCACGCCAATGAAAAATGAAAATGTTTACTATGCCAAATAATTCATTATTCCAACATATAATTACCACCCGAATTTGAAGAAAATCTCATTATTAATAACTGAGATATAAGGGTGGGTTTATGAAAGGCGGGACACACTGTATATATTAATTTGTTTATTTTGTGTTTTATTTGAATATATTTGTTCTAATTCTTTTTGCTAAAAATCTTGCATTTATTGAATTCAATATTTTTTTGAGTTATTCAGAGAGGCCGTTTCGTCGGGGTACAAAGTTCTTATAATTTTAAATAGTCCGGGTCTGACAAAATCACCATTTTGTTCCTACATTTAGCCACGCCTACCGGTGCCGTTTTTGTATAGGAAATTTGTAGAGGACGCCATCTCCTTATATTCTAACTCAATGATCTGATCTGAGCCATTTTCAAAAATGTCAACAATTTTGACCTAACTGTATCATAGCATCCCGGTTCAGTTTTAAAATCTTTGTTATGGCGGCCGAGATTACGAAATTAATGTTTTCAGACATTTTCAATCGCGTCGGCAATTTCCAAAAGGAAAAAAAAACGTTCCGGAGTCGCTCGTCAAACGAAAAATCAGCATCCACGAAAGGTATTGTTGGTATGACCTTTACAGTAAAAACTAGTGATTTTGACTAATGGTATTTATTTTCCAGAAGAAGACATTGACGATCTAGACAGTTACCTGGAGAGTGGTTTTGATGACGATGATGATGATGGCAATGATTAAAAAACGTTCAACACATTTTGTTATTATAAATAAACTGCATTTTTCATACTTTATCCCAGTTTTATGTACAATTTATTTTGAAAGTCCTTCAACTTCAGTTCAAAAATTTCGGGTATCCTCTTTTTTATCATTATGTTACGTTATCCTTGTATATTTTACTCTACAAATTAGTAGCTATTTTTAAGTTTTTTTACATTCATGAAATAACCCCATTTCAGGAGGGTCATATCATGACACGCTAGATTAAAAATTAAAATAGGCAGTAACATTTTCAAAATAGCGTAAACTGTTATTACAGTTATACGTGAGATAAGTTCAAAAATTCAAAAATATACAGCATGACTCATTAAAAATCAAAAGTAATAGTAACTTTCAATGAAACCAAAGTAGTATAAACTGAATAGACAGATAAAGAAAATGTCGCTTTGGTATCATCTGACATATGCCAAGTCTTATTTCTATTCATTAAAAAATGAAAAATTGACAACCGGAAACTGATCTCGTTTGCACCCGGTATACGTGTATACATCATGCCATATCCTAATGGTTACTTATAAAAAAAATTAATTGAACATTAACCGTTTTTATAGATAATTTGCTACAAATTTCATAATAACTAGTTTTATCGTAGGTCTAATAGGTGAGGAACTATTCACGAAAAACTGTGTTATCTAACTTTCAATCGTCCATAAAATCTTTAGCAAGTCTTGTCGATGAGAATTTTTGGTATTGTTTATAATGAAGAAATAAAGGCTCATACACTTTAGCTTACTGGAAATTTTTCCGCAGAAAAATTATATCTCTGAACTATTAGTGTAGTTAGAATTCAGTATTTTAAATAAATTACATTAAATAATATTATTTATTTTACCAAATCATACAACTACAATTATAAATCTACACACTACTTGCACAAACTTCGTCTGAATAACAAACATTTCTACAAACATCTGGCAAGGAGACAAAAACAAAATAACACAATTATTTGAAATTTTTTATAAGCAATCAAAAACTTTTCGCTTCCCTTCCATTATCGAATTTAATGGAATTATAATATTAAGCGAACAATAATTATTGAAATGAGGGTCCTTTACGCATAAAACGTCGATTAAATTTCGACAGATCCGTCCTTTCGTGGCGAAATCAATTAGACTTGTCGCGAGCAATGTAATTAAGTTACGGAAAGAAAATCAATTCTAAAAGTATTAAAATACAATCAAAATGCAAATGGCTATCGTTAAAAAGATCACGCGAATTCGGCTGTTTTTGAATTCAATGAACGACAATACCAATAAAAAGTAATAGCGGATTTGTCATTGTTGGGGTTTACCCACAAAGCCACTTCAAATCCTTCTATATTACAATAATAACGATGATTTTGAAATGAAAATTTAAATGGCTCTATCACAGATGGACCTTAAAATAATTGATTACATATCCGAGAATACATTTTATTATATACAGGGTGTAATTAATTTCATGTCATTTTTAAGAAATGATAGTGACAGAGAAACAAAAAATCTTATATAACATGGAGTCTAAAGCCCATAGTTTTGGAGAAATAAAACAAAAAATTTCAATAAAATTTACTGCATCATCATATAGATCAGTTTCAGAAAATTTAGGTGATTATAGTGAAGAGCATAGTGCACGTTTTCGCCAAGACATAAGCTAAATGAAGCGTTGATGGGATGTTAATATGTTGGCAGAGTACTGTTGGACATTGAAACGGGATGTGAAAACGAAAGGGCTAAAACGAAAAAGAAAACTATTACACAGATCATTTGAAGGCAAAATAGTACACAGACAAGAATAAATCGGGATAAATAGATATAGAAAGTCATGACCTGATTGAAAACAATAACAACTTTGGGCCCATTTTACCCTCCGATGTCGAAAGCCGAAGTAGCCCTTAGTCGATGCTTAGTTTCCGAGATTCGAATATGGTGAAATAATAGTAAAGTTTGCGTTGAGATAATTCTTTTACAAATTGACTATTCCGTGAATTGTTGTGTGGTGTATCACGTGTATATAGTGAAGAATACCACATAGGCTGTTGAATTTATTTAGAAAATTATTTAGTTTAAAAACATTGTTTATAATAGTGTAAAGAGATAAGTGTTATAGACAAAGTTCCATTTTGCGTAGACTTACAAAGTGCCAGGTGCGTCTGGGTGCCGTGATTTTTCGCAGTGACGTTAGCTGAAGTATCTACTATCTGTCTGCATAAAGGTAAGCTGCGCCTACTTGCACCTCTATATGTAATTGCACTTTATTCATGCAACTGCAAAGATCGCAGGTGCGATAAAGTCGCTCGCCCAGCGATCTAACAACTGAAATATCTTTGGACGATTGCTAATAATATTCTAATTATTTTTACAGTATTTTTTAGTAAACATATTATTTATTATGTAATGTCAGAGCCTTTAAATATTCGCTTTTGAAGAGTAAAACCATAATAATAAGAAAAATACCAATTTAGTTATATTTACCGGGTCAAACCGTGTTATCATCTGCTGCTCAGCGTATAATAATAATAATAATAATAATAATAATAATAATAATAAGGCACATGATTCAGGTGTTTACAGTCACTAACTCCACAAGTCGTGGAGAGGGGCTGTAATGAATTATCCGGCGCGGCTACCGTGTGGTTTCGAAGGCCACGGAAGCCCTGTCCGGAAGCGGGAAACCGGAAAAAATAATAATAATAATATACACAGCTATTCACAGCTACACGTAACCAACTGGAAACTGTCCTCAAACTAGTCCATAAAATAAGTGAGGATGTTGGTATGGAGTTTGGAATCGACAAATGTAGAACGAGGAAAGCTAATCGAAGATCTAGCAGTACAAGTCCAAGAACACCTCAGAATACCGCCGATAGAGGGACAGCCCTATAAATACCTAGGTGTATCACAGACACCAAATATTGAACACAGCAAAATGAAGGAGAAAATTTAAAAAGTTAAATTCCAAAAATATGATGAAAGCTGTGAATACATATGCAATCTCGGTTTTATCGTATTCTTTCGGTATCGTATCCTGAACAATGACAGATCTCGATGACCTCAACAGGCGGCTAAGAGTGATGATGACAAAATTTAAGATGCACCATCCGCGATCCTCAACAGAGAGAGTGACTCTCCCTAGAAATCTTGGAGGCAGAGGGTACACCGATATCAAGAACCCGTGTTACACACAAATAAACCTTATCCGCTCATATTTCTACAGCCGTCAACAGTCTTCAATTCACGCAGCTATCATTCACGTAGACACATGCACACCACTAAAATTAAATAACACAGAATACTTGCCTTTATTAAATAGCATAGACCAAAATAATGCAAAAATGGAGAGATGGGCTGGGAAGGAAGGGACACGAAATAGGCCGTGAGGCATCAGTGTTTCCTGAAACAGAGGAGTTTGTATTGGGTATAGAAGACCAGATAATAAGAACAAGGAACTATGAAATGCACATAATGAAGGAACGGGTTGAAACAGATAAATGTCGAAAGTGTAACATACAGACTGAGAACTTAGAACACATAATTTCTGGATGTGGGAAACTCGCACCAACTCGGTACTTGGCACGCCATAACGCCGCTGCCATAATAGTGTACCTAGAAATTCTAAAGATGTGTGAAATACTTCAGGATTCTAAGACTCCCTATTATAGATAATATCCGAATCTCGTTGAAGAGAACGAGAGTTATAAAGTATACTGGGACAGAACCATAATAACAGACGTCACAATTGCACACGATCGCCCAGATATAACCGTCATAGATAAACAACGAATGGAAACATTGATTATTGACATCTCGATACCGAACTCTAAAAATATGATGGAAAAATATGAAGAAAAAATAACGCATTACAGTGACTTGAAAAACGAGATTCTGGATATGTGGAACATGCGAAAGGTCACCATAGTACCATAGTTCCTGTAATACTATCTGCGCTCGGAGTAATCCCTAAAAACCTAAAGACATCACTGCAAAAAATTGGTATTGATCACACTACATATCTGAGAACACAAAAAGCAGTAATTCTCCACACAGTTGGTATAGTGAGATCGTTCCTTGGGAGTGATTAGTCAATGCTGTGATCTTAGTACCACGTACCCCATCACAGCAGATAAACCAGGAGAACCTGTGAAGAAAAAAAAAATAATAATAATAAACGAAATAATTTGCATAATCTTGTTTTTCGTTACAGGAAATCTTAGTGACTTCATTAATTATGGAGGAAACAAAATTAAATCGGCAGAAAATTTTTTATTTTTGTCATGACACAACTGGGGTTGCTATTGATAAGTTCAAACACGCTTACATCCAAGTTTGTCATGTTATTGGAGATGAAAATTATGCAGAGGAAATAATGTTTGATTCAAAGCAAAAGCTTTATCTGTTGTGCAATGAAATTAGTCGCAGATGGACTAAGAGCGGCAGCAGTAAAACTAAGTTCTTGAAGTAATACTCATCGTAGCTGCAAAAAGAAATTATTTTTATCGTGCCCACGCTACTGGCACCAGTTCCAGTAGAAACTTCAGCTGCCATTCCAGAAGTAATAAATACCCTCATCATCTGGAGTAGGCCGTCCAGTGAAAGACTACGAATCAAGTATTGTGAGAACTAAACGACGAAAGACGGCAGAACTGATGAAAAAGTTACGACACCCGAACTTAAGCATGCAACGAAAATGAAACTTAGGACTACGGGACAACATACAGCTGCATCTCTACATCTCGTTCAACCCTTATATCTCACCCCCGAGTACAGATTAAATTTTTCCACTATTTTTCCCAAAGTGTTCGAAATCTAGTTAGTTTATATTATAAATTTCGAAATTTTTCTACATTTTTTTTTCAAACCTTTTATCTCAGCCCCGAGTACAGATTAAATGTCTCCACTATTTTTTCCAGTAGTCCCTAGATATTTCAAGAAGGTCTGGAGAATTTCAGAATTTTGACCTCCGACTTGTATTTTTCGCCCACCGTGGATCGTGTTCAGCTGTCAATAGTTCACGGGAGTATATATGTAAAAATTCACTTTTTTGTGTGCCTATGATTAATGAAACACCTTGTATATTGCATATGTACGAAAAGTAAAGAGACCCAGCTTAACTGTAGCTTTCTGAGGTCAAATAGAGCCGGTTAAACGAAACATATCTTAGTCCAAAACGGCTTCCTTAAGGAGATGTACACCACATTTACACGAAGATGTTAAGAGGTCTAACGTCGATGAACATCCACCAGATGTCAGTCCATTACTAAGGTTGTTAGATGAATTTCTGATTTGATTTTAAATTGTTTATAATCAACCAATCAGGTGTATTCTGTGCATATTATTTTAGATTAGGTTTTCTATTGTAACAGACCTGACATGCGTCGTAGCGTACACTAAAGGCTAAAGCGTTTACGCGTAGTCCTTAACTCAGTTTTGTTTAGATGTGTTAATGTTGTAGAACTCTCCAAAATCGTCCTAAGTTGAAGACATAATCAAAATTCGACTTAGGCAAAAATTTCAATTAAAGACATTTTTGGGAGTCTGCAGAGGCGCAGATCAGTCCATAAGGACCGTTTTGGGTTCTATAAGGCGTTGGAAATGACCAGGTGAAAATTCGAAGAAACACCGAATTTTCACTTAGGAAAAATGTTTTTGGTTCAGAATATGAGAGTAGAAGTATATAATGACAAAGATTTATGAATAATATACTTTTTCAAAGGTACCATAAATTGGACTTTGAAAAATAATATTTTTGGAAGGGCGTCAAAATTTGGCCCAAGAATCGATTTATCGAAAGTACGCCAAAGTTTCACTTGCAGACTAATTTTTCAAAACTGCGTTGAAATTTGGCTTGAAGATCGATTTTTCAAAAGTACGCCAAAATTTCACCCGCAGATTAACTTTTCAAAAGTACCTTGAAATTTGGCTTGAAGATCGATTTTTCAAAAGTACGCCAAAATTTCACCCGCAGATTAACTTTTCAAAAGTACCTTGAAATTTGGCTTGAAAATCGATTTTTCAAAAGTACGCCAAAATTTCACCCGCGGATTAACTTTTCAAAAGTACCTTGAAATTTGGCTTGAAAATCGATTTTTCAAAAGTACGCCAAAATTTCACCCGCAGATTAGTTTTTCAAAAGTACCTTGAAATTTGGCTCGAAAATCGATTTTTCAAAAGTACGCTAAAATTGGTCTTGAAATGGATTTTTCAAAAGTACCACAAAGTCAGTTTAAAAAGTACCACGAAAATATAATTTAAATTATTTTTTATTTTTTATTCCTCAACCAAAGACATTGACCTTTGAGGTACGGTCATTGAAAGCCCAATTCTAAAGTATGAGCATACAATTTTAACGATGCACTGCATCCAAAAGGCAAAATAGAAGATTTTGTCAAAGCCGGCGTAGTGCCGATAAGCAAAAATTGATAAAAATCAATGCACATGTACAAGGCCGGTTTCTCGCATAGAAAGAGTTTGGATTGACCCAGCGGCTCGCAATTTGGTCGAGCGCGTTGAGTGGTCCAGACAAAGCGATGGTAGAAAAGCCAGTAACGGGGCTTTTCAAATGACAAAGTTATAGAGGAAAACGCCTTGTGCATAAAAATCCAAAAATTCAATTTTGCCTAAAAGTCGCTCGAAGGTGAGACGCTGCCAAATCGATAATATCAATCGACTGTGATAAGGGTTAGTAAGTCGTGGACTGATCGAACGCCACTCAACTTATGCAGTAATAAGTCCTCTGAATGTGTTTGAGTACGTGAATCTCCACGATACAAGAACTTTAAAGCTAAGTAGTCTCTAGCGAAACTAAATTCATTTAGTAAAACTTTTTTAAGTTAATTTCAGTCAGCCTTAATTATTCATTTACCCAGAGTCTGAAATGATTCTAAAAGCTCGCATTTTGATTCTGAGAAGGTATGTATGAATCTTTTCTACCTAATCGATCGTTAGCGTGAGCGCTCTCGCTTGTATGGTCTGAAAGTCACTACCTTGATTGGGGAAGGCACGATTCTTTTCTTGAGAATTTTGTATAACCAATTCTGTTAAATAAACGGATTCTTTGAACTAATATTTCTTAATTGATCTTGAGGCCTGTTGACGGTCTATAATCCCTGGAACTTTCGTATAGAAAACCGGATGTGTCGAGTTAATTCGCATTAACGTTCGACCTTCTGGTTGTTTTGCGGAGGTTTGATAGGGATTTTTTTATGCGTTTTTTGAGAAATATGTTCCGTTATTAATGGACCAAAACGTGATTTTCGCGTACCAAAACTAATCCCTCCGCAGAGAAATTCTTCGGTTGGGATTTTTTTATGCAAAAATTCAGGAAATTAAGAGGTGCCTAAACCCCTAACGAGGGAATTCGGGTCCAGAGAGAGCGTAGTTTCCGATCTGTGGTAGTGCAGCCTTGGTCCCATTACTCGGCTACCGAAGTGCATCTTATCTCGAACCCGCCTGGGAGGTAGAAGAACGGGGTAATACGCGACTGGCGCCCCCTGAGAAATAAATTGGTGTCGCGTCATTTTGACGCCCGGTAGTGCGTTCTTCTACATGGCGCCCAACGTGGGGCGTTGTTAGTCAGCAGGGCTTTCTGGAAAGGATATGGATGAATCAACGCCTTTCCAGTTTTACGACGAGCCGACATCTGTGATGGACAACGTCTCTAGAGGGTTAGAGAGGCCGTGCGCGGAGGATGTACTGGGTAGTTCGGGGGTAGGCCCGAGTACCACTGAAGGAGTCGTACAGCCCTCCTCAGAACAAGTGTTCGCCCAAATGGCAGCAGGTCTTGCCAAAGCTCTAAGCGAAGCCACGCACGAGCATAAGTATCGGTCGAAGCATCCAAATGCGGAATTTCATGGCTTCGAACACGAAGACCCTGAAACCTTCATTCATCATATGGAGGAATTTTTCGTCCGAGTACGAATTACGCAGGATAACGACCGTCTATATAAAATATCAGAACAGCTCAAAGACGATGCCAGGAAATGGTTCGAACAATACCGAACCTTAATTACCACGTATCCTCTATTCCTCGAGCGGTTCAGAAGCCGTTACGATTCAGGTGAAGTACTCACCGAAGCAGTAGCTAATTTATATGGCAAGAAACAAGATGCCGAGGAAAGTACGTCAGTATTTATTTCCAGGAAGGTATGCCTCTTTAAGAGGATCGATCCGTTTAAGCCGGGGGCGATGAAGGCGGCTACCATCTTCAATCAGTTGAGACCTGATATGAAAATGCTCCTAAAGAGTGCCGTCATACTAGATACAAATACACTAGTGACAATGACCGAACAAATGGCCAAAATCATGGATGAGAATAAAGAATTCGAGACTCTGCAAAATGTTAAAAAAAGCAAGGACCAAGAAGCGTCCACCTCTACCGCTTCAGCTCAAGGGAATCAGCAATCGAGCAGTAACTGGAGAACGGAACCCTCCGCATTAGCGAAGCCGTCCTCCAGTTCCTTTGGTGCATCTAGGACACCATTCAATGGATCTCAAAGAAGAGATAATCCGCCAGCACCAAGGGTGCATTTTGCAAATAATATTTCCTCGCTGCCCAGAGGGGATATACCGAGAAGGGGTACTGGAGACGTAAGGAACTCCCGAGTCCCGTATCGCCCTTGCAGATACTGCCCAACGGAGCAGTGGCATTTTCATGCGGAATGCCCAAACAATCCCTATCGTAATATGAATACGGGAAACCAAGCGGGGTCAGAGGCGATGGCCCAGGCCGAACTGTACCAGCCCCGCCTACCAGGCCCCAGCAGGCTCGAAGCGACCCTCGGGGAAGCTCCGAAGCAAGAAGTTTAAATTAAAAAACTTCGATGACCTTCCTGACCTTAATTACCTGTTTAAGGATCAAGAGTCAACCTATCTCCCCACCGATTCACTCCATTAGAATCTATCAATCAAACTAGCGACGCTTTCCCTCTGCCTCGCATTAAGATTATAATTAATAATCGAGTGGTTAACGCTTTATTGGATACAGGTTCGACAAGGAACATTATCCAACCGAAATTTTTGAACGACATTGATCAACTTACAGCTCCCCAAACGTTTGTTATGGCTTGTGGCGATGGTTTAGTAGAATCCCTCGGGACTACGACCATAAATATTAATGTACTAGATGTACCCTTTCAGACCACGTTTCAGGTCATTCAAAATTTAAACGAAGAGCTCATTCTGGGAGCCCCGTTTTTATATGCCCACAATGTCGTATTCGATTATCAACGTAAATGTGTCTACGTCGGCACTGAAGAGCGAATAACCGTCTTCTGGAATCAAGCGGCACATCAAGCAAGGAAGCAATGCCGGCTTCCCGAAGAACTGATCATCGGAAACGATGATTTAAAACCTCTATTCTAGGAATTCGCTGAATTGTTCACCGCGGTGCCTACCCAAGCTACCACGGTGACAACGAAACATAAAATAAAAGTTAAAGACGACCGCCCGTTTAATATCAAACCTTATCCTATGTCTCCTACTAAGAAAAAAGTTATGTACGATCAAATTGAAGAGATGCTGAAAGCCGGAGTTATAGAACCGAGTACCGCTCAGTACAGTTCGCCTCCCATTATAATAGAAAGGCCCGGCAAGAAGCCTCGCTTCTGCATTGATTATCGTCACTTAAATGAAGTAACGGAAGACGAAGCATCCGTCTTACCTAAGATATACGAGAGTATAAAGGATCTAGGAAACGCCAACATATTTACGGTGTTGGACCTCAAGAGCGGATACTGGCAAATCCCTCTTGAGGAGACGTCAAAAAATTATTCTACGTTTACAACATTGGATGGAGCATCTTACCGATTCAACGTGATGCCTTTCGGATTGAAGACCGCTCCATGTACGTTCCAAAAATTTATGGCAAGAGACGTATTGACCGGTTACTTGCATCATTTCTGCAAAGTATATCTCGATGATATTATCATCTACAGTGAAAATATAGATCAGCATGTAAACCATCTGAGAGCCGTCTTTGAACGCCTACGTTTACATAATTTAAAAGTGTCACCAGAAAAATGTGTGGTAGCCACATCCAGTATAACCTATCTCGGGCATAAGATAAATGCCAATACTACTCAACCTTTAGAAAAACATATTCTGCAGATACAGAGCTATCCTGTGCCTACGACAAGGCGCCAGCTTCAGAGTTTCCTTGGCCTATGTAATTGGGTACGTGAATATATCCCTAATGTTGCAATAATTACTAAGCCCTTGACCCGACTACTCTCGAAGGACTGGCGCTATAAGTGGAATACAGAAGCCCAAGAATCCTTTATCCTACTGAAAGAGGTATTAAATAAACCTCTAGGACTGCACCGGCCAGATTTCAATAAAATGTTCATACTGCAGACGGACGCCTCCTTAATAGGATTATCTGCAGTATTATATCAATTGGGGGATAATGACCAGAAGCACATCGTCTCTTATGCTAGTAATACGTTATCTCCGACGGAGAGAAAATACCATATCAATGAATTGGAATGTTTGAGCGTCGTTAATTATATAAGGAAATACAAAATATATTTGGCAGACCGTCCATTTATAGTCAAAACCGACAATCGAGCTTTACTATGGTTAAATAAGCATAAGGACGAGAAAACGAAATTTACACGTTGGTCATTATTACTTCAGGAATACAGCTTCACCATAGAACATTGTCCTGGCAAGGAAAATATACTGGCAGACTATCTTAGCAGGAATCCTCAAGGCCCAAACGTCGAAGCAAACGACGAAGAGGAAAGGATGTATCCACCAAAATTCTCGTACCAGGAACGAATATCAGTGATTACCACATTGGAATTAAACGATCAGGTCAGAGAAGCGCAAACGCACTCCAGAGATATCCAAGACCAAATTGAACGATGGAATACTCTAGTGCGACAAGCAGATAAAACCGAGGCAGAGGTGAAATTCGTCAATACAAGACAAGTGATAGGCGGTACACTTTGGACGAGAGGCGAAAATGTTATAGAAAAATTATACGTACCAAAACGTATGGTCATGAGAGTAATATCTCATTTTCACGACCGACCGGAAGTAGGTCACCCCGGCCGCGATGAAACTGTTAGAATCATCTCGGGCCGCTATTATTTTAATAATTTGTCGAGACTAGTTAACAAATATTTAAATGAGTGCATTATTTGTAATTCCGTAAAAAGCAGACAATCACAACCGAAGGCTCCTCTCAGAAGCCATGCTCCATCGCATCCGTTCGAAGTTCTAAGCGTCGATGTAATCGGACCGCTTCAGCGAACCAAAGATGCAGATAACCGATATATATTAATGGTAGAGGATGTATTTAGTAAGTGGGTCGAAGCCAAGGCGTTCACCCAAGTCAGTGGAAAAACAATAGCACAATTTATCGAAGAGGAACTAGTGGCGAGATATGGCGTTCCGAGGGTCATCATTTCCGACCAGGGAGGCCACTTCAATTCCGGCTTTTACGATACGTTCTGTACACGTAACAATATTGAAAGATTCTTCACAGCAGCTTACCACCAACAGGCCAATCCAATAGAAAGGAGGGTGCAAGAAGCTAAGAAGATCTTAAAAACCTTATTATATGGTTCACCCAACGACGAGTGGGATCGACATGTTAGTCAGATGGCATATATCTTGAGAACAAGAAAAAACGCCGCTACGGGGCATACGCCCAGTTTCGTAGTACTCGGCTATGAATTACCGCAGATTGGTGATTGGAATATGTTCGCTTATAGACAAGAACGTCGTAATCAAGCGGACGTTCCCCGCCTTGAAAGAGTCAAGGAGATTCGTAGAAATCAAACAAATTACCAATGGCGTTACGCGCCCAAAGTGGCGGTAACGCCGGTCGTATATAAAGTGGGAGATATGGTAATGACTAAAAGGATCAGGAAGGATCATACCTTCACACCGTCGTGGAGTGGGCCACACAAGGTTTTAAAGAGATTGTCCAATGAAGTTTACCTCATTCACAAGGGAGTAACTTCGACGAGATTACATGTCGATGCCATCAGGCCGGCACCTAAGGGAGATCCCGATGTTGAATTGGAATTGTCTGAAGAATCAGAAGATAGTCCGGATGAAACTCATCTTAGTGACGACGCTTCCTCATCAGACAATGAGATCGCGCCCAGGTCAGAGCGACGTAGCGATACCACACTAGTTCAAATCAATGTTCCCGCAAGTGCTCAAGATGAGCAGGATGTAATAAGTCGAGATCCCGATGATGCTCGAGATGAGCCAGACATAGAAGAGTCACCTCTAGATATTTCTGAGGTCGACCACGGCTAATAGCCGTTTTCGCTTTTTTTTATATTTTTTTCTCAAAATTCTAAGTGGCGATTTTGACCTATATGCGGTCGAATCGAAAATTTAAAGTCTACTCCATGAGCAGACATGGAAAGACGGCGAACCCGACGCAAGAGCGCGATCTGGTAAGCCTAGCTTCTCAAGAGCGAGAGCCGCCAAGTTCGAGTAATGGACGTAGGCATAAGTACGAATTAGTACGAGTTTCGGAAGCTGTTTTTCTTATGCAAGAAGACAACTTCTATTTTAATCATTTTAAGTCAACAAAATTAACGTATACCCCAAATGGAAACTACGAGTTTCAGAAGCCGTTCTTCGCTCAAGAAGACGCTTCAATTTTTTTTTTATACTTTTTTCACAAGTCGTGATGACCGCACGAGTATCGTAAGCCGATTTAATCTACCTTACGAAGTAGAAACTACGAGACGAGTTTCAGAAGTCGTTCTTCACTCAAGAAGACGCTTCAATTTTTTTTTATACTTTTTTCACAAAGTAGTGATGACCGCACGAGTATCGTAAGCCGATTCAATCTACCTTACGAAGAACCAATTTCTAACCATTATAAGTTAACAAAATTCATGTTAGAAAAATATTTCATTAAAAACAACACATTGTGTTTGTTAGTCGACGCGTCCCAGTCGACGACTTGCTAAAAAGTCAATCTAGTTGCAGAACTGCATTTTCCATGTGCAGAAATGGAAAGATGACCCAGCCTGTCGCAAGGGCGCGGCATGGTGAAGTCTGGAACTCAAAGGCGAGGACCGTCCAAGCTGCGGCATGGAGATATAGACAGCCTCTTCTAGAAAGGGCCGAAGTTAAGCAAGAGCGAGACCAGGGCGAAAAAGCGAGTGCAACGAATTAGTGAGAGTGGACGCTAATCAAAATTGTGCTACGCTTCGCTTCGCTTCGCACCTCGACGCGGGTGTAATTAAGTTGATAAAAATGTTGTATCAACTTGGCGTATTGTTTAAAAAAAATGTATTTATTTTTAAGTTAGATAGGCGAATCAGCCGTCTGCCCCAATTAAGGCCGTTATTTTTAAACATCTGTACCATAGGTCAGACCGTCAAATGAAGGCATACAGACATACAAGTGAATATGGAAATTAAAGGCAATCGATGAGTAGAAAAGATTCAACCAAAGGAGGGGAGTGTTGTAGAACTCTCCAAAATCGTCCTAAGTTGAAGACATAATCAAAATTCGACTTAGGCAAAAATTTCAATTAAAGACATTTTTGGGAGTCTGCAGAGGCGCAGATCAGTCCATAAGGACCGTTTTGGGTTCTATAAGGCGTTGGAAATGACCAGGTGAAAATTCGAAGAAACACCGAATTTTCACTTAGGAAAAATGTTTTTGGTTCAGAATATGAGAGTAGAAGTATATAATGACAAAGATTTATGAATAATATACTTTTTCAAAGGTACCATAAATTGGACTTTGAAAAATAATATTTTTGGAAGGGCGTCAAAATTTGGCCCAAGAATCGATTTATCGAGAGTACGCCAAGTACGCCAAAGTTTCACTTGCAGACTGCGTTGAAATTTGGCTTGAAGATCGATTTTTCAAAAGTACGCCAAAATTTCACCCGCAGATTAACTTTTCAAAAGTACCTTGAAATTTGGCTTGAAGATCGATTTTTCAAAAGTACGCCAAAATTTCACCCGCAGATTAACTTTTCAAAAGTACCTTGAAATTTGGCTTGAAAATCGATTTTTCAAAAGTACGCCAAAATTTCACCCGCGGATTAACTTTTCAAAAGTACCTTGAAATTTGGCTTGAAAATCGATTTTTCAAAAGTACGCCAAAATTTCACCCGCAGATTAGTTTTTCAAAAGTACCTTGAAATTTGGCTCGAAAATCGATTTTTCAAAAGTACGCTAAAATTGGTCTTGGAATGGATTTTTCAAAAGTACCACAAAGTCAGTTTAAAAAGTACCACGAAAATATAATTTAAATTATTTTTTATTTTTTATTCCTCAACCAAAGACATTGACCTTTGAGGTACGGTCATTGAAAGCCCAATTCTAAAGTATGAGCATACAATTTTAACGATGCACTGCATCCAAAAGGCAAAATAGAAGATTTTGTCAAAGCCGGCGTAGTGCCGATAAGCAAAAATTGATAAAAATCAATGCACATGTACAAGGCCGGTTTCTCGCATAGAAAGAGTTTGGATTGACCCAGCGGCTCGCAATTTGGTCGAGCGCGTTGAGTGGTCCAGACAAAGCGATGGTAGAAAAGCCAGTAACGGGGCTTTTCAAATGACAAAGTTATAGAGGAAAACGCCTTGTGCATAAAAATCCAAAAATTCAATTTTGCCTAAAAGTCGCTCGAAGGTGAGACGCTGCCAAATCGATAATATCAATCGACTGTGATAAGGGTTAGTAAGTCGTGGACTGATCGAACGCCACTCAACTTATGCAGTAATAAGTCCTCTGAATGTGTTTGAGTACGTGAATCTCCACGATACAAGAACTTTAAAGCTAAGTAGTCTCTAGCGAAACTAAATTCATTTAGTAAAACTTTTTTAAGTTAATTTCAGTCAGCCTTAATTATTCATTTACCCAGAGTCTGAAATGATTCTAAAAGCTCGCATTTTGATTCTGAGAAGGTATGTATGAATCTTTTCTACCTAATCGATCGTTAGCGTGAGCGCTCTCGCTTGTATGGTCTGAAAGTCACTACCTTGATTGGGGAAGGCACGATTCTTTTCTTGAGAATTTTGTATAACCAATTCTGTTAAATAAACGGATTCTTTGAACTAATATTTCTTAATTGATCTTGAGGCCTGTTGACGGTCTATAATCCCTGGAACTTTCGTATAGAAAACCGGATGTGTCGAGTTAATTCGCATTAACGTTCGACCTTCTGGTTGTTTTGCGGAGGTTTGATAGGGATTTTTTTATGCGTTTTTTGAGAAATATATTCCGTTATTAATGGACCAAAACGTGATTTTCGCGTACCAAAACTAATCCCTCCGCAGAGAAATTCTTCGGTTGGGATTTTTTTATGCAAAAATTCAGGAAATTAAGAGGTGCCTAAACCCCTAACGAGGGAATTCGGGTCCAGAGAGAGCGTAGTTTCCGATCTGTGGTAGTGCAGCCTTGGTCCCATTACTCGGCTACCGAAGTGCATCTTATCTCTAACCCGCCTGGGAGGTAGAAGAACGGGGTAATACGCGACTGGCGCCCCCTGAGAAATAAATTGGTGTCGCGTCATTTTGACGCCCGGTAGTGCGTTCTTCTACATTAACACATTCAGTAAGGCTTGACAACAGTAAGCCAAGGAATATTAAGGTGCGTTTACGCTCAAGAATTTCAATATTAAGACCGTTCTTAACAGTTTTAACGTTAGCTTAACTCTTCGCGTAAACATAGTGATAGGGCCTTAAAACATGTTTTCTTAAATTTTGTAATGGTTATATTTAGGAAAACAAATGACTAATAAAGTTGAAAATTGTTACATATATAATTTAGGGGAGTTCGAGTGTTATGAGGGTATAAGTATTTCTGTATAACATAGATGGCGCTGTCGTTATATTTTTTGACATATTTTTTATCATAACTTCTTATTATTATTATTATTTTGAGTCCGTATGACTTAAAATTGTGATGCAAAAACTAATTTGACGAAAAAAGGTTTCTTGTTTCATGTCGTTAAAATGCACCGTTTTCAATACAATCGCACTTATGTATTTCAGCGCATGCTAATAGCTATCATGCAACATGATATTCAACCAAATTTCCAAATGTTAAATTGATATTATTGAATCAGTTTAGTGATTAAGCCAAACTTACCTTAGTCCAATAGTGCTTGCGTACCAAATTATGGGTTTTTCAATAAAGAAAAAAATTGTTTTATTTTAGGTATATTTTAGAAACAAATTCACATAAGTATTTAAATCAAAAACCATCCATTTACCGAATGTAACGTGAGCATGGTACAGTCCCAATTCTTTCTTTGTTATTGCAGATAACATTATTGAAATTTGGTACATCGCACAGTGAACCAGAATCCGAAAAAGCTGGCCAAAAATTCAAAATTCGAAAGAGGTTTAATTGTATTCAAAATAATATTTTTGTAGTCAGAAATGTTCAGTTAATTACGTACCGCAAATTCCAATCGTATTATTGCCCATTTTTATCTGATACACCCCAAGAAACACAACGTTCTGTTAGCGTACAGTTGTGAATAGTTGCTTGCCACATTCGAACGTACTATTCGATATTCTTGTAATTTGTGTAATTTCAACAAAAACAGTAAAATTTTAGAAAGATAATCTATAAAGTAAGTATTTTATTTTGCATACATTTATTGCTTGTGAAATGTGATACATTCGGTCATAAAATTGTGTTAAACGGGGTTCTACAAAGATAAAGAAATAAAAATTAATGGGTACCTTTTGTTTGAGCTACAAAAAAAGAGCAACGTGTTCCAAGCATGATTCTTTTACTGGTCGATTTCTTATAGTTTTTTCAAATTATAGTACAAAATTTAGAACCCGATTCAACCCGGTTTGGAAGTAATGAGTAATAATTTGGTCAAGTACGAGGTCTTAAATTAAAAATATACGTACGACGTAATGACGGGCTCTCGCTCGATAATTGCTTCGAATTACTATTTTAATTTAAAAATATAAAAAAATGTAAAAATTTGCTGCCTCTAGGAGCCACTTTTGTTTTTGTGATCGTTTTTCTGACACGGTGCAAAATACAGCGACGCGTTAACTTTGGTTTATAGTGTTGTTTTAGCATAAAAATTCCATTTAAACGTAACAATTTATAATATTTATGTGTAATAAACAATTTTTGAAAAAATTAAAGCATTTTGTTATGTCAAAAATAATTATTGAAAAATTATTTATTTTTTGGTTGGAATTTATAAAACGCCTAAAAGTATGTAAAATTGAATTTAAATTAATTAGTTAATTTAATTTTTTGAATTTGAATTGAAATTCGTAATCAGCGACCTCTAAAACCCCCGAATACCAATTTTCAATTAAAATGATTGACTTTTCTCAAATGTCTGTCGCCATATTGGAGCCGCCATTTTGTTATTGAAAAAACTATTACCAAATTTGTAATCACCGACCTCAAAAACCTCCAAGTGAAAATTTTCAAAACTATTACTCCATTTTTCGACTTTTGGCCAGCTTTTTTGGATTCTGGCCCACTGTGCATCGTCTGTATTCGATAAACGTCCCTTTTTGACACATAAATTCTACACTTTCCTACTTCCAGTTTCGGCGAACGTGGTATCAACTTTTGATTTTCAAATGGAAAACCCTGTATATTTTTACTTTTTTGGATTCTACATGACTTTCTGAATATAATATATCCACATAAATGACATTGCAAATGTCAAACTTTTTTTTTACTCAATTCTAATCAGTTAATAAGAAAGTCGTTAATTATGTAAATTTCAAAAAATCGCTTTCTTAATTTTTCTCTTTGTAATTGGATAGAAACCGTGTGAGAAGTGATTTTCCACAGTTATTTTTTTTAATTTATATTTTAAATGTTTATTTATATACATTTCATAATAATATAACATTCAATCGTCGTCATCTGATCTTCGCCTAGGCATATAATACAAAAATTTACATTTGTCGCAAGAAGAAGTGGTGGTCCTTCTTTTCAAATTTTTTTGTTTTTCCTTCGAACTGGGTGAGAGTCCGTTAATCCTCAACACAACCCAAATCAGAATGCATAATGCCCTATTCCAGATAATGCACTCCCTACCATACCAGGCGTTGCCTATTTTCCAGCAACCTCTTTAGCCACACTTTCCCATACAATAACTTACTTAAACCCCACATTTCATATTTCCTCAACTTTAACTATCCAATCCTCTCCTTTTCTACTTTCTGTTTGTTGCCTTTGTTCCTGTTTTTATTATTTTTGTCCTTTTTGTCATTTTTTGTCTATAAATTTCTTTTAGACCGATAAATTCTTTAAAAATTCAAACATTTTAAATCCTAACTTTTATCCAATACATTTTCGTTCAGCTTTCAAATGTTTAAGTATTTTGCCAAGTGCTGTTCAGTGTTTGCCTTTGTAGATTGTTTTTAAATCGTATTGTTAATTAAGGCACTGTACATGCAACTTTAAATAAATGTATGTTTGCTTTGCTTTTGACACTAAATCAGAAGGTCCCGGGTTCGAAGCACAAATAGATATTTCTTTTTTACTTTATTTTATGTTGACGACTCTTTCAGTAAGTTGAAATAATAAAATTAAAAATTCTAAAACTAGCATGGTTTACAAAAAAAGATTATTATCCTACAGATTGTGCAACAATTATATAAAATGTTCATTAATACGGCCAAAGGGTATAATATTTATACCAATTAATATTTAAATTTAATGTTATGAAGTAAATCTAGGTATCGTGTATAATAAAACTATTACTAATTTACATTTTCAGTTTAGTTCTTAAGACTATTTCTCGATAGTCGAGGATCGAAACATATGTCAGATTAGAGTTTTTATTATATTATATTATTTTCGGCTTTACCACTTCTGACTATTGTTATACAATTACCCAAAACAAAATAAATTGATTTGATTTGATTTGAAATCTGAATAAATTCTGGAAAGTAGGTTATAGCAAAAATCGACCAAATCGATCAACTATACAATTTAAATAGATGTTAATGATAAATTATAACAACTTTAAGCTATCACAAAAACGTCATTTTTCTAATCGATAGCAAGGAAATAAATATGCTCTTACCAGAAGCAACCAACTGTTATTTTCCGCAACAAATATCTTCGAGTCGAATGATTTTCAAAGCCGGCGATTTGGAAACAGTAAATTTTATTTTATTCCTTTGTTTTACATGCCATTTGTTTTTTCCTCCACTTTATAACGTAATCGATTAAGTCTGTGAAATTTTAAATGGTCTACTTCCCTCGATAAACTTGAAGCATATTTCTTTCAGAAAAATAGCTCACCACAATAGAATTTGAATTTATTTAGGCGATAGTATTGCAATAAATATTCGTACTTTATTTGGTGGATACGTGCCAAATCTGAAAAAATAAAAAGAACTAGAGTAAACTTTTTATATAGTTGTTGCACATATGGGATATTCTTCGCAATTTTTCGTAAATAATGTTAGTATTAGACATTCTTACTTCCACAAGTGCATAAAATAACGTACAATCGAAAAAAAGTGACGTACAATGCCTCCTTGATAATTGACAAAGAATTAAAAATTTTATTTCGTCCGCCATCTTTGTCCGTTCTATTTGACATACGGCCTCCGGGATTGGTGCATTATATTTGACCATAAATGAGTTTTATTTTTGCCAACTTTGGTAAAATTACTCTTTCTTATAGAAAAGATATTCAATTTTAGTTTTTTTCGGCTATTTTTGGTGTTTTCTATTTTTTTCCAAGATGGCGGATTGATCAACACGTATCGAACAGGTCTATATTTTTAAAAAAATTATTTCAAATAAGCCAGTACAAGATATACAGTGTGTCCCAGAATATATGTAACAAGAGGTGTAATAGACCAAACATTTTGGAATTTTGGAATGTATTTAAGGATTGAGTCCTGCTTGTTGTAAAACTAAAGTATACCAAAAATGACTTGATTTGGTGTTCTAGAGGGTGTTTTATAAGCAAAGTTGTAAAAATCACCACTAATAAAGTACCTTTATTTTTCAAAATATAAAAAAAATTCCACCAAGAAAAGTTATTTAGAATGCAATTTTATACCTCTATACCAAATTTCAGGAATATAAAATTATTTTTTTGAAACATCCCATTTTTGCGAATTAAGAGTTGAATTTATATTTAAAGTTGTGTAGGAGCAAATGTAAATCATCTACTGCTTTTCTCATAGCCTACTTTTAGCTTCTACATAACTTAAAATATTAATTCACAAAAAATAATTTTTATGCAGTTTTAATTCAATGGTTCAAAATAAAATACTAATTTATTGAAAAAATGGGAAGTTTCAAAAAAAATAATTTTACATTTCTGAAATTTGGTATAGAGGTATAAAATTGCATTCTAAATAACTTTTCATATTTTGAAAAATAAAGGTACTTTATTAGTGGTGATTTTTACAACTTTGCTTATAAAACACCCTGTAGAACACCAAATCAAGTCATTCTTGGTATACTTTAGTTTTACAACAAACAGGACTCAATCCCCAAATACCCTTCCAAAATACCAAAATTTTTGGTCCATTACACCCCTCGTTACATCTATCCTGGGACACACTGTATTAAGCAGATAAGTTGAAAATCCGTGAAAGCGCGTCAAAAAGTTCATATACCTTTTGACGCACAAGGAATTCTTGGACACAAATCTTTTTTCGTTATCAGGAGGTCATAATACATAAGAATCAACAATAATATTTCACGTGGAATGTTGTCGCCGAAAAAAATCAGTTCAACTGCACTAAAACTGAGATACGCTAGTTCGTGAAACGAGAGACAACATGTTCATAGCTCTCCTGATATTTCCCTTTCCTTCTAAATCACGCTCTATACCTTTATAACATCCATTCGTAACCATTTAGAATCCATTTTTACTATTGAATAATCTTACACGATAGGAAACATATTAGAACTAGTTGCGTAAAATATAATAGACATTCTTCAATCCTAAAATAAGCTCACCTATAAATATTTTTATAAAGAGGTGTATTCGCATGAAAATATTAAAAACGTAATTTCATTATTTAGTACTTTTAATAAATGGCGGAGGTGCTGGTTTCAATTATTATGAATGGCGTTTCTTAGCTATAAATTCAATAAATATTATCTGTGCTCGTCAAACTTATATTTCGCCTCTCTGACATACTACCAACGCCATCTAGATAGGCGTTTCTCAACTATATAGAGGCGGATCACTAACATTTCTTCATATTCAAAATTTCAATATAGTAAATAAATATAAAGTGATGTCAGGATATTAATACCCTGATATAATTAAAATTTATAGGGACACATAATACCAGAAGTATAAAAAAACTTAGAAGGAGATTATACAGGCATCTGAATAAAGAAATTATTTTTATTATTTATTACAGAAGCATATTGTATATTCGTGAATACCGTTTTATTACTTCCACGTCCAGTGGAAGTATAGAAACGACAAAAAATTTTTTAAAAATTTTTATTGTCCAAATAGGCTTAAAATGTCATGAAACGTCGAGATTTTAAGTTTGAGCGAAATCAAAATTTCTGTCTGTCTGTCGGTCTGTCTGTCTGTCGGTCGGTCTGTCGGTCTGTCTGTCTGTAACTTTTTTTTGTGCGCACGTTTACTCTGGAACCGTTTAAGATATTGACTTGAAATTTGGTACATATATGTACTTTAACGAGATCTAGAACTAGATTATATTTTCATCTTGTTCTGTCGAAGGGTTGGGGGGTAAATTGAGGTAAATGGGTAAATCAAGCAGGTAAGAATCCATGAAATTGGTATTTAGTATATATAAGAGAAGCTAAGGTCTCAAAATATTTTTGGCATTAGCCACCTCCATTACCACCCCCACCTCCTTATTAAAGGGGATGAAAAAAAATTGTGATTTAGTGTATGTACAGGAACCAGAAACCTCAAAATATTTTTTTTACTTCATCCACCCCCCATTACCACCCCCCTATCACCACCCCTACCCCACTACCGATGTAGGGTATCGTTTTATGGGTTTTTGGGGTAGAGGATTTCAAATATTACATTATTAAAGTTCCATAAATAATTATTTCCACATACAAAGTTTTTTCGTTGTGAGTGACTTGGATAGAGAATCTGGATGTGGAAGTTGTGATTCCTTGGGCAGCGGTTTTTTTCTTTGCCTCCCCTGCTTACCTGGGGGAAGTATTGTAATCGAGAAAAAATCACTCTACGTAATTTCTCCGGATTCTCACGTTTCAGAATATGTAGATTATGAAAATTATAATTTTTCTGTTCTATCAGTTTACCAGCTGTCTATCGGTCTGGCATCTGTTTGTCTGTTGGCGCTCTATCTATAAAATTATTTGACGTAGAAAAATAATATTTGGTACTTAGCTGACGCTGTTGCCAAGGAGAAAATGGGATATACTTTTAGTGGACACCTTAAAAAAATAACACAAGCACTCAAAATTAAAAAGTGGTTTTTTCTTGTGACTAGACCAACTTACCTATTTATATTTTGACGCGCTGAATTCGAAGCCGGAGTTAGAATTGCTCCATCACCCACAATATTTTTTTGGAGCTAAACGAACACCTGATTCGTATTTCGCACGTCGAAATAGATAGGAGTTGTCCAATGGAGCCCCAGAAATAGACATTTTTTTATGTGTGTCTGTAATATATGAATATCACCACCGGATCCTCCGCCATTTTATAGAAAATCATTTATGCAAATATATTATACAGACACACAAAAAGAAAGTGGAAAGTGGTCTGTTTCTAGGACTCCATTAAGCAACGCCTATATATTTCGACGTGCTGAAATCGAATCAGGTGTCTGTTTAGCTCCATTACCCACCAATTTTTAGTAAGCAGAACCACCGACTTTCTCTAATATTTTTGTTAATATTTCCTGATCAATCGTTTGGTAAAATACAGTAAGACATTTTTATTGTCATTTAAGCCTCAAACAATATTGTCTGCTAATTCCATAGTTGAATTTTTCGCACTCATATTATACAGGTTGAACAATGAACAAAATTGGTCGTAAGTTTGAGAATCTGAAGAGTTCCTAAAAACTGGAATGGTGAAAAAATGCTTTCGGGTGGGGAGAGTTAGGTAAATTATCAAAAACTTAATAAAATAGGTGTTGTTTTCTAGGTTTTTTTACTGCTGAATATAAAAAAATTAAGTCGATAAGAGAAATTGTTACAGGGCCTAGACCCACTTATAAAAGGGGGACCCAAAGGCTGCTAAACCTCGAACGCACACAACCCTCAACAAAATTTTAATATTTTACGTGCAATACCCCCTCTGCAATACGCTAGTGAGGAGGGAATCTCACACGGCCGACTAGTCAGGTCCTTGGGGGTGGCTTCGATAATTGGGGTGGTGTAGGTGGTCAGATATAAAAGACAACGTCGCGTCGTTCTAATTAAACATTTAATAAAATATCAGGGTACGTAGTACAAAATATATCACAATTATCACCGATAACTCGGTACTAATACAATGTATCACAATATACCCTAATACGTGAACTAATAAGTGGAGCCCACACGCTTAACCTGATATACACAAAATATCTTACAAAATAATATATCCTTGATAAATATACAAAAGGTCATATGCCAGAAGCGTGACAAAAAACTACAAGTGACCCAAGGTACGATAAAACATAAAATTACTTAAAATTATTGACAATCTATTTGTAAAATAAGGCAAAACTATTCAGTTAATGAAGTAATGATACACAAAATATACCAAATATTACTGAAATCTAAGTTACTGAAATGTTACTGAGATTTACGTTACGAGCAAAATATTACCAATATTCCTTGAAAATTCACTTTACTGTCGTTGAGTTGATGTACCGGATCCCTCGTTAAGAGAATATGATTCCGCTTATCTTTTTTAGTGTCTGAATACCTTTTCCCGTCCTACCAAGGTAGCGTAATTCTAGGTGATAACAGCCGCAGGTGGTAGACTATCTACGTGGAGTCTAAGTTAACGTGCCGAGATCCCCAGTACCATACATACACAAGATAATAATCCACCATCTAGACACCAAAATCTGGACTAGAAGTTGAAACCAGAGTCAGGCGGAAGTCCCTCGTAAAGTGTAAAATGTGACATAAAAGCTCAAGTAGAATACCAGTAACAGATCCAAGTAAAATCATAACAATTCAAATAGCCATAAACTAACAAATAGATCCCAATACTTGTAACATACCCAACAAGAGGTCCTGTGCCGTCAAAATGGCACTCCAAAGTCTTGCATTCAGACGACGCCACGTGCAGTAGAAAATTGACTTTATCCGGACATATCCTTAGCTGTATTTTCCAAAACGATACTCAAAACCAAATGAAAATACGACTAATCTTGTCGGAATGAATACTAAATCCCATAAATGGGGCAAAACTTACAATATTGCCTAAAACTCGTATTCAGACGACTCAATCTTCTAGCACGCCATGACCAAGATAAAATGTCCCCCTATCAAAAATCAAGTTCTTCTCACTTTCGACGGTACGTTCCGAATTTTCACTTTACGGTATATTCCACAACTAGAATAGATTTTCCTAACTTCGTTTATATACACAAATATTATCATAATATACTTCGAAAGCCGTCCTCTCATAAAGCTACCCACCAAAAGAAGGTTTAATCAACAATACTGGCCATTGTAGAAGCTTCAAAAGGGCGTTTTTGCAATGCACACTCTTAATGTATATCTGAACGCACTCACCCATACTACCCGTATCAAACTTATCAAAGCGCATTTGATGGCCGACGTGAAAAATCCGGTAGCGCTATTATGCAATTAAGACGGTACCAATATGCTCAATAAAATGTGTGAATATAACGAAGGTAGTACCTAAAATTTTAGCAATTACTAAATGGAAAAATATACTGTAACAAAATATCATTTTATTATTATAAAACTTGAAAATACCTTTAAAAAAATGAAAAGTTTAACACAAAAATTGAGAAAAGATTGACATAAAATAAATGAAGACAGAATATTGTTATTGTTGATCGTTATCATCATCAGCAATTTCACATTCTTCTTCATCAAAGTCTTCTAAGTTGATTCCTGAGTTTTCGCCGGGAAAAGTTTCTGAATCTATATTAACACAAGTTACTCCTTCACACGTTTTACGTAGTAAGTCATGAAAATTTCACATTACTTTTTGCACATGTGCACAATGTTGTGGAACAATTTCCTTTGCGAGAGCTGGATATTAGTTTCATGATCGACTCAGGAGTTATATCAAGTGTCGTTTGCTTTGGCCTCAAGTCTCCGTGATGTCTTTCCCAACCCCAATCATGTGGATTTAACTTATTGCCAAGCCAGGTTTGGAGTTGGTAATATGTGCGGAAGGGGTGCTGCGCAGCACTTACCTCAGTAGGTGGGAGTGATTACAATTTTGATGACGTTTTCTTCAATGAATCCTGCAACATTATGAACCGAAGTTCGTTGAGAGAGTAGGTTCCGTCTTTTGGTCCGTACAAATACAGAAAGATTATTTCTCCAGCCTTCTGGACTTCGTCGTGAGTAGCATTCATGTTACTGAATATTGGTATGCTTTCATTCAAATCTATTTCTGTTTCAAATAGCTTCAGTACTTGTTTTTTTCCTTTTCCATAGATTACACTTACAGTGTCACAACAACTGAATGCGTGGGCTAAAAGAGTGTAGTTTTTAACATCCACATATTGTCGCTGTAATGAAGCAGCTTGGTTCGACCGATTTTAGGTTTCAACATATACATTCTGATTCTTATGGACCAAAGCAGTCATAAGAACCAAAATGTCTATATCTTGAGCAACAATGGGAGTGGAACCTTTTTGGATAGCCGTTTCCGCTATAAGCTTGTCACCATCCTCAAAAAACTGGTGCACAAGAAAATTTTCAACATAGTTATAAGTTGCTTTTTTCCCTCCACAATTTAAGGTTTCTTTGTAAACGTTTAGTATTGTATATCTTGTAATGATTTCCCGTTAAATTAATAAATGATCAATTTTAAGTTTCGAAATGACTTATTGAAACCAGAACGGAGGGAATTTTAAGGCCAAATTATACTATAAAAGTTCTTTGACAGAGATCTTTTATAAAAGATGTTTTATGAGTAATTTGATACATATTTTATAAAATATCGATCATATTTTATAAAACATGATCGATTAAACTGCCACATTTCTCATAAAGATCTATTATAAAACATCTTTGTTAAAGAACTTTTATGGTCTAATAGTGGCCTAAGCAATTTGTTTAAAAATCGTTTAAAACTCCCGCATGTTTGGTCTGCGTTCAACGCTACATTCGACGTGAGTTCAAAACTTTCTTGCAGTTTGAAAATGTATTGGGAGTTGCCTATCTATATGTTTTAAATGTTTTGTTTTCTTAAAATGTTTTCTTAACCACTTCTCAAGTCACCGAAGTAACTCCTTGAAAATCCAGAATGATTTTGTGTTAGGTAAAGAGAAACGAGGCCCTACAGCTTATAGTGGAGTCCGAACCACTTCTTGGGGATAATTTTATTATTAAAATTATTTCGCGATGAGCAAGGATTGAACCTGCTTCGCTAGGTACGCCAGTATGCAAGCTAGACGCGCTAAACCACTGAGCTACCGTCCCCATATATACAATATGATTCTTTAATCCATTGAAATAAAGGAAAAGAGTTTGTGGGGAATAGAAGGAAGGGGTCTTCGTGGCCATCAGCACAAAGGAAGGAAAGGAAGGAATGGGAAGTTGGTAGGGAAGTAGGTAAGAGGAGAAGGGGGAAAAGAGACAGATAAAGTCGTAAACCTATCTCCCTTCCACTGTTGTTTACTACCTTCTCTCTCTCTCCCCACTCTCTCTCTCTCTCTCTCTCTCTTCCCCGTCCTTTATTTCTATCAACTAATCTTACTTCTATTCAAAGTACTCACAATATGTACCTTCTTCACTCTCATAGCCCGTCGGGCAGAGCGCGAAAAGCCTTCTCTTTCTTGACCTACCCAATACTGAAGTATAACCAGATGGGACCTTCACTACTTATTAAAGCATGTTATTTTACATAGGAAATCAAAATTGACGACACTCTCCATTGGTCGAGACCGAAGATATAAGAAAAAAAACTAAAAAAAAAAGAAATTTAGAAATTTAAGATTTAATCAAATATAACTTTAGAACTAAAACAGATAAAAATACAATTTTTTTTTGGTTTTGACAAATAAACATTGCTTTTTAATTTGAAGTATAATTTATTGCAATAATTAAAAAATTAACATAAAAAAACTAGCAAAATTCAAAAAGATACACAAATCAGCAACATTTTTCTAATTCTTAACTTGCCATAACTCGCTTATATAACGAGGTATTTAATTTTTTCTTTCACCAAAAACTGACAAATTTAATAGGCTTCATTTTGTCTCCATTAATGCTGGATCTAATTTCTTAACTAAAAGCGCTACAGCCCTTGAAACACAACGAAGCACAGTACGGCGACGAAGACGCGAGGCTTCCTATCCCGACCCCGCTACTTTCTCGGCCCATCAAGAAACGTATCGGCTGCCGGCCTCATTATTGTCTGGATAAATATTAATAAGTATATACTATTTTACTTACATGTAGGCTATTACAGTTTATGTATATTGTAGATTCATTTTTATCAATGGAGAAAAATTACATGTTTGTTTTACGAAACTGCTGAAAGCAGTGAAAATCTAATGGTAAAAAACCAACTGTTACTGGCAAAGAAAATATGCAATTTCATTAAATTTTTATAAAACAAAGTGGTGGCACTTATTTGCACACCTTTCGATACCGATTTCATTATTCTTGTCTGACATCTTTTTGTAATAAATAACATTAGTAAAGATAATACGTATTGTCTGATATTAGTAACGCGATAAAAAAATGCAAGTGAGCCTTCATGCAGTTATAATAAAGAAAAAAAATCAGTTTAAAATAAAATGGCATTGTCTGATTTGTGGAAAATCCAGAAAAATTAAGAATAAATTAAGAACATCTTTAAGTACAAGTTTGTACAGGAACGGGTGCGGAAACTAGAAAAATATATATATTAAAGCTGCAGTGTCGCATTGTGATACAGAAATACAAGGCAGGTTACACATTTTTCAGATTTATTTGAGCTAATGGAAATTATCATAAAATTTATTATGCAAAATATAAATTAGCAAAAAAAAATTAAATGTGTACAAACTAAACAACCGAAAGAAAAACATGAATTTAAAGTAGCGTTAAATATTTTATTTAAGGAGGTTTATCTTGCTGTTTTGCAAAAAAGAATTCTTAACTCTAATATTTCTAAAAACACGCCTTAATGATATATTTAAAGAAATGACGGAAGAAAAATTAGATTATTATAGCAGTGGAAATATAAGAAAGATATTAGAAAAGCATTTAAGCAAACAAAGTATTTTGTGAACACAAAGAAAATACAACAGTTCATTCAAGTGATAATAAAGCTAAAAGGATTTTTGTTGTCAGTCACAAGTGAATCAGGCGAAGAAAACTTGGTTCATGAGAATGAATTGACAATTCCTGATAAAGCTGCCGGTATCTTAAGAGAAGCTATAGCTGGATGTTTTAAAACTATAAAAAAACACGACTATTTGTTATAAACATTTATGTCGTGGATACTAAATATGTCAGGACAGACAAATTTGATTTAAACGTTATTTCTATAGTAATGGAATTTATATTAATACTTATGGAAAAAAAAAACAGCTTAGGTCATTTTTTTAATCCTTTACATTCACTACATGTGTTTCGTGCCGTCAGAAGAAAAAGAACTTAATGATATGCTTTATTCTTTTGGCTATGGTTATTCCTACGATGAAATACGTACATTTTTAACGTCTTTAGCTAGTCACGTATTAGTAAAAACTGGTGACGACATTTTTATACCACCTGGAGACAGGCTAGATGGTAAAAATCCCACTAGGAATAGTATTATTTAAAAAAAGAACAGCCTATTTACACAAGCATATTTAGATCGTCTATCCAATTTTAACCGATTTTAACCCTTCCAGTTTACATGAAAACAAAAATATAGTATGTACAAAAATCCAACTAATCGTTCAGAGCCTCTACGAGTTAGTGAAAGCATGGCAAATAATTGTTTTGATTATGTGGTTATCTCTGACATTTTATGGAAAATATTAAAATATACGAAGCAAAGTAAAAACTTTACTAGCTGGCATGATTTTACTTCCACATCCAGTGGAAGTATAGTAACGACAAAAAAATTGTTAAAAATTTTTATTGTTCAGATAGGCTTAGAATGTCATGAAACGTCGAGATTTCAAGTTTGAGCGAAAAAAAAATTTCTGTCTGTCTAACTTTTTTGTGCGCACGTTAACTCTGGAACCGTTTGAGATATTGACTTGAAATTTGGTACACATATGTACTTTAACAAGATCTAGAACTAGATTATATTTTCATCTTGTTCCGTCGAAGGGTTGGGGGGTAAATTGGGGTAAATTTGGAGTAAGTAGGTAAATCAAGCAGATAAGAGTTCATAAAATTGATATTTAGTATAGACAAGAGAAGCTAAGGTCTCAAAAAAATGTTTGGCATTAGCCAAATGGTAATGGCCACCCCCACCCCATTATTAAAGGGGATGAAAAAAAATGTCAGTTAGTGTGTGTACAAGAACCAGAAACCTCAAAATATTTTTTTACTTTATCCAAGCTTTTGTTACGGCCGCTGATTGTAGCCTTGTGCGATTTATGGTGAACGCGGGATGTACCGGGAACGAGTGGGGAAGCCTCGCGACTCCGTCGCCGTAGCGCGCTTCGTTGAGTTTTAAAGGCTGTACCGCTTTTATTTACAGAGCTAGATCCAGCATTAATTGAGACAAAATGAAGTTTATGAAATTTGGCAGTTTTTGGTGAATAAAACATTCGAATAGCTCAATATATAAGCGAGTTACAATGAGTTAGACCTTTCAAAAAAATTGACAATTTGTGTACCATCTAAATCAACGTCAATTTTGTAATGTTAAAGTTATTATTTTTGTAATAAATTATACATCAAATTAAAGAGAATCGTTTGTACTGTAAAACTAAAAAATATATATAATTTTATCTTTTTTCGTTTGAAAGTTATTCGTGGTTGAATTTAAATTTTGTTATTTTCATTTTTTTTTTGTTTTTTTCTTGTAACTTCAGTCTCGACCAATGGAGAGTGTCGTCAAAAGTGATTTCCTATGTAAAAAAACCTGCTGAATAAAATGAAATAGGTTTTATTTGGTTATATCTCGGTATTGGGTTAGTGAACGATAGAGCCAGCCATCCGACGTACTATCATAACACATAGATTACATTGGTTTCATTTCATTGAGCAAGCAGAAAAAGGAAGAAGAAAATAAAATTTCTTTCAGCTTTCTTGTTTTAATTTCAATTTTTAACAGGATTTTTTCAAGTTGTATTACAATACAATGTCTTTTTCATATAGACATTTTGGTTTTATCAGCTTGGTTTTGTTTTTATTGGATTCAACAGTCAAAAAAGCCTAAAGAACGACACGCCACTCGCCTATTTTTTTTAAATTTTTGGTTTTCGATGATTCCTCTCTCTCCGCCCACCCAAAATAGTAGTTTGTGCAACAAGAGTGGATATGATATCCATATCGCACGATAAAGAAGTTTGAGCACGAAGCCGTAGGCGGAGTGCTTCAAATCTTTTGAGTGCGATATGGATAATCCACTTGAGTTGTACAGTATACTTTTTCTACGACCGGCTTAAGAAAACTACAAAATTTATGAAACATTAATATATTACACACACATACACACTGACAGTACACACTGACAGTTTCTTTGACAGCTTACGCACTAATTTGATTTTAAAACGAATAGTTGTCTATGTACTTATTACACGAACTGTGATTGGTCGGTTTCATTTCATATCCACTGATATGAAATATATCCGTTCAGTTATCTGGAATTGCCTACTTATCTACAGACTGTACAGAAAACAGAAAATTTACATAAAGGAGTAGAAAAACACCTTTCCACACCTTCACCACTTTGTAGGGACTCTTCAGATTCATCAAACTTATGCTTATAACTTATCCCCAAAGTTTCATGAAGGGACCAATTTTTTCGTTGTTGATGTACTTTTTCAGGCTATTTCACCTGTACTATAAGTATCGACTCTTTCCAAGCTAAAGAAATGTGCGAACTTGTAAAAGACAAAATTATAGCGCGATTAAGGTGATATTTTTCAGATAATCCTCTCACTTTCTGGCCACATAAACGGGAGAGAGGAGAATATGGAGCGGTTGATAGTTCATAGTAAAAAATGAAGAGGACGCTGTCCAAAACATTGGGATGATGTCACCAAGGATCTGATGAGAAGGAACTTTGGTGAGGCTGATTACTTAAGAGGCAACCACGACAGATGACGTGATGTAGTTAGACGTGCCATACAACAAAGGGAAACCAACTAGAATAATTCATGGATTGCAATACATGCAAGACATTGTTAATATGAAGGAATGAATTCTGCTATTTAAATATGCCTTTAAGGATGAAGTAAACTGATTATAGCTGGTAAGAAACTTCAAAAAATTATTTGAGTTCTATCGATTTATGGAGTAAAAAGTTGAATCGCCCTGAATAGTTGCAATAAATTTGAGATAGAATTAAAATTCCAAAGTTTTAATGAATTCATCTCCAACCCTTTTGTTAACTAAACCCCAAGTTAGTAATAGGTTTACTAGAAACGACACCGCATAGCTAAACACCAAACATAAGACAATCTTATTGTTGACCAATAAATTTTCTGGCCATGTCGGTTCCATAATTAAAGACATACACAGATCCTTGAGGGGGTCGAGTTAAATCTTACCCTTGTTGTTCTCACCCTTTCGCAAGCCCGTACGCGTGAACGTATGTTTTAATGAAGGATGTTACTAAGGTTGATCTAAGACTCTGGGGATTAATACTAGACCTTCTTTAGACTTTGCCGCGATACAAAGTAAATTTATTAACGCGTGGAATTAGGCGATTTGGAGAAAGTTTTGTATGAAGAGATTATTCTAAATTAAAAAGCGTTAATACGATGTTAAAACAAAAATGAAATATAATATAGAGGATTCACAATAAAGGAAATGTATGTTCGATGGAGTTCGCCTTAATGAATTTAAAATAGCTATTAAAAGACGTTTGCTGCTTTTCTCATTGAGCTACAGGGTAGTTTATGAAATTT
The DNA here is from genome assembly GCA_936432065.2 of Rutpela maculata. Classification (NCBI taxonomy): domain Eukaryota; kingdom Metazoa; phylum Arthropoda; class Insecta; order Coleoptera; family Cerambycidae; genus Rutpela; species Rutpela maculata. The sequence continues at coordinate 58,544,270 of OW386292.2, forward strand.
GCCGAACATTTTTTTAAAGCCATATGTTTTAACCACTTGCTAGAATGAGCTCATATTTTGGTTGAGTCAATTTATTAATGTCAATTTACATGCAAAGTCAAAGGTAGAAAATTCTAGGGTAGGTAATTAGTTTTTATTTCTAGGGCATCTACGAAAAAATTACGAGCTGTACACGTTTTTTTTTCAAATTCTGATACTATATTATGAAACTACATACAAAAATGATTGAAAATGAATGAAAGAATTTTATTTGTTTTCTTTGCCACAATTTTTCACATTTTCTGCTCTTAGAATTAAAGTATTTGTTATTAAATAAATTGTGAATTCATGCATGATTAGTATGAATTTATTTGTTTCTGAGGTTCCTCTGGAAAAATTCCCCTTTATAAGAAATTTTCTTTCACGTAAATATCTTTTTTTCTATTTTATAAATTATTTCCTGTTATTTTTCAGTAACTGAACTCTTCCTTGCCACATCAACAAATAAAAATGTAGGCCTTGATATCATGACACATTTTCATATTTTTTCTTAATTCGTTGCTTATAACTAATTGTTATTGTTATTAACCGCTGTCTACTTCTTCTTCTTATTCCCAACCTCTTGCCAGATGTTTTGTGATTCACGAATTATTCTAGTTGGCCTCTACTTGCTATGTAGCACGTCTGACCGCATTACACCACATATCGCGGTTGCCTATTAGGCACATAGCCTCATTAAAGCTATTTCCCAATACCTCTTTGGTTACATCAGCCCAAAGCCTTGGAGGGTATCCCCTTCGCCTGTTGCCATGCGGTTTTCCTTGAACCGTCAACCGTTTTATATAGGTTAGTTTAGGTTAGGTTAGGGTGGAACGGCTTCAGAGAAAGCAGGTCCACAGTGGATGCCGTCCAGGAGGTAGTGCGCATTGCACGTTCTGCAAACACGGGCAACTGGCGCCACAGAGAGATCTGTCTGGCAGTGGCACTAGACGTTAAGAATGCCTTTAATACGGCTCCCTGGAGACCTATAGTTGATGCGCTGACACGTAGATGGATACCTGTGTACCTTGTGCAGCTGGTGAAGAGCTACTTTACCGAAAGAAGCCTCCTGGTGGATGATAACATTAGGAATGTCACGTGCGGGGTTCCGCAGGGGTCTGTCCTTGGACCACTCCTCTGGAACGTCCTGTACGATGGCATTCTCGAAATGGACACACCTAATACTACCAAAGACTGCCGGTTGGTAGCTTTTGCAGATGACCTTATTGTAGTCGTTGAGGACAGAACTGAAGAGGGCGCTATAGCCAAGATCGCAGCCGTAATCAATGATGTTAACAATTGGATGACAACCCACAACTTACAAATGGCACCGGAAAAATCTGAGGCAGTAGCACTCACTGGCCGTAAACATGTTAGTGATATGACCGTCAACATCCTTGGTAAGGAGGTCACCACCAAGACTGTCATTAAATATCTGGGGGTATTTATTGACCAGAAGCTGAGCTGGAATCATCACGTAGTGTATGCCACACAAAGAGCCGAGAAATCGGTCATGACCTTTCGGAAGCTCATGCCAAGAATCGGAGGACCAAAGACTAGCACCAGGAGAATGTTGAACTCGGTGGCTACATCTATTCTTTTGTATGCTGCCCCGGCCTGCTTAGGACGCAGCGATGCATGCTGCTAAGGATCAGCTGCGCCTATCGTACTGTTTCCACTGTCGCCCTCCAGGTTTTAACGTCCATACCACCCATCGACTTGTTGGCTAAGGAACGGTCCTATAACCACAGTGCGGACGGAGCGACTAAGACTTTTAATAGGAGCTGTCTAATGGAACGCTGGCAGGAAATATGGAACCAAGCGGCGGAAGGTAGATGGACGTATCAGCTCATCCTTGACGTGCGATTATGGTACGCCCGTAAGCACGGCGAACTGAATTATTACCTTACACAGGCTCTTAGTGGACATGGAAACTTCGGTACCTACCTTAAAAGAATTGGCAAGCGAGAAAATGACACGTGTGCCTATTGCCCTATGACAGACTCACCTGAACACACGTTATTGCACTGCCCCAGATGGGCCGAAGATAGAGATTCAGCAGCAAGGGATGTCGGGCAAGCGATTACCATACGTAACATCACAAATATCATGATAAAAATGTAAATGAAATAAACCAATTCTTTTCTAATATCTGTACTCGTTCAGAACCAGATAAAGATATAATAGCATTTTATGAAAATAATTCAAAAATACCTTTTCAAGAAACCTTAAAATTTAATTGTGTTACGGAAGATGACGTCTTTAAGATAATCATGAATATTAAATCGAGAGCATGCGGACTGGATGGCATTAATATAACATTAATTCAACTTTCATGCCCTTTTCTGGTGCCCTATATAACATTCATAATAAATTTTTGTATACAAAACTCAGTTTTTCCCAGAGATTGGAAAGAAGGTCGTATTATTCCTGTAGCTAAAATAGACTCCCCTCAAGAACTTAAAGATTTACGACCTATAACGATACTTCCAACATTTTCAAAAATTCTAGAAAGGATCTTGGAAAGTCAATTACGTAACCACCTGATTGTCAATGATATTCTACCAAGCACTCAATCTGGTTTCAGACCCGGCTATAGTTGTGGTACTGCACTTCTCAACATCACTGATGATGTAATAACAGAAATTGATAACAAGCACTGTGGAATTCTAATACTACTTGATTATAGTAAAGCCTTCGATATGATTGGCCACGAAATCCTGCTCTCGATTCTGCACTTTATTGGACTGAGTCATCCAGCAATAGATTTAATTAAACATTATTTAGCAGATCGATCTCAGAGAGTGATATTGGAGGGAGAAATGTCAAATAGCTGTAGGATTTCTAGAGGTGTTCCACAAGGGTCCATTTTGGGACCACTCATTTATACAATTTATACACTAAACTTCCCCTCTGTATTGAACACATGTAAGGTTCACATGTACGCTGATGACACCCAAATATATATATCACTTTTTTGATAAAGGTAACTGTAGAGCAGCTCTTGCTGATATAAATAGGGACATCCATGAGTTGGTTAACCTGTCGAAGAAACATGATCTATGTATAAATTCCTCTAAGTCATCTGTTCTGCTATTTGGTAGTATCCAACCAAACACAGTAGAGATTAAACTGGGGGAGGACAGGCTCAATATTGTTTCAAAAGTAAAGAATTTGGGTGTAATTATTGATAAAGATCTTAGATTTTCTGACCACGTCTCCCATATGCTGAAAAAGGCATATGGTAACCTAAAAATGTTATATTCCCATAGACACATATTGAGCGTTAAATTGAAAACTTTATTATGTAACAGCCTGGTCCTCTCCCATTTTAATTATTGTGACTTTGTGTACGGACCCTGCCTCACTGTTAGAGATAGTAAACGAATACAAAAAGTGCAAAACTCGTGCTTGCGTCTTATTTATGGTATCCGTAAATATGATAGAATATCCCACACATTGTCAATGGCGAGGTGGTTAAATATGGAAAATCGAAGGAAACTTCACGCAAATGTTCTGTACCACAAAATATTAATAAAAAAGACGCCTCCTTACCTAAATAATAAGATTAAGTACAGAACGGACATCCATAATGTAAACATAAGAAGGAAGGAACAACTTACAATTCCGCAACATAGAACGGCCATGTTTCAACGATCCTTTACATTCAATATTGCAAAGAATATAAATGCTCTCTCGATTGATATTAGGTCAATGACGCTCCGGAAATTTTATAAATATGTGCAAGATTTATTAATGGCAGAACAAGAAAGAAGGCAGTAATCTTTCAGTTATATCCTTCTCTCTGGATAGGGGTATTTTGTATATGTATATATGTACTTATTCTGTCAATTCTTAATTATGTAGCTCTCTACTCATCGTAATCAGTATATATTATTACAAATGTTATACACCAATTTAAATTTTAGTTTACTAGTCAAAGTTAATTCCAAACAATTATAATTTCCCTAAGGTTCAAGAAGAATAGCAGACATTTTAGTCTGAATCTTGCGCCTTTTAATTTATTATATAACATGTTTGTTGTACTGTTTGGTGTCAAACGCGATTTTAAAATTTGTTTATACATTGTTATATATTTAAATTAATAAAGACATTTATTATTATTATTATTATAACCAGCGAAGAAGAATGGGTGACTATTAGCCGTATGTGTTGCAATATTCTGAGAAAAAAGGATGAAGAAGAGAGGATACTAAACCAAAATCAATAGAACAGTCACCATCTCCGATGCAATGTTTCGTTACGGTTCCGGAGTAAGAAGAAGGGGTTTTTTTAGTGCGGTCACATGCCACATATCCCTGCTCGTTGCAACACTAGTGCAGGGAACCTTTCGAAGGTTTTCCCCTCTAAAAAAAAAAAAAAAAAAAAAAAAGGTTGGAACGGCTTAGTTTCTTTTTGGTGAGCCTTTGACTTTTTTCTTCATAGAAAATCTCATTAATTCTAAATTCAGTCATAGTTCTTGAACTATTCGGTCAATTTACATTAAAAAAATTGTGTTGCAAATCTAATAATGCCTCTTTGGTATAAAATTATAACATCGTCAGCAACAAATTATTTTGATCACCAGAAAAAAAAGTTTGTCAGAGACTAAATATAATAATAATATTTATTTATAACCAATTAGGATACAATAATATAATGGCATTAACAATTTAGTAGGTATACATATAAATAAATATTCGGAAAACCCACAAGGGAAATTCCGCGCGTGGGTAACTCTTTACTTTAAGACATGTAATAAAATTATAATGAAATACAAATTTTATACAATTCATACCTTAAGAATAAATAAGTAGTAAATTAATTTATATATAGTTTGTATATAGTTAGAATTTTTTGTTACGAGATGTTCAATAGGTAGGTAGGTAAAGTTATTAACTGTGAACGAATACATTGTCTTAGGAACTAACCTACTAGCATAGTTTATTAATATATTTGAGTTTTGATTTTTTGATAGTTTGAAATGAAATATTTTTAATCTATATAGCAATCTAATATGTAGTAGTTTTATATGTAGCTGTTTTTTATATCAATCATACTTTTAATGTCTTTCCTTGTCTGTCGTTTTATCCACAATTTAATTTCTAATTTAAAATGTTTACAATTAGATATGTGCTTTATTTCCATTGGGAGAGTGTTGAATAGTTTTGTAGAGTGATAGCTATGACTTCTCTGTCCAATAGTTTTAAAAATCCTGGGTAATTCTAATGCACTTTCCTTGTATCTTGTGTTGTGAATGTGTTTAATTATATTTTTTTTGTGTTTATTTTTGAAACAGTGTAATAGAAGGGCTTGGCAAAAATAGTTGTCTAATGTCAAATATTTTTGTTTCATTGTATAGTTGATCTGATGAGTAAGTTCTACATTTGTTATATATGATTTTTAATATCCATTTTTGAATAACCTCAAGTTTTTTGCAATAATTATTGGTTATGCCACCCCATGCTATTATACCGTATGAGAGATGTGATTGGACTAATGCATAATATACTGAGACTAACTGTTTTTCATCTAAAAAAGTTTTTAATAATTTGATTTTTGGTAACACGCACCTCAGTTGTTTGACTAATTTGTCGGTGTGAGCATCCCATCTCATATGACAGTCCAATATTACCCCTAAATATTTGATATTTTGCTTTGACTGAATCAGAATCTCTGCGTTTTCGCCACGAATTGCTAGTGAATTAAAATTTGGTAAACTATTTTCATAGCTGGCGAATGGTAGATAAAATTTTTCTGAAAATTTATGGATAAGAGTTTCCTATTAAAAAAGTCTATCACCGCAGGCAGATTCAGCTCTACTTTTTTTTTAATGTGTCCCATGATTCATCCGCAAAGAAAATTGCTGTATCGTCGGCAAAACTTATGATTTTACCAGCACAAAGTATTTCAAATAATTTATTTACATAAATAGTGAAGAGTAGTGGACCAAGCACAGTTACCTGAGGTACACCACACTGGACAGTTTGAAAGTTACTGCGTATATTCTCCAATTCTACACAATGTTGTCTCTCCGTGAGATAACTAGACAGAAGTTGTTTGACTACACCACGCATACAAATATCACTTAAGGTATCCAGCAAATCTACATGACTAACTGTATCGAAAGTTTTGGCCAGATCTACAAAGATGCAAAGCGACTTTTTTTATTATCCAAAGCATTATAAATTCTTTCTGTTAAATCTGCAATAGCATCCTGTGTAGATCTGCCCTCTCGAAATCCATACTGCCCATGAGAAAGTAGGTTATATTTCTTTAAAAATGTTATTATTCACGATTTTAAAATCTTTTTGTATATTTTCGCAAAATTAGATATCAGCGATATTGATCTGTAGTTAATGACTTTCAGTTTGTCTCCAGATTTGTATACAGGTTTTATCACAGCGATTTTAAGTTTTCTTGGAAAAATACCACATTGAATAGACAAGTTTACAATATATGCAAAGGGTTCCCACAATTGATCCAATGACAATACAATTTATTTTTAATTTTAAATATAGGTTTAATGTAGGTTTTTTGTCGATGAAATGACTTGCTCCTTCTACCATTTTCGTTTGAACACTTCTTTTTGAGACACATTGTATTGTCCTCTCTCCAGGTGAAATGGCAATAAAGTCAGAAAATTCGAGAGAATACGATGCTGGAGGGTCGGTTTTGGGGGCGTCTGATTTGAAGAATCGAAGTATTAGTGAGATTATCTGTATAATAAATTCGTAAAAAACATTTCCAGCCCCACATCCCGAAACCATCAATACGCCATTTATCTGCTCTCATAACAATCATGCCAAATTTTGCTCTGTCTCTGGCAAGTTGTATTCTTTGCCGAATCTTATACTACTACAATCATAATTTTCGCCTTGTTGTAATTTACACTTAGAACATAATCAGCTTATTGAAACACGTACAATGAGCTCATCCTCACCTCCTGCAACTAAGGTGGTATCATCTGCAAATATCAAGTTAGAAATGTTAGTTCCGCCTATAGCTACTCCACCGTGTCAGTCCTCCAGCACAGGTCGCATCACGTGTTCACGTGTTAAAAAGGATTGGTGATAAAACACAGCTCTGTCTGACTCCTTTGCAGACATTTATCGTAGTTCTTCTTGCTTATTTGACATTGAAGCCCATTGTGGGTCTTTGCCTTTCTGGCTTATTTTCTTCCATTCTGCTCTCTCTTGAACTCATCTCCTCCTGGCTCTAACAGTCGTGACCTTTAGATCATCTTCGACATATTCCAACCAGCTCATTCAGGGCCTTCCTCTTTTTCGAGACCAATAGGTTTCCACTCATATATTTTCTTCGTTGTTCTTGAATCTTCCATTCTGTTGACATGTTCCGATTGGTTCAGTTTTGCATTCATTTGGATACTCCATATTCCATATTCCACGTTCTGAATTGGCCTTCGATCAAAGAACTTATCTCCAGATACATAATGTGTATTGGTTTGTTTGTTGCTAAGATAGCCACAGTCTAAGGCACACATCCAAAGTTTCGGACGAAAGTTGTAGGGCTGTAACTTTAATACGTTAATGGAAGTACAGTGGCGTACAGAAATTGAGAGGTATAAAAAGAAATAATATATTTTTTAATGTATTGTTGAATTTTTGAATTATTCTTTTTTTTTCTGGTTTCAAAAATATGACATGTAATAGTCCTATGTTTAACCGATTTCGAGTTATTGAACAATGAAAATCGTATTTAAGCTATTTATTACACGAACGAAAATTACATATTTTCACTTTTTAGCACGTTCATGCGAAGTAATCGTCGAATAATTATAATACTGAAAATTTGAGGTCGATCCGATAAGTACTTACAGAAATAGACTGCTTTAAACATGAACCGCCGCGCTCAAAATGCTGACGTCATTCAATCCGCATACCTGTCTTGAAGTTGCGTTTACGCTATTAGAATCCAGTAATTTGTCTAATCTGCCAGAGATGTACTTGATTATGGTGATTTGGAGACTATTGGAGTATTTTAACACGAGAGCATGCAGCATATAAATGCCGAAAAGAGGGGAATGAAAATGCAACTAGGAGTGAATGACTTCACGCAGCGTCGAGCTCTTGATTAATTTTAAAGCCTATAGAGATCCTTGAAAATTCTGTTTTTTTGCATTTCGCTCTAAAGTTAAGAGGTCTTTTCGAAAATGTAATTAAAAAAATATGCTAAATGAGAACATTGTTAAAGTACTCTATAAAAATGGCGTAGTATTCTGTTATTATATGACATTTAATTAATCAAATCAAAATGGAATACAGTGACGCAAATATTCAATTATTATATAAAAAATAATAAAAATTAAAAAATAAACGTGCAGTACGAAGCGAATGCAAAGTTTTTTATCCAAATCCTCCAACGCCATAAATAAGCACGTTTGAATACGTTTACAGAAAGATAAATAATACCTCCAGTTTCAGTAGAAAATACAGTTCTCTTAGAGCAAAGGAAGAAGAAGAGTTGGATATCTTGTTACATTTGGCAAAAAGGTAAACCTATGTTTAATAACTATTAATATACCATTGTTGAAATATTATTATTTTCAGAAAATTCAGAAAGCAGTCTGAACAATGCCGCCATTCAGTTGGATAAAAGTTATTCAAAATTCAACAAAAAGATCAACGGCAGACCAAACAAAATATTACCAGTTCAGCATTTAACAGAATTTCAGAAATGGAAACGGCTGAATTTTTGCCGCCAGATGATTCGAAAATTAAACGAAGACTTTGATTATTTCAATAAAATATTATGGACAGATGAGTCTTCATTTTCCATAAAGGGCGTTTTTAATAACAAAAATCGATGCTTCTGGGAAAGAAAAAACAACAGAAAAAAATCGGTTCAACAAATAAAAAAATCCGGCAAAAAATCTGTCAGCGTTTGGTGTGGCATTTTCCGCAATAAAATAGTGGGACCAATATTCTGTAATTCGTGCTACCTAGCTAGAAGTAATTCTCACAGAAGTTGAAAATATTCTTTTACAGAATTTTCCGGAAATTAACTTGATAATATGATTTGAATGCAAGACGGGGCATCTCCACATAGTACGCTAGAAGTTCGAGAGAATTTAAACAATGCATTTCCAGTATGGATTAGATTAAATGGCCACCTAGTAGTCCCGATCTTACTCTACTACATTCATTTTATGGGGATTTTTAAAGAATATAATTAATAAAAATAATAATCACAGTATTCCTGCCATTAAAGAAGCGGTTCAAAATGAAATCATCTTGAGTACTTTTCGAAATTTAAGAAGACGAAATGAATTCTGCATCGAAAATAATGGTTGCCATTTCGAACAACTTTTATAGTTGATTATTTGTACTTATTGTTGTTTGGTTAATATTATATATTCATAAGAATTAATTTTCAATGTTCAATAATTCGAAAACGGTTAAAGATAGGACTATCATATGTCACATTTATGAAATTAGAAAAAAAAGGAATAATTGAAAAATTCAACAATACACCAGGTGATCCATTAAAAAATATATTATTGCTTCTTGTAATTTCTGCACGCCACTGTGCTTCCATTAACTTATTACAGGGGTTCATGGTTTTTCTATCTCCGATAATAATGATAATAAAGGGTGGCCTAAATATAATGAATAACCCTGTACATTGAAATTTCAATTTTATGAGATTACTAAAGCTAAAATTAAATGCGAATGAAATTTTGCTGTCGATACATGAAACGATATAATATCATGAATTAACAATATTTCCATAAATTCATGATTTTAAACGTAATACGTAATTAAAAATACACGTGGAGTATTTTAATGTATGCAAAGGGAACATTTAATTTTCTTATATGAATTCTTTTTCAAGATGATGATTTTTCAACTTGGCATCAGAAATAATACAATTTCAGGTTCAATTAAATAGCTTTTACAATACTATTTGTTTTATAGCAGCTGTTACGAGCTCTCTTAGTTGCATAAATACTGTTGCGAAGTGTTTTAAATACAATTCGGTTAAACTAACGGTAATTATACAAATTCCAGTTTTTTGTTAAATAAATACTGTGACAGATTGTTTTAGAGAACTATTTAACTCGTTATGTAACCATTATTGGCGAGAGTAGAGGCGTCTTGACTATGCACGTATTTCGATACTTCAGTGAAGCAACGTTCAGCGCGGTTACGACTTGGATGGGTAAAATCCATCTTGGGAAACACAGCGATCTCGTCCCACCTTCTAGCGACTTGTATATCAGCGTATACGCGGAAGCTATACAATTTTAAGACGAGGATAATGTAATGGATATACCATCCTTCGGAGAGGATGTAAAGCAGTCGGTGCCTTGTTTACTAAATGTGTGGCAAGTAAAAGATCCCTACTCTTCGAAAGAGAAGAGGTTCAGTAAAATTTCCAGGTTGGGTACTGCTCGTCTTCTGGCGTGGGTGATAGGTTCTGGTAGCGGAACTAGGCCGACGCTAAATAAATAGATAAAAAAAATAACTATTATGTAGCGACAAAGCTTTTATGTAGCGTAAAAGCTACTACGGATTATCATATGGAAAAATTCAACTCGCTATGCAAGTTATTGTATAGTCAAATATTCTTTTTTTTTTGTACAAAGGCTGCCTCAGGTTTTGCTTTAAAACAATTTAGTTTAGGGAACAATTTTGCTTCTTACGCAGAAATTGTACAACTACGAAACTCGCGTAGTAGTACAGTGGGTTCCCTTATGGAACAATTCAGTGTACTGCGCAACCATTATAAAGCCATACAGCTCTTTGGTTAGCTTAGCGGTAACTATATGGGTACGTATCATATAGCTATCTAGACTGTCTAGTCAAAGCAGGTGAATTTCAATATTTCCACTAAACAGTCAAGTGGTTTCAAAATATTGTATAATTATTTAAATTGAAATTTTGTGAGGTACAGCGCAAATTATTGTCGTTGAACTCTCTGGATTTTCACTAACATTTCCATTATAACGTACATCAAGTAGGACTTTCACTTACGAGAAAGTTTCCACTGCGTTTTATTTTTTTCCATGTAGACATCATACCGACGTGTCGCTTAAGAAACAATACCTTTGCCAAAATTTGGTTTGGAATTTTAAATTGATGTCCACTCCTACGCCCAATAGTTCTTAATAGCTGATATCTCCAAGATTAATATTAATACCTGAAATTCAATTAAGAAACAATACCTCTTATCTCCATTTTTGCCACATTTTTGTTTGTATTTAAATTAATATCCACTCCTATGTGCAACAGCTCCTAATAGCTGGTATCTCCAAGCTTAATACTGATACCTAAAACTCTACCTAAAAATAAATGATTAAAGAAAAAAAAAATAACATGTAGGAGTTCGTTTAGTGATTTCACAACGGACGCTTTAAAAAACGATCCCCGAAAGTTGCATAAAAACCCGGTCATAAGCTGATCCAAATAGGTCAAAATTACGCTCGTTGTTAAGTGAAAAATTTTACATCGAGTGATACATATCAGTATAACAGTAGTTAAGTGATATAGCTAATATTTAATTAACATGGTGAATCCCCAAGAAATGATAATACGTACACGAAAAGAGACACACAACTGCAACATTAGACAGATAAACTGGAGGGAGAAGAGAAAACAAAAAATGAACGAAACAAATTAATACAAGAAGGCCCTTCGATAAGCCACCATCCAAGTAATAACTGCTGGAAATCATGGTAGAGCAAGAAGATATACTGCCCCCGGAACAGACAAAATAAACAATTAATTAATGCACTATTTACCGAAAAGGACAAAGGAGCAACCCTTAGAACTCATCACCGGAGCAAGGCTGGAAACGTCATATGGGTTTCTCTAAGGAAATGATAGCTACACACAAGAATAATGGACCGAATACTGAATCTAGGAATGAAAGGCCACATCCTGGTAGGCAGAGAAGCGGAGGAGCGGGACAGGAACGTTAAAGCGGGGGACAACAAAGGCAAACACAGACCACAAAATATACTATATGGGAAACTGGAAATACGTAAAAGAGATAACATAACAAAACCCTGGAATAACGGCAAGAAAAAAGGATATACCATAAATAAATCGTAAGGATATATGCTCTTCCAGAATCAGAAATGGAAGAAACTAGACTCACAAGAGGTAGAAGTCTAGAAGCAAAGACGAAAAAAAAAAGAGCTTAAACGCCCCTTCACAATACAATGCGGCAACGCATCTCCTAAATAGCTAGACTTCCCATCCTACATTCCTTTACCATGCGTCACGTGGCTCTCGCATTTGGCAACTAGCATGACCCTAATGCAGCCCAGCGTGGACGTAACCGGCCCAGCAGTGTGTTTCCGGAGAGTGGAAGCAACAACTTTGATTTAATTTATACATTTTTAGGTGTAAGAGATTTTGTAGTAGCCTGGAGTATTCAAAAATCGACCTAAGAAACTGTTATATTGTTACCTCATACTAAATTTTCCTATACATTTTTTGTGCCACATTAATTTTACTTTTATGTACTCATTTTTGTTATTACTTCCACATCCAGTGGAAGTATAGTAACGACAAAAAAAATTTTAAAAAATTTTATTGTTCAAATAGGTTTAGAATGTCACGAAACATGGAAATTTTAAGTTAGAGCGAAAAAAAATTTCTGTCTGTCGGTCTATCGGTCTGTCTGTCGGTCTGTCGGTCTGTCTGTCTGTCTGTAACTTTTTTTGTGCGCACGTTTACTCTGGAACCGTTTAAGATATTGACTTGAAATTTGGTACACATATGTACTTTAATGAGGTCTAGAACTAGATTATATTTTCGTCTTGTTACGTCGAAGGGTTGGGGGATAAATTGGGGTAAATTTGAGGTAAATACGTAAGAGTCCATAAAATTGGTATTTAGTATACACAAGAGAAGCTAAGGTTACAAAAAAATGTTTGGTATTAGCCACACTCGTTACCACCCCCACCCCATTATTAAAGGGGATGAAAAAAAATTTGATTTAGTGTGTGTACAAAAGCCAGAAACCTCAAAATATTTTTTTACTTCATCCACCCCCACTACCACCCCCATATCACCACCCCCACCCCCACTACCGATGTGGGGTATCGTTTTATGGGTTTTTGGGGTAGAGGATTTCAAATATTATATTTTTAAAATTCCATAAACAATTATTTCCACGTACAATTTTTTTGGTTTTGAGTGACTTGGATAGAGAATCTGGATGTGGAAGTAGTGATTCCTTGGGCAGCGGTTTTATATCAGACTATTAGGAAAGTTTCTAAATTGTTTGTAACATGTATCAAATTCTTTTGTATATGCTTGTTTGAATATGTTTCAGTTATCTGTAGAGTTTATAAATCATCGACTTAACATAAATTGTTTTACTGTTTTTACGTCTCGTTTAAGCATTAATCCCTATGTAATTATTTTCTTATGAACATCTGGGCCATTTGACTGAAAAATGCTTTCACAATTTTTCTTGCATATGTGAGAAATACGTGCTAAAAATCAAACTTCAGACAAAACGATCATCGAACAATAAAAACGCTTTGAAGTACACTAGAGCACCATTAAATTTCATCCTGAAATCTTATTACTACCTGATTTCCTCAATGCCACATTACGTTTAATAATTTCCAAGACAATTTACTAGAACGTTTCATTAGATGACAAATCATCCTAAATATAAATCATGTCTAGATATATATTCGATTCGGAATTGAAACGGAGAGACAATAATATTTCAAGAAGGCCATTAGATCTACGACTAAATTTGACAAGACGTACGGTGTGTGGCTCCCGATATTGATACGCCAGTCAGGTATCCTGTCTATGGGGAATGGTATCAATATATCTAGCAGTCGAGGCATCTGTCACTTGTTTCATATATCGAATGTCATCGGCCTACTACGATATACAAACTGTTTAGTAAATCAAACGCGTCCGACTTGTCCTGAGCAATCACAAGATTGGATTAAGTGAGACGTTTTTGCCTTCGGGCTTGATCCACACAGGGTTTCCTATAATTGGAGTGAGGAGGAAGCATGATACATATTTCAAATGTTTTTACATATATATAAATATATGTAACACTTTAAATAATTATTTTTAATTGATAAAAAAAAATAAATTGAGAGAATATTAGAGAAAAGCGTTTTTACACAGAAATGGGTAAGACTGCAGAAATATTGCAAACATCGATGAGTGTGTTCTGTTCTCGCTCAATTTCGCTGATAAAATTCATTTTTTAAGTGATTTAAGTTCTGCAAGGAACCACTTTGAAAAGAGAAGATTCTACTCTAGAAAATTGTACCAAGTTCTAAAATTGCATAAATTGCATTAGCATTAAAATCTGGAATGGTTTTGGTCTTTTGTTTTACATTTTTTTTTTAGTTTTTTTAAACCGAATGCCTATAATTTTCACATTTTGATATCGTACACTTTCTTTTAATAATTATGAACGGTTCTTGAGAAACCATTTTTTTCACGATATTCAAAATAGCCTAACAATTGCTCAAAATGCCCACCATTTTTATTCAGGCTATACTGAAGTCTCTTAATAAACGAACGCCTTACATTGTATAACATATCAACATTTATACGATTGAAACACTAACGAATCCTTTCCATCATATCTTCTCGAGTCGTTGGTTCTACTTTATAAACGTCTGACTTCACAAATCCCAAACGGAAAAAATTCATTGAAGTCAGGTCAGGTAACCTGGGCGACCATGCAATGGTACCTAACATAATTTAGTAAAATAGTAAATTAGATATAGTTTAACAGTTTATTAAACTTTCGGGCCTCCTCTTCCTATTCATCTTTCAGAAAACTGGTTAGTAATGACCTGACGAACATTTCTACTAAAATGTAGTGGTGCACCATCAAATTGTAATCACATATTATTTGTAATATAATCAGGAATATGTTTGATCATTTGTGGAAACGTAGTTTGCATAAAATCCAAGAAGACTGTCCATTCACATTTCCCTCAAATAGTGAGGACCAATAATCAATAATCATATACAGTTCCTCCCCAAACATTTAAACTCCAGCTGTGCTGGTAACGATTTTTCTCTACAATATGAGGGTTTTCTCTGTCATGATAATGGAATGTCATAATAATGGAAATACCATATTCATATATCCATTGTGATGAACCGTTGATTCATCCGTGAGCAACACAAATTTGAAAAATTCTTCATTTTCTCCAATTTAGTTCTGAGCCCACTGACAAAAATTTAATCTACGATTTAAATCCACAGGGGGCGAGCGTAGAGGCGACTTCAATGTGAATATCAGTCGATATTCCGTTGAAGCAACGTCGAGCGCGGTTAGTACTTGGATGGGCTCCCATCTTGGGAAATACAGCGTTCTCGTCCCACCTTCTAGAGGCTTGTATATCAGTGTATACTCGGAAGTTACGTGATTTCAGACGAGGATTACGTAGTGGATATACCATCCTTCGGAGGGGATGTAAAGCAGGCGGTCCCTTGTCTATTAAATGTTAGGCAAGTAAAAGATCCCTACTCTTCTTAAGGGAAGAGGTTCGGCAAAATTTCCAGGTTGGGGGTAACTCGTCTCCTGGCGTCGGTGATAGGCCCTGGTAGCGAAAATAGGCCGACGTTAAACAGTTAAAAAAAAAAATCCACATCCAAAAGTTCTTGTTGGAGCTGTACTCGATAGGGGTGAAACTTAATTTTATGAAGACATAGGGAAACACTGGATTCACTAAATCCCTACTTAACTCCCGAACACTAGGATTTTCGATTACCGCTAAAGTTATAGCTAGCTCATTTTCTTCACTTAATACATTTCGTCACGCCTTCTTTTCATATGCAACACTTCCAGTACGTTCTTTCAAATTTTCTAGATACCTCACATCAGGACACCTTCTATCGGGATATTTTGACGACACATTCTTGATGCCAATAAACAATTTCCATCACATTCACCAATAACTTCCGATTAAAGAACTTATATCTAGATACATAACAGGCTATCTTTTCACTATATACCTTGTTTACTCCTAACATAGTCACATTATATGTCCATTAAAAAGAATAGATGAATATCACATCCCATAGGCAACAGTGGCGTTGTGTGTGTAGAAAATGTGTAAAATGGTAAATATTTTCATTAAAATGAATTATTGCAATTCCTGCATTACCGGCTCTTTATATAACGTGATGTAGGCATACGATATTACAGTAAGATAAAACAGTAAGATAAATATGTATTGAAAGGATATTAAAATTTAATTGCTATTTACTTTATAACTGTAAACTGAACTTCATCATGTTACGACTATGGAACGATCGGTTTTCTTCTTTTCTAAACTGCTTTCTGCAAACGGCACAGTACTTCACTATTTATTTGCACTAAATATATTGTCACTAAACTGTGTAAATATGGATAGAGAATATTATTTAGGTATTGAGCAAATCACAACTTAAAATAAAAAGACTTCTTCACCACATTTTGATCGAAAAACACGAAAAACGCTTATTAACATTAATGGCGGATATACTGTCAAAAGTGTCAAACTGAGATTATGATAATCAAACTGAACCGATGGTGCCCGAATCGGTCGCAAACAGATTGACTAGCCAATCAAGAACTTATGGGAAGAAGTGCCTTAGATTGTGAATCTTTCGGGATCACAAAAAGTAATGCTATTATGTATCTAGATATAAGTTCTTTAATCGGAGCCAATAACATACACCCTAGATATCAAATCTTGTTGAAAATAATTATAATTCATATTTTTAAATATTACTTAACAATATTAATTCAACTTAATTACGATAATCTTAAACACCTTACAGAAATGTCATAAAGTGAAAAACAAACGCAAAACAAAAGACCAAAGCTACACTAGATTTTAATGCTAAAATAAAGAGCACCACAATTTACACAAAAATTATTTGAAATAATCATATTTCAAAAACCGTTTGAAATAAATATAATGTGTATGATATTAAAAGGTAGGGAATTGTAAGCTTTATTTATCCGTGTAAAAAAGATAGGCATTCCATTTAAAAAAATTGAAGAAAATGTAAAACAAAAGCCAATGCTAAAACAAATAGCACCTTAATTTGCGTAAAAAGTATTTGAAATAATCATATCTCAAAAATCATTTGAAATAAAATAATGTGTATGATATCAAAATTTGGGGAATTATATGCTTTATTCATCCTTGTAAAAAATTATAGGCATTCCATTTAAAAAAATTGATAAAAATAATGATTAAATATCAAGAAATGTAAACAAATATTTTGGACAATAATAATTTATTTCAAAAATGTTTTTCAGTAAATACATCATTATCAAATAACCTCCTACATTTTCAGAAAAAAAACAATTAATAAATCGTAAAGATATGGCAGTCAAAAAAATGTTTGTAAATTGCCAAAAAAAACAGGAAAGAAATCATAACCTGACAACGCTGCATCCGGTTGGCAAAATATTTTTGTAATAGAGATGAAACATTGAAAGTTTTGTTAAGAAAGTTTTTTATAAAGTTAGCCGTTCCGGGGAACACTAACTGGACACCCTATATAACTTTAACAAGAACTTGGAGGTAAGTTTGAATGCATCCGGAAATGATGAGCCGGACACCGATGGTTCAAAATGGACCGTGGATTAAGATCTGGGGTTTACCGGAAAGAACCGGATCTACACTCAACAATGCCGCCAAGCATACCGCTAGTCAAACGGAACTATTAAGAGTGATAAGGATCAGCTGATCGAACCTATCGAAGCCACCAATACTCCCCGCGCGTCGCAGATTTCCCATAGTTACATTTACGTTATCACAGAAATACGTAATTAGAGTCCGTTGCTCTCAGAGTTCAGCTAAAGAATGTGATGCAACTAACAGGGAATGTCGAGTATTAATCGTACCTTTATTCCGTCAAAATATAGCTGGCAACATTGCCTTCTGCAATGAGTCTGTGGTTATTTTATTATCGTCAAATGTGAATATTTTGAATTGTTTTAGTTTATATAATGATTTTTGGATTACAAATAAACTGATTATTTAATGAAAAATTTTATGTTAAAGTTTTTATCTTATATTTTTCAGGCCAAGTGAAATGAACGATATTACGTTATTTTTCAGCTTCGAGGACAATCAAAACATAACCTATAAGGTGGCAAGAATTTTGTTTTGAGTCATTTGCAGTATTTTCCTACCTACATTTTTTAAAATTTGTAAGTGTTGCTAAAGACCTAATGCTGTGTTTAGTGTTTGCGACTCTCATTTGTTATTTGGATCATTTTTAAAATAGTACATGAGAAATATTTTTTATAATTAAGGAAAGCGTATAGTGATTCATTTAATAAAGTATTACCAGTGTAGCACTAAATTAAATAATTTCGCAAAAGTAATGTACCCAGAAGAGGTAGATTACTTTAATCGTTGAATATTTTTTTTGTCTACTGCTTCTTTACGTGTATCAAAATATAGTTAAAGAGGATTATAAACTAATTTAAAATGTTTTTTAGTCGAGGACAAACGACGAACAGTACAAGAGATCTGTTGACAATGTGTTACGTTCGCCATTTGTCCTCGTCTCAAAAACATTTTAAAGTAGCTTTTCAACAACTGTCTTCGAAAATGACAAATAACGCACAATAACCGAAATGACTCGAAACTGTTTCTTTTCACACGATGTGTGCAATAATCCAAAAAAAATTAACATGTTTTTCACACCGTTCTGTCGAAAACAGAACAGACACCTTTTATTTGTATTTTTTGAGGTAGGCTAGCCTATTCAAATTCATAGCAACTGACTTGTTTAACTACTCCAGTTTTACATTAAAGAACATGGCACAATTTTAAGGTATTTTGGCCCTCAGTAGAAAATTTTGAAATTTTAACATATTATAGTTCATATTAAAGGAAGTAATTTTATCATTGAAAGAAAGTCCTAAGTGTATAGGACTGAAAAGTTAAATTAAAAATAGTGATTTTAAGATATCGCATATTTATTACTGGCGTCAGAAATAAAAACTAATAACTATTTCAATTATTTATTTTCATTATACAACGTGTAGTACAATTTAAAACATGTATAGTTGCTAAACCATACAGTATTCCAAAATTATTATCATCATAGGTTTTTAGTTTTCTTATAACCGAAAAATTAAATATATTTTAATTAATATTTAATTAGTGGTATTTAGTTGTATTTGGGTCCTATCTATTTATGTGGTTAATTTTATGTTATTTTATGTTTAGACAAAAATTATACATTGTATTACATCATACATTGTTCCAAAAATATAATGATTACCTAATAAGCACGTTTAGAAAAATATATTTTTATCCGAGGAACATTCTGGTGATGAAAAACAATGCAAAATAGTCCAAAAAAGTAATTGTTATTAAGTATTTATTAATGGCCGTTTTTGGGTGAAAAAAAAAAACAATCTTGAAAGTTGCAATAAAACTCTCATCATTGTCATTCACGGTGGCGGTCCCAAGCGCAAAAATGCGTAAAAACAAGGCATTATAGTTCGATCATTTCTCCCTTATCCCTGATCCGATTTAAAGACTGTTTCAACAGTTTTATAGAAAAAACTTCATAGAATGGTACCTGCCTAGCCTATTAAAAAATCCAACAAAAAATAAAAAATGAACAATAATTTTTATTTTTTGTAAAGTTTTTAATAGGCAGGTACCATTCTATGAAGTTTTTTCTATAAAATTTTCGAAGCAGTTTTATAGAAAAGAAGTTTCCTCGATCAGGTATAAGGGAGAAATTGTCGAGCTATGATGCCTTGTTTTTACGCATTTTTGCGCTCGGGACCGCCACCGTTAATGACAATGATAAGAGTTTTATTGCAACTTTCAAGATTGTTTTTTTTTTATTTTTCAGCCAAACGGCCATTAGTAAATACTATTTACTTTTTTGGACTATTTCTTGTATAATTTTTGTCTAAACATAACATAACATAAAACACACCACCACATAAATAGATAGGACTCAAATCCAACCAAATACCACTAATTAAATAGTAATTAAAATATATTTCCTTTTTATCTGTTATAAGAATACTAAAAACCTGATGATAATAATTTTGGAACACTCTGTATGGTATAGCAACTATACATGTTTTAATCTGTACTGCACGTTGTATAATGAATAGAAGTAATTGAAATGACGCCAGTAATAAATATGCGATATCTTAAAATCACTATTTTTTACTTAACTTTTCAGATACACCCTGTATACTTAGGACTTTCTTTCAATAATAAAATTACTTCTTATAATATAAACTATAATCTGTTAAAATTTCAAAATTTTCTACTGAGGGTCAAAATACCTTAAAATTGTGCCATATATGTCCTTTAAATTTTTAGTGTTTTGTTAAATAAATAATACCTGTTTACTTATGGAATTGTTTGTTTTTCTTGCAGTCGTAGAAAAAATATTGTGAACAATACATTTGAAAACATCTTTTCACACTCATTGGACTTGTGGAACTCGCCTTCGGCTCTTTCCACCAAACTGTCACTCGTGTGAAAAGATTGGTTTTCGGAACTTGTTTAAAATACTGTTATAGTACTTTATTAAGTATATCTTACATAAGTAGACTACAAATTTCTAATTATACTATGTTGTTGTACAATGTTTTTCTTGACAAACCTTGTCAATTTTATTGAAAAATTCTTCTTGCCCGAGCATGTGAAGCAAAATTTTGTTCACGAAACCAGTAGCAAAGTAAAGAATTTTTTGTGAGTAAAGTCTTTTGGTTTTCTTTCATAATGATTTTTTTTCTGAAATAAAATAAGTAACCATCAACAAAATGATATTTCTTTATTTTCTATGTACAAAATTTACATAATTTATTCAATTATTCATCGATTTAAAGAACATTATAAAAACACAAGTTTGGGAATTAAACTCACTAAAGAGGAGTTTTTAAGCAACCAGAATATAGATGAATAATGATTTGTTGGCTTGAAACTTAAAGCTATATTTTAGTAAGGGCTTCCTGTAGAAACGGGGTTGCCAGTTGTGAACTGAGCTCTTAAGCGCACCTCATTCGATATTTTTGAAGAAAACAAAGTTTCATAGCAAAACCTTATAAAATAAGTGGATAATAAACAAATACATAAACTTAAAAAAAATACCTCTAAATAATAGAAGAAAAATAAATATGATTTTCCTAAACTAAAATAAATAAAATGAAAATATTTCTACACGTCCATAAGTAAATATAAAACAAATATTATTTTAAATGAAGACATTTCCAAAATAAATAAATAAATAACTCTAAGATAATAATAATAATTAACTATTTACTTAATTAGGTACCTTATTGTGATAATAAGAAAGTTTAGGTTCTCATGCCTTCTATCGGGGTTTCTAATCGAGTAGCCTCTATATGCATATTCAATATGAGTAAAATAGGTACACGTACCAAAATGGCTGTTTTTGTTGAGGAAAAACTGATCATTTGTTTTCCTTGTTTTCATTTCGCTTCTTTTTCAAAGACTTATTAAACAAAAGTAATATATATGTTTTACATTGACGACTATTTTGTTAAATGTTTTCATATAAATCCCTCATCCCCTTAATTGCATCTGCACCCATGCAATGGAAAAAAAATAATAAAAGGTAGGTACGGAAATACAAAAATTCGCGCTCACTCCAAACTTCTCTTCATTTATTTTTTCTTAACTATACATGCGATGCAATATATGTTAAACTCTGTTACTTAGTATAATTTACCTCAAAATGGAAAGTTTTCGATTTTTTCTTATTGCGTACCTATAACGTTTTTGTTCAAAATTTTAAATTTTGTTGCTTTTCTTCTATAACCCATATATTGTACAATATTTTGTTCAAAATCCACATACCTCTATAACTAAAAATAAAAATTTAATTTGCATATTTTTCTTAAAGGTAATATTAAATAACATGCTGGATTATAGCTAAAAAGTATTATCTATAGGCATTAAACCTGCCTTTCTTCCTTTAAAATTTAACAAACGCAAAGTCGAGTGTCCTATCACAAAAATTTATAACAAGTACACCGCCACAATAAATATATAAATTAAAAATGTTTTTCCACATTACACCAAGTTATAATACACTTGCTAGAAACGTGAGTTTAAACTAAACAACCTCTTGAATAAACTGAAATATAACGGGCACTCAAAAAGTCAGAACTATAAAATAATTTAAAATTTTAACCGTCTATTCTGTTTTAAGGAATATTTCGCTCCATCTTTCTCAGCTATGAGCTCCGTCTTTGTCTTTCGAGCGCTTGCTTCCGAGATTTTAACAATTTACTTACATTTTTATTTATTAGGCTTATTAGGTCATCAACAATGTTGCCAAACTGTTTTAGTTAAGAAATCGGGCCGCAGATGCCGCTACATACCAGAGTAGAAATTCCAAAACATCGGGGTATAGATTTGGGCTTTTAATATTGATTATTTTTAAATGCTGTATTTAGAAAAAGTTTTGGCATTCGACCAAAGAATTTCGCTAACTCCGTATTTTTCTCGGTAAATCAAATTATGATTTTTTTTTTCTTTATTAACGGTTTTATAACAATTTCACTGAGTTTCCGGAATACAAAACATTATTATAGACAGATCCCCATTCATACTTTTTTAATTAATGCCTTCTAAGGAGCGTAATTCTATACCCAGTATTTCGGCAATATGGCGGACCTCCTTAGCCCTCTTAAGCACTATCTGCCAGACGGAACTAGTAGAGATTCTGCAAGCAGTGCAGTAGTACGACTATGAGATACTGACAGCAAAAAATATGTGCAGAAACGAGTTTGTGCATTCCATCATTCTAGGCCAATAAGCATTAATTACGTGACATTCACCAGTGGCGGTGCTGGTCTGCAGTAGAGCGGTGGCGGCGGTAATAATAATAATAAAATTAAATTACAAATTTAAAAAAAAACCGACACAAAAATATTGACTAAATAACTAAAATAAAAAAAAATAAATTGACACAACTTTAAAAATTATGAAATAATTTTGATTCCATATACGATCTCTTATGATTTATTTAAATCCAGCTTACATTTTCTTTATGTCCTCGAGATTTGCTTTCTTATATGCATGAATATATCGGGAGCTGCTGTTTTGAATATAACTATTTAGTAGTGTGTCTTTACAGCAGCCCCTGACATATTCATGCGTATAAGAAAGCAAATCTCGAGGACATAAAGAAAATGTAAGCTGGATTTAAATAAATCACAAGAGTTCGTACATGGAATGAAAATTATTTTATAATTTTTAAAGTTGTGTCAATTCATTTTTTTTTATATTAGTTATTTAGTCGATATTTTTGTGTCGGGGGTTTTTTAAATTTGTAATTTTATTTTATTTTATACTTTTTATACTAAACATATACATACAACATAGCGTATTATTGTATCACGAGTCCCACACAGAACTTTTTAACATTTAAGCCGACGCGGTCCAATTTTGTACTCTATTAGTCGCACACAGTCTACAAGACCGGTTCTATTATAAATATATTTATGTGTTATATTTAATTTTAATAAAAACTGCATCAAAATCGGATCTCCCGTTGAAGAGATATAAAGCCACAGATGGACAGACAAACATACAAACATACGAGTCAAACTTATAACACCCCTCTTTTTGGGTCGGGGATTAAAAAATCGAAAATTGTTAAAAACTGGGACCTTAGCTTCTCTTGTATAAACTGAATACCAATTTTATGAACTCTTACCTGTTTGATTTACCTATTTACCCCAAATTTACCCCAATTTACCTCCCAACCCATGGACGGAACAAGATGAAGATATAATATAATTCTAGGTCTCGTTAAAGTACATATGTGTACCAAATTTCCAGTCAATATCTCAAACGGTTCCAGAGTAAACGTGCGCACAAAAAAAAGTTACAGACGAGTTTCATGACATTCTAAGCCTATTTAAACAATAAAAATTTTAAAAATTATTTTTGTCCTTACTATACTTCCACTGGATGTGGAAGTAATAACTGGTCCGCCATATTGGATTTGGAATGACGTCACTTAGCTAACCATGCATTGTCATCCAAACTAAACGTGTATGCAAAATTTCAGCTCAATCGGTGGGGATAACTGTTTTAAAATTCAGTTGCGTCCGCCATATTGAATTTAGTGTGACGTCATTTTATTTTCGTATTCTTCTCAACAAACCCTTTCATTTGATATCCATATCATGGGGGTGCGTAAATAATAACTGGTCCGCCATCCTTGGGAGTCCGCCATATTGGATTTGGAATGACGTTACTTAGCTAACCATGCATTGTCATCAAAACTAAATGTGTATGCAAAATTTCAGCTCAATCGGTTGGGGATAACTATTTTAAAATTCAATTGCAAGATTTGACCCACAAGAATAAGGCAAGTTAAATAAAAGCTTGTAATCAAGATGGCGACCAAACATCAAAATCTAATATGGCAAAAACCTTCTCGACAAAACACTCTTTCAAATAAAAAAAGTGCGTCAAAATCGGATCACCCGTTGAAGAGATATGAAGCCACAGACAGACAGACAGACAGACAGACAGACAGACAGACAGACAGACAGACAGACAGACATACAAACGTACACGTCAAACTTATGACACTTTTTGGGTCGGGGGTTAACAAAACAACTTCATTAGGCAAAGTTTAGTACAAATTACTATTCTTACACTTCTCCTGAACAAAAGTTACTCGTAACAGTTGGCAAATTGTATCGACTCCATTACACACAGCTCCTTGACCGCGAAACTTTTATTGCGATTACACATCCCTATACCCCAGACGACGCTATGCCACTTGTAAAAATATTCGGGCATGTTGACTCCGCCCCTGTCATCTTCTCATAATAATACTACTTTAATAGAAATCACGAATGCAAACGTCACTGGTAAACCGGTGACAATTATAATTTTTGTGAGTGTAGTGCCAGTGCTAGTTTTAAGTTTTATCAAGTAGTTTTAGGCTCATATGAGCACATTTTTATTTAGCAATCTAGTTTTAGGTCTGCCGCGGCGGACAGGTGCTCTTAGCTATTATAACATTGTCGTCAAGCCGAACCGGACTCAATCACACATTCACCACGGCGCTAAGCACCGTGGTTGTCTGGTTGACACCGGGTCGGGCTCCGGCTAGGCGCATATTTGTATCATAAATGAAAATAAATACTTTTTGAATTGAATTGAATTGGTAAACCGGTGCGCATATCAGCGGATGGCAAAATCAGCTGATTGCCCTGAACAACTGTAGGACAGACTCTGAGCTGGTTCTGTAAAATAGAAGGGCCCTATATGTGCTCGTACAAAACTGCTGGAGTGATCTAAGCAGCTGCAGATATAGCAGAATGATTTGGAGTAATGTGCATGTGAATGTGGGGTTACTAAAAGGACACTGCATAATAAACAAACATTTTCATACACTGGGAGTTATGAACAACTCCAAGTGTAGAGTTTGCAATCTGGATGAGGGGACTGCAGAGTAATTAATATAACTATATCACAATTAAATTTTATGCTAAAATGTAAATCGCTAAATTCATAAATTTTTATATTTGCCAAATATAATTAATATGGATTAATATTTTTTTAGAAAGAACAATGTTGGCCCATCCATAGTAAAGTGTGGAAGCCATCTTTTTTTACTAATTTTTCTGGTGCTGAATACGAATCTGTTATCTGAATTGGCTAAAAACATCGAGAAGACAGTAAAAAACAACTCTTATTTGAGGGTGGCATTGAAACTGATATTAGAACTTGCATGAAAAAGTTATTCTTTAATGCAGGAAATTCTTTCAAAATACTCAGTTTCATTAGGTAAGTAGAAAAAGAAGCAAAAATTCTAAATTCACTCCCCCTCCCCTGTCCCCCTCGTTTCCCTTACCCTCCACCACCCATAAGAACGGTGTACGTTACAATATCAAATATACGGTTATTTATTTATTTTTAAAGAAACCGAAAGTCCTCGTTAAATGGGTATTATCAGATTATAATGTGATTACTTCTGAACACTGTTACACCCATCCCCATCAATTAAGGTGGTGGATTTTATCTTTTTAGAGTTTTTATTGGTTTTAATTGCAAAAGAAATCCCTAACCACCCAGCTTGATGTTTTTTTATCATAATAAGGTGATTTAGTCAATTCAGATGAATATTTCTCACCCCTGAATATTTCTCACACTTTTGGGATTGGGGTGTACGGTGTGCATCACTATCCAGATCCAAATATTACTTGTTTTTTTATATTAATAAAATTCTTTAATTATTGAAATGACTTTTGGTTTGGAAAATGAGAATCTTCACTTTATCGCACCCAAACACCCCTATCCGATCCATAAAGGGGACTACCGATCAGTTTTTTTTCTGCAAAAAAATCTACCTAATCACCTTTCATAATAAAATTATTAAATATTTCTTCCCTTAGTCGGGGGCAAAAGACCTGAGATATTTCTGATATAGTAATCTCTATGCCACATCCTACCTCCCACACAATGTAAATCCATGTAAGAGGTATTGAAGGATTTCTGTATTAATAAAAACTAATCGAAAGTCCCAAAATAGTTATTCCCACTACTTTCGTGGGTGGATTTGGAATTTGAGGGGGCCATAAAATGAAAAGAGATTCCCATTTTAACAAACAAAAATTACACAGCCCCACAAAAAAAAGTTCAAAGCAGCGAACCAGACCCATGTATTCCTATGTATTTTCGATCGCTGAATCCGAATCTGGGGTCAAAAAAAATCGTACACACCCAGAATCATTAGCTAAAGCCAAAAAACACCCCTGAAATGGGGTAAAAAGAATATTAACCTACGAGAATAGTTGTTACATCATAATCAGTCGAATTATACAAATCAAGTTTAAACAGCAGCGTACATACAATAGATATGAAACACACCCCCAGGGAGGGGCGAAAACTAGCCCCCGTATATAAAAAAATCGATTTAAAACAGCAATGACTGCTGAAGAAACTCAAAATGTCTAAATCTTGTTAAAGTGATAAGAAACTGCATCAGGTCCGACGTAATCTTCATAAACTGCCCCTATAGAGTTGAGAACAACCACCCCCAAGTTTAAAGGACACGAGAAAAACAAGAAAAAACGTAAAATGCAACAGGATTTTTATTTCATGGATGCTATGATTGGCTGAAATTGCGTAGTACTCTAAAATAGAATTAGAAACTTACATACTATCAACATTCTGCAGTGTTAACCTTCAGAGGGTGTGAAAACTACCCCTTATGTAAGGTTTGACTATAAAAAGTTACAGTGACTTCTATAAAAATTCGAAACACCTGCGTTGTGTGGAAAAGAGAAGAAACTAGACTATGTTCGACGCTGTGCTGTGGGGTATAAAAAAAAACTATGGAAATGAAACGAATAAGCAACAGTATAGCTTTTTCGTTACATCTTGAATTACGATAGTTTACATCCTGTCTGGGGGTGTTACTTAATAACATATATAGGACATGAGTTTCAAACTCTAAGTGTGCAACGCGATTTTTGCCAATCATACCATCCATAAAAATGTAAATCCGGTTATTTCTCTCTGTTTTTCAGCATCCTACAGATATAGGGGTAGTATCTCGAAACCCCGTGAGGGTGGTTTTCAAGCACATCGTCGAACATAGACTAGTTTCTTCTCTCTTCCACACAACGCAGGTGTTTCAAATTTTTATAGAAGTCACTATAACTTTTTATAGTTAAATCTTACATAGGGGGTAGTTTTCACACCCTCTCTAATAACTAAACAGTGTAGGCTGTTGATGGTACGTAAGTTTCTGGTTCTATTTTAGAGTAATACGCAATTTCAGCCAATCATAGCATCCATGAAAATAGAAATCCTGTTGGTTTTTTCTTGTTTTTCTCGTGTCCTTTGAACTTATAGGTGGTTGTTCTCAACCCTATAGGGGCAGTTTATGAAGATTACGTCGGACCTGATGCAGTTTCTTAACACTTTAACAAAACTTAGACATTTCGAGCTTTTTCAGCAGTCATTGCTGTTTTGGATCGATTTTTTTATATATGGGGGCTAGTTTTCGCCCCTCCCTGGGGGTGTGTTTCATATCTATTGTATGTACGCTGCTGTTTAACCTTAATTTGTATAATTCGATTGATTAAGAAGTAACAACTATTCTGGTAGCTTAATCTTCTTTTTAGACCATTTCAGGGGTGTTTTTTGGCTCTAGTTAATGATTTTGGGGATGTACGATTTTTTTTGACCCCGGATTCGGATTCAGCGACCAAAAATACATGGGGATACATGGGTCTGGTTCGCTGCTTTGAACTTTTATTTTCTTTTTGTGGGGCTGTGTTATTTAAATATCTAAATAATTTTTTACTGTAAAAATCAAGCAACATATTTAAAGGGGATATTGACACCCTACACCCTTATAGGGGTAAGAAATATTTAGGAGTGATCTGAATTGGCCAAGTCACCTTAATATGATAAAAAAACATCCAACTGAGTGTTAAGATTTTTTTTTGTAATTAAAACCGATCAATAGCTCTGAGAAGGTGAGGCCCCCCTTTTGGGGGTGGGCCTCACTCTCATGAGTGTACTCAGAAGTAATCAGATTATTATATTCTGATAGCAACCACTCAATGAGGTGTTCTGGTTTTTTAAAAATATGTAAATAACTGTATAGTAGGGAATGGCGAGGAGGGTTGAAGGCCAAATTCATTGGTTTTCTTAGTTCCTTCTCTACTTAGTTATCGAAAATTGGTATTTTAAGAGAATTTCCTGCAAAAGAATAACCTCTTGTAGTTCTAATTCTAATGGCAAGTTCCAATATCAGTTCCAACGTCACCCCCAAATGAGGGTTGTTTTTTATTACGTTCCAGAGATTTTTCGCCAAAACGGGTGACGAATTCGTTTTCAGCACCCCAAAATTAGTAAAAAAGATGCTTCCACACTTTAGCACGGATGGGCCAAAAAAGCTCAGATAAAGGTTGTTTTGTAATGTGTTCCCGAGATTTTTCGCCAAAACGGATGAAGAATTCGTTTTCAGCACCCCAAAATTAGTAAAAAAGGATGGCTTCCACACTTTACCACGGATGGGCCAAAGAAGCCCTTTTCTTAACATTGTTCTTTAATTTATTTTCTTCTAAATATTCAGGTCTTGATATCAAAAGAGCATAAAGAATACATCGAAAAGTGTATTATTAAGAGAAAAAAATTATACCATCCACAGGTGTGCTTGTTGTAGAACTTCCCAGAATCCACCTAAGCTAAGGCGCAATTGATCAAACGCTCTTTTTACATCTAACTTTTCAATCGAGTTTTAAAGAAAACGGTACTGTTATAGTGCGGGAGTTAAGTGGCTTTTTGGGACACTCATCGTTACAAGCATTTTCTGTGCGCTGATTAATTCTATCGAACTTAAATAACGACAAAATAGACTTCTGGCATATGTCAGCCCGTCGAGTTGGCCATGGTTCAAGATATAAAAATCAGTGAAATTATATCATCGTTACAGAGCCAATTTTTTTTTGTGTATACACATTTTATGTTTAGAATGAATAAAATAAGGTCGCCAGAAAGTGTGGGCCATCAGGGGCGCAACCAGAAAGGTCAAAGAGGTAAAAAAACGGAGTTATATAACATGATCGTTAAAAACTTTTTTTAGGGTTGAGCATGTTTATTTAAATGTTTTGAACACAGAAAAAAATTCCCAGAAAAAAATTCCCAGAAAGAAAATGTTTAGGATTTTTGAAGAAAATTGGATTTTTTTTCGCATATTTCATCTCAGAACTCTAAACTCATCGTTACAAGTTCTGGCTCCTTTTTAAAACGTAAATATAAGCTCCTTGAACAATATAATAGCCTCTCCGTAAAGTTCTTAGTGTCAACAAAGGTACCATAGGCTCTTAAATATACAGAAATTTAACACTTTCGGCTAACTTGACTCCGTACCGTGCCTCAGATATATTGTATCATTATTACCTTTCTGGCTGCACCTCCTGACGACCCACACTTTCTGGCGATCTTATTTTATTCATTCTAAACATAAGATGTGTACACACAAAAAAAATCAGCCTTGTAACGATGTCATGATTTCACTGATTTTTAAACAGTGTTCGTGACGCTCCTGACAGGAGGTGCCCCGCCAGAAGTCAATTTTATGAATCGTTATCATCCATTAAACCATAAAAATATCTCAAAGTTCATAAAACGATGAGGTGCCGAAAAAGCCACCTAGCTCCCGCTCTATTATGTGTTCTACCCTCCTGAGACACCTATGGGAGTTTCCTATAAAGTGCCATAAATAAATAACAGAAAACTAAGCCAGTTAGTTAGTTCGGAAATCGTCCCAGAGATGGCGCGCGCGGTGTCATAATTTGAAAATGTCGAAATGTTGACATCTGGAAAAGTGTAGAAGATTGCAGATATCTGCTGGAACATTGGAGAATGTTTACCTAAGACTATAAAAAAGAGACTGAGTGGCCTCACAGACAGTTTAGTATAAATAGTGATTTGAGATGGATTACTCGAATAGGCCTTTATCTATTGTAGGTAGAGTTTCACAGCATCATGCCATATGGCGTGGTTGTCTACTAGAAATACGATCGAATAAATAAATTATATACTTTTGGGTAGAACGGAAGATGAAATGGGAAAGTTACAATAAAAAACAAAGTGTTCTTTTTAACTTGCTATTATAGTTACATATTCATATCTGCTAGTAATGATAATGAGAACAGAAGAAGGATTATTTTATTAATTTAATTTATGAAATAAGCAATTAAAGAGCATGTATTTTTTAACAAAGCAAATCAGCCCATGTGATAAATATAAGTTATTACCAGTCACTAATTTCCTGAAAAACGAGTTACCTATTATTAGTTTTCCCGTTTTAATAAACGTATACAATTTTTCAGGTTAATTTTCAGGGTGTGTTCCTATATTAAAGGGTAGTTAGTTAGAATATTAATAATAAGGCGTAAAAGTATACGATAGGGGTAAACTCGCTAATGATATTTAATCGATTCCTATAAAGACCTTAAATTAACTTTTATATAGGTGGGTATAGAAATTATACTTTTATGATATAGCTTACCCCATTTGTTTATTTTTTACTTAATGTGTTTGCATAAAAGTTAATCGTATTGGATGCTAATGTTTGTTCAAATATTATCTCCATAGGTGTGATGTTATTTTGCAAGACGGAAATTTTAGAGGGCGATTATATTTAATCGTGCATTAATATTATCCGAAAAAAAACATTACAAATGTAAAATTTTGATATTGAGAGAAAGGGTGTGTACACTTACAAGTAAATGATGTCCCCCAAAAAAACATTAGAAATGTTAAATTGCTTTACAAAAGAAAGTGATATCAATCAGACAAACTTAGTGGAGAGACCACACAATCATCAAACTGTGGTATATAAGCATCTAGTGTGCATGACAGTGACGCGCTTCGAGGCTCTCAATGTCCCCCTTTTTATGGCAAACTGTATATTCTACATTATCTTTTATATGAGATATCAACGTCATTAATACTGTACACGATTAGAATTTATGTTCTTTGTATACTTAATACATTATAAAATAAACTACCAATAACCAAATTGTGTGAGGCTGATATAGAACCCTGCAAAATCAGTCTAAGTCGATGTAAATTAACTTAGAAAAATTTCTCGTCAATATTTCTTCTTCAGAACCTTTTCAACTATTATTACCAATATTTACTCCCACGCAGAATGTTTTTTTTTTTGCATTTGGACATAGTCCATAGTCAGAATATGTTTGTTCTGGCAAAATATGATTAAAGGACACTGCAGGTCAAGGTAGATTTTTGGAAATTACGCCAAAAACTGAATTAAAAAGTATTTTAACGATCCCAACGACGCGACGTATGGCACCAAAGGTAAAAAAGTCAAAGCCAAGATTTAAAAAATCGGAACTACGCCGAAATTGGACATAATATTACCAAGGTCGATTTTTACTATGAAAAAAAAAGTCCATCCGTCGGCTTCACCATGGGGCATCATATGACCATTAGAAAAATATACCTTCATGCCGGGGATGCATTTTATACGTATATTTCCTTGGGAGTAGCTCGAAAGTAAAACCCTTGGTACTCTACCCTTATTGGATTATATGTCATTAGTACGTTTTCATAAGAGGGCAGGAAAACCTGATACAACTTAAATATAGCTGTAAAAAGCAAATATTAAATGCCTAGTTCTTTTGAATGATAAAATTACTATTAGATACACAAGCGAACCAAAATTTAAGTAAATATATTGTTACGTGTTCACACCCCTTTGTAAACAACGGAAATAATTACTTCACCAATATTACACTAAGTATTATAAATCAATATTTAGTGCAGGCGCTGGAAGCAGTTGAGTATGCAAAATGTGAGGACCGGCAAGTATCTTCACATTTTTACTCCTAAGACCCTAAATAATGGAAAAACCCATCTTGCCGGCAGCTGCGATGATCCCTTCTAGTCCCCTGCCGTCCCCTCCCCGCGCCCAATGGTAAGCATAGCGCGCCTAATCGTTCAGTGTGTTTCTGCGTCAATCGACACAAAAACATTGGGTTGAAGGCTCGCGTTTGTCGTGGATACGTAATATAATTCAATTTTCGTCGTATTTGAGTGCCTACTTAAAGCGTGTTTTATTAAAAAAACGTAAAAAATGGCGTTAGAAGTGATAAATTTGAAAAGAAAAAGACCAAACGAGTTATCGTGTTTATTTTGTGATGGAACAAAAGATTTAGTTGAAGGACCAAAATCAAAAACGTGGCTCAGTATTAAAAAGCAAGAGATATAAGAAAGGAGAATATTAGTAAAAAGTTTGAAAAGCTGTATAATCTAAAGTCCACAACACAAGGGTTTTCATGGCACCGAGATTGTTTAGCTAGCTGTATAAGTGAGGAGAAAATAAGGCTCCGAGAAATAGCGTTATATAAAGAAGAAGAAGAAGAAGAGTCTAATTCAACTTCTGATGCAAGTGTGTCAGGTTGCCGAAATATTCGTGAGTCATCAAGGGAACCTATAGTAACGAGAAAACAGTTGAAGTGTTTGATATATGGAAAATTAACGAGGAACAAAGATAAGCAACTTTTTTGTGTTTCAAAATTCCAGCAGCGGAAAATTTTTTTAAATACTGCACTTATTAAGCAAGACCATGTTTTTAGTCAACTAAGCACTTGTCAACGACCCAAAGATTTGTTTGCTATTGAAGAGAAGTATCACAAACATTGGTATCGTGATTATTTAAGATTGCGAAATTCTGAAAATCCTACAGGTGGATCTTCTAGTAAAATCATCTAGGATGTCATTCATCTGCCCTTGGTGAAAGCATATGTAATATTTTGCCAACATTACATTCCGTAAGTGCTTGCGATACTACCAGTAGATTAGGAAGTAAAATACAATGTTTGAAAGCTGTGTCGGAGAATTTTGTAGAAACAGCCTTTGTATCTTTGGGAATCCTTGACCTAAATGCTGAACAATTAAAACAGTTAGAAACATTTTGCACATATGTTTTTCAAAAAAATTAACTGCTGATGAACTCCGATATAAACTGATTTCCCAAAACATAGGTTTCGGCTTTAATTTAATAAGAGTGATATGCACGTCAGATGTTTTGCATTTGCATTTGATGGGGCTACAGTACAAACATTTATTTGGAAAAATGCTCATGAAACACAATTGTAGCCCATTGATTACTTTTTATTTGGCTATGAAGAGCACAATGGTGACTTACGTCCACGACAAATGACAAATCCGCCTTTGCAAGAGTCATTGATTCAGCCTTGTAAATGTACGTCCAATTGTCGAACATTGTTAAAAATGCATTAATGTCAATGTAAGACAATTTACAAAAATTTATTGTAGTTTAGTTTTTTCTATTTTTGGCAAAATTATTTTATATTATAAGAAGTGTTGTTGTTGTTAATAGTTTTCCATGGCCTCCTCACAATTACATTAAATTTTTCGAAAATTAACCACTTTTTCTAGAGACAAACATGATATATGATATATCGTTGGATAGCTAATTTAAGTTTTGATCGATTCAGCCTTGTAAATGTACGTCCAATTGTCGAACAATGTCTTCCAGTTGTAAAAAGTCAGAATCATCTTGTATTTGTATAATAAAAATGACTAATTATTTGTCTTGCTTTCATATATTTCTATTTGAATTCGCTGTTTTGTGTTATATATTTTTTAATTAATAATAAACGTTTTTTGTTATTATAATTTTTGTTTTTTATTTCATTTAACAACCTATCATCACTTTCATCATAAGAGAAAACTATAAATTATGACTAAAATAACCATTAAAATGACTCTATAGCACGTACTCCATCGATTTCCTTTATAGATAAGAGGAGGAGGGATAAAAAAAATGGACCAAAAAATGGACCGGCAAGATCCGGATTATTATTCTTTGAGCTATTCTCAGCTAATATCCATTGATAAAATGTAGTCCTCACATTTTGCATACTCACTTCCTTCTAGCGCCCGGTCTAATTGTAGTTACTTTATCACTTTGTTTACTTCTTCTTTATTTGATCTGACTCACTATTTAAACTGAACTGAACTGTATGGCCACTCACGCTTCACATATTGTCATAGGTAACTGGTTCTACAACATTCTACAATGTTCTAGTAGATGTAAGTAATTCTCTAGATGTTTTTAGATGTCGCGCCATCTCTCGGACGATTACCGAACCA
The DNA here is from genome assembly GCA_936432065.2 of Rutpela maculata. Lineage (NCBI taxonomy): Eukaryota > Metazoa > Arthropoda > Insecta > Coleoptera > Cerambycidae > Rutpela > Rutpela maculata. The sequence goes on from OW386292.2 coordinate 58,578,972, forward strand.
GCCAACTTACTGAGTTTTCTGTTACTTATACATGGATCTTCTTAGAGGAAACTCTCATATATGTTTAAACGGGTATAAAGCTTGTAACAATACTGTTTCCGTCAGTCCCACGTCAAATGGCGATACATAAACTTCTAAGGAATTGCGTTTGCCTCTCAACCAAACAGTTATACTTTGATGTGGACTTTCCAATCAAGGGAAATTAAATTGCTGTACTCGACGACGAGCAATTCGATGGGGAGGCATGAATTTGCAAAGATAATATTTTCTCTTGATTAATAATAAGTTTGCTGTTGCTGTTTATAAAATAATTTACAGCAGCGAACAGATCTTCATTTAGCTTGATGATGGCTTCAAGTTCATTTTTGTCACCAAAAATATAAATGTCACCTACAAATGCACTAGAAAAGGGGGAGAATGCATATCTACATCATTTATGTACAATAGAAATAATAAAGACCCTAACGCTCTTCCCTGAGGAGCTCCTATATCAACCGGTAGCTTTCTTGATTTAGCATTATCTAATATCGTAATACTTAAATGTCTACATATGCATATATTCACCTATGTATGATATTTGTCTCCTTCTAACTCTCCTCTCTAATTCATTTTTTTATTTTTTGGTTTTTTTCATTAATTTGCTATCATCGAATAGTATGGCAAACTTTAACTTTTTAGACATCATCTATACCCAAACCGTTTTCAAAGGCGTCTCGATTTTTGCCAATGGTTTTTGCGACAGTGCAATGAGGTGCCAGGATTTGAAGGAACAATTACATGGACAGACAGAGTGCCGGAATTTTTAATCGGCATAATAACCACCATTGGGCTCATGAAAATCCGCACGTAACCGCTACAGTTCATCGTCAAGGACGATTTGGATTTGATGTATGGTGTGGTTTTATTGGATACCAAATAATAGGTCCTCATTTTTGTTCACGGTAATTTGAATACCGAAAATTTTATTAACATTCAACGACAAGAAATAAAGCCCTTTGTAGACAATATGCCTGTAAGACAATTTCAAAGATTAATTTACTAACACGATAGTGCCCCAGGTCATACGTCAAATGATAGTGCCCCATACGTCAAATGAAACACGAAATTATTTAAATGCTCAATTTTTGGATGATTGGATAGGTACCTATATATCACTCAGGACTAGTTTATCAATATCTAGTTAGCTAAGTTAACTAAGTTGATAACTAACAATCAATTTAGCTAACTGGACATTAATAACTAACAAAGCAGTTTAGATATTGTTTAATTTTTAGGAAATAATGGTCCTTTTCTGTGGCCAGCTAGATCTCCCGATATAATCTCTGTCGATATTTGGCTTTGGGGTTATTAAAAAAATACACAAAACATTAACTGCGTTTCAGACTCCTGTCATGATTGAAAATGCAACAAATGCTGTAAGAAGTTATTAAAAATGCATCGATGTCAATGTAAGACAATTTACAAACATTTATTGTAGTTTAGTTTTTTCTATTTTTGGCAAAATTATTTTATATTATAAGAAGTGTTGTTGTTAATAGTTTTCCATGGCCTCCTCACAATTATATTAAATTTTTCGAAAATTAACCACTTTTTCTAGAGACAAATATGAAATATGATATATCGTTGGATAGCTAATTTAAGTTTTGATCGAACAATGAAATAATTTACAGGGTATTCCATTTTAAAAAAAGAATTATGTCTATATCTAGAAAACTGAGGCATGCATAATTTTCTTCTTCACATATACAGAGTGGACAAATAAAAGTTGTGAAACATGGCGGCATGCGTTAAATGTGATAGTAATACTGAAAACTCCAAATTGTTTACATGCGATAGCTGCAATGGAACATTATGTGCTACTTGCTCAAACCTATCAGCATCGGAGATAAAATGTATGCCTCTCAAAAACAGAAAATTAAGATTTCTATGTGAAGAAAGGACTGGGACAAATTCCACTACTAATTAAGCAGATGGCGGAAATGCGGGATGAACTCAAGAAGCTGAAAGAATCTCAAACTACTACTGTGCCACAATCCAACATGATTTCTCAGGAGAACCTTATAAATGAGATGTTAGATCGTCAAAATAGGCGATCGAATATCATAATGCTCAACATAAAGGAATCACAAAAAAATTCAATAGGGGAGAGAAATAAGGATGATACAGATGCTGTAAAAACCATACTTAATGAAATGAACATTAATAAAAACAATATTAGAACATTTAGGCTTGGTAATTACATAAATAGCAAAAATCGCCCAATTAAAGTTATGCTCAATTCACCAGAAGATGCTTTGTATGTTTTGAAAAAATAGAGAGTCCATAAAAGTTCCAAGTGTAAAAGTATTCGGAGATCAAACGAAAATGCAAAGGGACTATTTCCAAAGTATAAAACAACAACTGAATGAAATGATAGAAAAAAGAGATAATTCGAAAACCATCAAGTATATTAATAACACACCTACAATCGTGGACAAACCTACTCAACAGCAGCAAAAAAATCAGATGTAAATCCTAATATACTATATAACTCAGATATTTTATATCTTAACATACAGAGCATACAACATAATATGGATCAACTTGTGTCACTAATTGTATCACACAATCCAAGTATAATCCTGCTAAGTGAGTCTAGACAAACTGAAGATATTCTCAACAGTGAACTTCATATTGAAAATTATAGTTGCATAAGATGTGACTCAAGAAGTAGATATACAGGTGGAGTATTACTTTACATTAAAAACAATATCCATACCTCAGTAGTTAAAACCTTTTTATTAGAAACAAACTATTGGTGTAAAATTATAAAGATCAACGTCATAAATACTAAGTGGTTAATTGGCTGTTTGTATCATTCTCCTAGTGCTTCCCATGCTACCTTTCTGGAAGACTTTGTTGACATCTGTGATACAGTGTTTGCTAATAGCAATAAGTGCTTACTTGTAGGTGACTTTAACTTAGATTACTTATCCCTGAATTCTTATTATGCAACTAAAATAAAGGATATTTTCAACACTTACGGCATAACACAACTCATCACTGAACCAACTAGATGTACTAATAATACTGCAACACTTGTTGATTTAGTACTAACGAATACTAATGATGTTACTTCTATAGTGCATACATGTCCAAGAATAGCTGATCACTATATTATTTCTGTGAAATTTTCAAATAGGAACTTACCTGATATAAAAAACTGTAGAAAATATAGAAACGTAAATGAACAAAGTATTCTAAATATTAACCTGGATCTACTTTCTTATCAATGGCCACTAAACTCTGTGGACATCGATAATATTTATAATAAAATTTCGAATATCTGTAAAAATGTAGTGAATAAATTTGCTCCGATACAAAGTTTCACAGTTACAAACAAACTGCCATGGTTCGATCAGGAAGTGTTCAATAGAATGAAAGATAGAGACAGAGCGTGCAAAGAATTTAAACGATGCACTAATAATGAAAGAAATCGCCACTGGCAGCATTATAAAACATTACGAAATGCTGTTGTTAATCTTTTAAAAGAAGAAAAACTAAATACTACCATGATAAAATTGATAGAAATATAAACAACCCAAAGAAGATGTGGAAAACTTTAAAAAAACTAGTGAATATTAATGATAATCCGGAGATAAACTGTGTTCAGTTTGAAATTAATGAAGAATTGAAAATATTTCGGGACAGCATGGACATAGCGGAAAATTTTAATAGATATTTCATTGACAGTATTAATCAGATAGTGTTGAGTATTGATGTAGATATTGCCTGGTCAAATGTAAACTATAATTTATATTTGGAATTTAGTGAATTCATACCTTTAACATTGCAAGATTTAGTTGAATTGGTCAGATCTTTGGAGGCTAAATTTGACTTATATGAAATTTTAAATGCCAAATTTATAAAAGAATTTATTGGTTCAATAGGTCATGTTATTTTGCACTTTGTAAATACTTCTCTTCAATATGGTAAATTTCCCAATAACCTAAAAACTAGCACGGTACACCCTATCCAGAAAGTTGCAAATACAATTAAAGCATCTGAATTCAGACCTATCAATACTTTGCCTACGCCTGAAAAAATCCTAGAACTCGCTGTATACGATCAATTGCTTAGACATTTTGAAAAAAATCATATCTTAATAAGTAACCAATCAGGCTTTAGACAGAAACATTCGTGTGAATCAGCATTGCAACTAACATTAACAAAATTTAAAAACTTTATTGATCTTGATAACTATGTAGTAGCTGTGTTTCTAGACTTACGTAGAGCATTTGAAACTATTGACCGTGATATCCTTATAAAAAAATTAAAAGTCTGTGGTATCCAAGGTAATGTATTAAATTGGATTAGAGAATATTTGTCAGACAGAAAGCAGGTAGTAAAAATGCAGGATTCATTTTCTAGTGAAATATATTGTAAACATGGAGTACCACAAGGCAGTATTTTGGGTCCGCTTTCATTATTTATTATATATATTAATGATATCAACTTGTTTATAGATTGTGATCTTATTAACCTATTTGCTGATGATACATTGTTAGTTTGCAAGGGTCAAAATTTGATGGAAACAATAGACAACATGAATCTTGTCTTGGCTAAAGTGAACAATTATCTTAATGTAAATAAATTGAAATTGAATGTAGATAAAACCAAGGCAATGATATTAACAACTAAATTCAGATATAATAAAATTGATATGAACTTCCATAACTTAACAATTAATGGTAAACATATCGAGTTTGTGACTGAAATGAAATATTTAGGGTTCAAAATTGACAATACATTAACATTCAATAGTCATTTCCATTACATATATAAAAAGATTGTAAAAAATTGTACTTTTTCTCTAGAATCTCGCATCATATATCAATTGCAACAAAAATTACAGTATATAACACCATTATTAAGCCACATTTTGACTACTGTGCAACTATAATTTATCTTTTTGACCTAAATAAAATTTCCCAACTACAAAAATTACAAAACCGGAGTATGAGAATAATCCTTAAATGCAATAGGTTCACTCCAATTAATACCATGCTGTCGACTCTTGAATGGCTAAATGTGTCAGACAAATTGTACCTAAGTGCAATGATTTTTATATATAAAATTGTGAACAAACTACAACCCAGTTACTTTAATGAATTCATTACATTTAATCATGAAATCCATGACCATCTTACAAGATCAAAGGATAATCTGCATTTAAATCAAATGCATAAAAAAAGGTCCATGAATTCTTTGTTCTTCAAAGGGATTGATCGATTTAACAAACTACCTCTTGAAATTAAAAATAGCCCTTCAGTTAAACTGTTCAAATATAAGTTGATTAAGCACATTAGAGAACTTTGATAGTGTTATTATTTATTAATTAAAATCTTAGTAAACTGTTATAGCATTTTTATATCTTTAGATTTTATATTTCTTATACTTGTATATTTTGATTTTAATGTTCCAATTACATTTATACTTTAGTCATTCTGTGATAATAGCAATAGTAATTAATGTATTTTAGTTTTGTTGAAATGTACTTTAAATATATGTATATTAGGATTCCTATTTAAATAAATTACTTACTTACTTACTTACTTACTTACTCTTATCAGCAACGGATTCTACTCAAAAAGTGCATTATTCTACTCAAAAATGTGCCTTATTTGACACTTGGTAGTTGTTGTTGACATCCATAAATGCCAATTTTCTGAAAACGCTCTGTAGCTCGGTAGGCGAAAATGATTGACGATCGCGGTTTGCGTCATTGTTTGTTTCTCCAAAATCGAGCTCAAGACACCTATATTGGTTTTTGTCTATCTGCCATAGTTTTAGAGAAAACCCCAAATCCTATCTAATTTGTTCCACCCTGTAAAATTGTAAAGCATTTTACTATTTATAGTATTCTTAAATAAATGTTACGTTATTATACTCATCGCAAATACGAAAACGAAGAGTATATTGTATTTGATCGGCACATTTCTAAAACCGTAAATATCGCTCGCAGACAAAAAATTTTCATATCATTGTGTTAGTGGACGAATTCTGAACAACTTTCAAAATGACTGCCTGTCCGTCCGTCCGTCCGTCACGTTTCTTGTAAGCACGATAACTCGAGAAAGAAAAATTCGATTGTACTGAAATTTGGACAGTAAGTTAGAGTTGGTTAGGGGAAGAACCTTATTTTTTAGCAAAATCGATCAGTAAATAAAAATGTTATTAATGATTTAAATTTGAGATTTTTTTTTTTTTTGATTTTTATGTTTTTGTAAAAATTTACATTTTTTTACGTGTTAGGTAGTTCTTACGCTTTTGACTCGGAATCCAAGGGCTCCAGGTTCGAAACCCCACATAGGGTATGGTATAGTTTTTTTAATTTTTACTTTATTTTACAGTCTTTCAGCAACTAGGTTCGTACTATAAAATTAAAAATGTCTAAAACTAACATTATTTGCAAAAAACTGCGAAGAGTTTCCTATAGAATACGTAACAATTATATAAAAAGTTTAATAAACCGGCGAAGAGTACATTTTTAGCTTGTTACTACATTTTGAAAAAAATGTAGTATAGGTTTTGCATTTTTCCGGCGGACCATCGAAATCCGAAAAAAACGTCGGATCGAAATGAAAGTCATATCTATCGACTCGAGAGCGAATTTAGAAAATTCCGTCCGTCGGTCTGTCTGTCGGTCTGTCATGCTCAGCCCCCCTAATCTGTTTTCGGATTTCGATGAAACTTGGGTGGTTAATAGGAGGCTTTTAGAAAACCTTAATGCTGGAAGCTCAGCTCCGTTCGGAAACCGGAGGTACCCGATATAGACGTTTCAAGTTTTTCGTTAAAAATTGAATAAGTCGGTAACGGGCGGTCGGATCGAGATGTCTCAAAAAAGAAATGGTGCCGCTGGCAACGATCTACATATAAGTATACAAGAGACTATGTCGAAAAACAAATGAAAATTTAATTTTTTTGCAAAAAACTGGTTTTCTCGAAATTGGGCTAGGAAGCACGATAACTGTCCAGGGTATTGATCGATTTCGATGAGACTTGGTGGGATCAAAGGTACACGGCCACAAATGAAGCCTATTTCTGGCGGCCCGAATCCGTTGACCGCAAAGCGAATCTACAGATCCTGGAAAACTTGATTTTTTTTATAGATTCTACAAATACCCAACAGTTTCCTAATAAAAATCGAAAATTAAGTATTCCGTCGATCAATCTTTATAACCGGTATAAGGCACGGACCTTTTCGGACAAAAAAATCTAAAATAGAGTTTTTTCGAAAAATTAAAAATAAACGAGTTATTTGCAAAGATGCATGATCACAATATAACCGATGCCCTTTCTGTATTTCAAAATTTAGTTTGCCTTTACTTTAGTCAATGCAAGAAGAAAAATAAAACATTTCAAAATGTTCCCAACAGGGATAAGAAGCATATCAAAATGTAGTTTTTAGCTTGTTATTATTATATAATTAATATTTGCTTCCTGCTGACAAAACATGGTGATTAAATAACGTCAGCGAATGTTTCCGTGCAGATTACTTTGTTACAAATTTATTCTAGGAGGACGCTTCATATTTTACTGGACGACTAGATTATTCTTAATATCACCCTATGATGAAAATCCACCTTGCCACAGAGCAGTATCAATTGTACCAAAGTTTATAAGACACCCTTAATAAAAGCCGAATATAATAAAGCGAGTCTAAGACTGCAAGAAGGGAAGGTGCGCGAGAGGGGATGAAATAAAGGCAAAGTCCGGTATATCTTGGTGATTAAACCAACAATATCAAAGATATGGGTTTCTTGTTGGCTCGTTGAGAGATATATAGGGATATTTATGTATGTAAAGTTGGCCAAAGATTACACGCTGTTAATCTCCAGTCACTAAAGTTGGTAAGACTGTTCACGCCTTCATCGCCGTTCTTAACAATAGATTATAAATTATGGCCTGGTCGCCATTGTTTACCGCCAAGACGTTCACGGTTTACTGCGATTGTTGTGTTTTACATGGCCATAAAAAACTATAAGGTCTACTTTGTTTTAGGGATTTTCTTATTATGCGGAAATTATCGCAGATTAATTCTCGTTATATAAGAAGTAACTAACTATTAAAAGATTGTAGTGGTGATAAACCAATTTTGTGACAATAATAGCCTTCAGTTGTGGAAAGTAACTTTCAATACAAAGACATAAGCACTTTAAGTTATGAATTAGTCAACCAAAAGGTTTACGATTCGAAATCTAGAAAAGATAGTTATTGTCGCTGTGTCAAGAAGAACAGCCTTTAGCTCGCTGGTTTCAAAAATGGCGTCTAAAAAATCCACTTTTTCAGAATATTAAAAAAAATGGAAGCTGGCATAAAGTCAATAAAAAATAATAAACACTATGACGAGGTTCCTATCAGATTAGTAATAGACTGTGTACACGAATTTGCATTAAGTTTTACCTACATCATTAACAAGTACATTTTGAGGGGTAAATTCCCAAATAAGCTAAAAACGGCATTAATTATACCTGTGTTTAAAAAGTGGAAATGAAGACGAAATTAACAATTATAGACCCATCTCACTTTTAAGTGTTTTTTTAAAGATAATTGAAAAAGTAATCGCAAATAGAATTGTTTCATTTCTAAATGAAAAGAATCTATTAGCATCGGCATCGTCTCAACATGGCTATATAAGTAAATTTTCTACAAAAACTACTACAAAAGAATTAATTCAAAATGTATAATATGTAATGGTTATGTAATGGGAGTTTTCTTTGATCTCTCAAATGCTTTTGACATTTTAGATTTGTCTTTTGTTTCACACAAATTAAATAAGCTAGGTATTAGAGAACTAATAGACTATGTAATGAAGCATTATAAGACGACATTTTTGTAAATATTTCGTACAAAGACGAGATTACCTTGACCCCTCCCCCCGTTCTAGATTGTGCTGAACACGATGCAAGTGGTGGGAGAAGTTTTTGACCGCCGCAACCCCCTGAAACGGCCAAAAACCTTTTATGGACCTCTTTATGTTTTCATATATAAACGGGTCTGGGGAGTGATTTATCGACGAGTTATACTTGAAACAACATAGAGAGGGTTATAGAGTAAGTGGAATCCAGACAGCACGCCTAGAGGAGGAGAATCATTTTTCTTTTTCAAATGATTCGATTCAAACGCGTATACCTCCATTTTCGAGGTCGCTGATCACGGCAAAAATATTAATTTTTAGCTCCAACCCCTCCTCATCCCTCAAACGGGCAGAAACCACCCCTCACTCACCAGAAAGCATGCTATCCGAAATGTACAGGTTTTTCGACACATGATCGTTATACCTGTGCATATCCCTTCATTTTTCACGGAAGAGGTGGTAGCGACCTCGGAGGTTGATTCAACCCTTTCAAGGGGTGTAAAATGCATAATTTTTTTAAGTCCGAATGCGACACCAAATCAATTATATAATGTAGCGTTAGAATTAGTTCGCAAGCTTTACTCAAGAAAAAGTCCACCCCAAGAAGATTTCAATTCCATTATACGTATTTGCAGACGAGACCCAAAAATGTCAACATTTGCACGCTGGCACCAACTAAAGAAGCGATCAGAGAACACGCATTGCGTGTTTACTTTCAATGCCAAGCGTGGCTTTCAAACGATCTGATCACTACTCAGTGGTGGTGGATAACGAGAAATAATTCTTTGGAGCCAAAATTTTCAGAAAGCAAATTTTTTTATCAAAATTACCACTGTATTGTAAGAACAGCTGTTCAAAGCGACGCAGTTGTTTAAAATTGGGATTAACGTGTACTGTTGATGTATGTACAGAAGAGAGAGCAGATGGCGATGACGATAATGATGACGATTTTTATTTTAATTTAATTCCTGATATTGGTTTAAGCGATTCCGATTCAGATTCTCTCACTGAAACGGTGGATGAAGAAGAAGACGAGATCTCGTGGGATGTGCATTTTGAGGAACATGAGGATTGTTATGCTATTTGTAAACGACTTAATTAAATTAATTTAATTAACTTTAAGCAAAGTATTTATTTTTTCATAAAAATATTTTCATGTAATTTTTTGAATAAACAACATTGCCATTGACGACAAAATTTATTATTCATTACTCCCCGATGAAGAAATCATTATCCCCTACTCAGCAACCTATACAATCATTGCCCCAGCTATAACTGGTGGATGAGGGTCAGTTTACGTCCATTATAGGGGTTGAGGAGAGTCTGAGATGAAGGTGAATATTTTTATCGCGATCAGCGCCTGCGAAAACAGTGGAGGGCTTATTGACGATCCAAAGTGTAATTAATAAATTTTACACCCCTTGCAACCCCCGAGTTTGCTACCAAATTTTCTTGCGTGAAAAATGAAGGGAAATGCACAGGAATAAGAAAAACCTATAAATCCTGGATATCATGCTTTCTGATGAGTGGGAGGTGGTTTCTGCCCGTGATCAGTGACCCCGAAAATAGAAGAATACACGTTTGAACCGAATCATTTAAAGAAATCATTTTCCACCCCTCAGGAGGGTTTAATCAATCCCCTAGGCCTGCTGTCTGGATTCCACTTCTCTATAACCCCCTTCCATGTTATTTCGCCTTATTTATCGCCTTATTTTTATTCTAATGTCCTAGCGGAGTTTAGCCGATGGCTATTCTACCACTCAACCAGGACGGACACACACATAAATTGCCATCTACACAGCTGAGACTCGAACTCAGGAGAGGAGAGCGACTAGACCATGTTGTCTCTCATACAACCGCAGTCTAGACCACTGCTACCGTCTCGGCAACACGTGAAAAACGCCACTACACATCCATACCCTAGCCAGGATTTGAACCCGGGACTCTGTGGTCGCAAGCCTAACACCTTAAGCACTGCGCCACCGAGTTGGTATTTCAAGTATAACCCTTCGATGAATCACTCCCCAGACCCGTTTATATATGAAAACATAAAGAGATCCATAAAAGGGGTGGTTTTTTGCCGTTTCATGGGGTGGCGGCGGTCAAAAATTGTCTTCCACCACTTGCATCGTGTTCAGCACCATCGAAAATGGAGGGGGAGGTAATCTTGTCTTTGCACGAAATATTTACACTATTTCTACGTTCATTCCATATACTATAAATAAGTGGATTGAATCTTACCTCACTGATAGGAAAGTCAGAGTCCATACGAAACTCTCTTTTATATGGACATGAGCTAAACATTGGAACGCCCCAGGGTAGTGTACTGAGTCCTTTGATATTCCTGCTATATATAAATAATCTACCACACTATTCAAACTCTCCAAATGTTTACATGTATACGGATGACACATCTTTTATAGTTAAGGCAAAATTCCTGAACAGCTAGACAAAAATGTGAACAACCTTTTACATTTATTCAGTGATTGGTGCTTTAGAAATAGGCTTATAATAAATAATGGTAAAATATTTTGCATTCATTTTACTACAAAACAAAAAAAAATTTACAGTCATTCTGTATCGCTTCAACCAGGAATAAAGTTTCTGGGAACTATAATTGATGCGAATCTCAACTTTACAAGTCAAGTGAAACATTTATGTAAAAAAATTAAAAAATAGTTTGGACAAAAAGTTGCTCCTAACTGTCTATTATGCCCTAGTATACTCTCAAATTTCCTATAACCTAATTTCATATGGAAACAGTACAGACATGCAAAGAGTATTTATAACGCAAAAAAAATTATAAGATTAATATTTAATTTAGGTTATATAGAATCATGTAGAGATAATTTTAAAATATTGACTGTGGCATCTATATAAGATCTCTGTATTATAACTTGTTAATTTACATACATATAAATAAAAATAAATTAAAAACTTACAATCACCGTTATCAAACTCGCAACAAAGACGAGATATATATAAGCAGATATAACCTTTCTTTATATAAGAAGTCCCCATTAAGGGCAGGTAGTTATTTGTTAAATAAATTTCCCTCAAATATAAAAAATTGCATGCCGATAAAAAAGTTCAAACAAAAACTAAGAACGTTTCTAGTCCATAGTTGCTTTTATTCTGTGGAAGAGTTTTTGGAACTCTAAATTACAGTAGTTGCTGGTTTTTATATATTTTTACTTGAAATGTGTTGTAATGTTTTTTTGTAATGTTTCTATTTCAAATTTTAAAACATTAAATTAATTAAAGTTAGGTAGTTTAAATTATATTCGTCCATATTTATATGTTATCTTGTTTTTGGAATTAACACCATGACAATATTTATACTAATGTGAATAAGTCACAGAAATATCTATCTATCTATCTATCTATTTATCATCTATCTATAATGCGATTTATTTCATCATAATTTACGTAAATAAATTATTTTCTTAAAAAATCACATAAATTTGAAATTTTAGAAATAGCTAGTTCTGATAGATAGACAAGGCGAAAACCTCGCATTCGTATGAAAAAAATTTCCCATATGATTTTTCTGCATATTCACATTCGGAACATGTCCCTGAATAAGGATCAAGAGTTTGCCGGACGAAAATCTCGTCCCAATTTTTTTGAATTAACTTTTTTTATATAAATTGCAAAAATCCCTTTTTTTGACCCGAATGGTCAAAGGTTTTTTAGCCATTCTAAGCAAAAAAAGGTCTTTTGTCATTTTTTCGTAAAGTTGACCGTTTGTGACTTATAAACAATTTAATTTTTGAAAAAACGCAAAAACTGTCATTTCCAAGGTTGAAAAACAATATTAAAAAATAAATTTTTTGAGTTCACCAAAATTTTTATATAATCTTTGAATATCCATTAACAAAATCCTGAAGAATAAGTACAGATTATTTAATTCTAAAGCTTATATTTTTAATTGTTAAATAGACGTACTCGCTACTGTTATTTATCTATTTATTTATTTTTGGTCTTATTTCAAATCTTTACTGTCAAGGTGTATTTTTCAAAGTAAATAGTCAAAAACCAAAATTATTAGCTTGTCATGTAGCATGTAGCAGTTGAAACTTTAAATTATCGTTTGGGTCAAATTTTACCAGCTTTGCATACGTTCACCGGTTGTGATACAAGTAAAATAGGTACTTACAAAACATACAGCTTTAAATATATTTGAGATTGATGATAATCAAAATGCTCTTATTCCTCTGGACAATGGGCTACAGCTTACCAAGGAGCAATTAAATGCATTAGAAAAAGTTTATTTAAAAATATTGAATAAAATAGGTAAAACGGCAGATGAGGCTAGATTGTTTATTTTCTCTCACTCATGCGGAATGAGTGTAAACTTAGGAAAGATTCCATATACATACGTCTGATGCTTTTAAACTGCATGCGTTAAGAGCGTCATTGCAAACATATATCTGGAAAAATTCCTTAAACCCTAGATATATAACTTTAAATTTTGAAGATTTTGGATACATCCTGCATGAAACAGGTGTATTGTTACCTAGATTTAAGTTAAAAAATTCAGTATCAGATAATCTTATTTCTCAGTGCAAATGTTTAAAAACTTGCAAAACCAAAGCATGCCATTGTAAAAAAAAATAATATTACTTGTGTACCTTTATGTGGTTGTAGTATAGATGAATGTAAGAATATGCTCAAATAAATTTTTGGCTAATTCAAGAATTTTCAACTTATCTTTGTTTAATTCAACATTTACATTTATAATAGTTTATGACAAATTATATTGATTTATAAAACATACAACAATAGTTACTAAAGAGTATGTAAAAGCAAAGCATCGAGAACACATAAGATACTCTGTAGTCCAGTCGGCAGTAGCGAGTGTGCGCACCCGCGGCTGAGAAGAGCGCGCGCCCGACTAAAAACGTCTATTTAACAATTAGAAATTTTAGCTTTAGAATGAAATAATCTGCACTTACTCTTCAGGATTTTGTTAATGGTTGTCAAAGATTACATACAAATTTTGGTGAACTCAAAAAATTTATTTTTTAATATTGTTTTTCAACCTTGAAAATGACCGTTTTTGCGTTTTTTCAAACATTATATTGTTTATAAGTCGGAAACGGTCAACTTTACGAAAAAATGACAAGAGACCTTTTTTGTTTAGAATGACCAAAAAAACCCGAGTCAAAAAAGGATTTTTGCAATTTATATAAAAAAAGTTAGTTTAAAAAAATTGGGACCAGATTTTTGTCCGGGCAAAGTCTTGATCCCTATTCATATGCAAAAAAATCGTATGTGAAATTTTTTCATACGAATGCGGGGTTTTCGCCTCGTCTAAGACTATTTTCGCGTATATCCTGAAAATATCTATCTGTAAGTGGAAATATTTTATTTCTAGATTAACTGAAAGTATAATAATCGTGGTAAAACCCAAAGTGCACACCCCGCAAATTGTTATATCCAATAAGTGCTATGCGTTTAACATTAGTTCATTGGTGAAATTATTATTATTATTATTGTTATTTAAATTTGTGGTCAATCTTTTGTTATAATCAATTCGACAGTGAAGGAGGAGTGACTATTAAAATAATAATTAGAAAATTATATAATAACTGAAAAACTTGATAAAATTCCTTCAACAATTTAATACAGGTATATCTTAAAATAAATAAATGTTATCACCCACCACTATCCAACAACATATACGCTACAAAAACATTTTTATTAAAATTGGCGACTTTTTTGAAAATGTGTTGGAGATTCCGGTTTAAATCTAATTCAACCTACTACATATATACAAAACTCGTCAGTCGCCATTCATACCTATCAAGTATTACGATTATTGCCATTAATATCAATATTGCTGTAGACTCGTCTGGATACATTCGCATTATATACTTTGACAAATTATAGAAAACAATGCGTTATCTAATGTTTACGGAAACTCCACATATCAGGGGTAGATAGGTATACATATAACGTGTCGAAAAATTTTATTACACGAGATATCATTAATAACACTGACAATGCTTTCCATCATTGGATCTAAGTGACATCTATCACTGTGGGGTTTTCCAGACGGAAGCGATACTTTTTATCGAGTATATGGAAAGGTAGATATGGGCAGGCGAGGTCATGATAATTAAAGTGTTTTTTAATGGATTTAAACCCTCGGAAAATAATGCATAGTTTTCGTGCTACATCAATAAGGAACTGATAGTAGCAGCCAATGAATTTTCTTCTGCACGTTGCAAAACATTGACATTATTATCATTTTATTGTGATGACCTGATTATTCATATTGATTACTGAATCAACTGGATGCAGTTTACTGTGCCTATTTGATTTCATCAACTAAATATATTAAAATCGGAGAAATATGTTTAATAATCATTATAGAAAAAAAATGTTATTAAAAAATTTTAAATTATAAATTTAAAAAAAAACTAGTTATGGGGACCGACTATACAAACAAAAAAACCTTTATGAATTTTCCTCTAGGGGCACTTTGAAAAAAAACTGACCTAGGTCAACAATTTCAATATTAGGGTAGGAAACATTTGAGAACCACTGCCTTTCTCGATAAATGGACGTGTACTTCCTAATTATACAGCTTTTAAATTGTCATAAAAAAGCACAAAGATTACCGACCGACTCGTTTTCGCCGGCACGCGTTTTCAAAGCAAAGAAGGGCGGCACCCCTGATGACCGCCTGAACCGAACCAATTATAAAAATGTAAATAATTCGTTATCTCTTTTTGCAGAACTGCAAGCAAATGGTGGGCGTAGAGGTTTAAACACAGCATTTCATTACATGTGTATTTTTTGAATTTAGAACAAAATATTGAAGCTTTTATTGTTGTTTATAATTTGTCAGATTTAAATGTGATTTATTAACATTTGTAACCTAAATGAGTGTTCTGGGTTAAGCTTAAAAAACGAGTAATTATTGCATGACATTGGGAAATAAAGAGTTGGACGTCTGAGATACGATAAAAGAGAACAGTTATGTGTATTTTAAGTTGGGAAAAAATCTGATTTATTTAACGAATTGCCAATCGATAAATTTGGAACTTACCAATAAATTATTTTTGATTTACATAAATTGTTCGAAATGGCTTCCGTCTGCATCAATACACTTTTCGGCACGTCGAACTAAGGACATACGCACTCCATTCAGCACATTTGGTAAATTAGGATCATTTTTTATGGTTTCTATGCACATTAAAATACCACACTAAGCTATCAACTAACGTTGTCAATAAAGAAAATAAAAATATAAACTTGGTCTAAAATCCAGAAAGCAACACAAAAAGAACGAACAAGTAGTGTCTGTACGTAATCAAGAACTTAAAGACTTGACCGGTAAGTCAATAAAATAAATCTTAACTGTAAATACGTGGCCCAAAATTCACAAAGAACAAAAGCAGCCTACAAAAATAACGAACGGGTTTGACGTGTGTACTTAACGAAGTGCCCACAGAAACTAAAATACTGCACAAGGGAGAGTATAGTTTTCTGCAGATCTACTAAGCACTCAGAAAACGCCGACGTCTTTCATCTTTACCGCACCGCTAAAGACCTTACCTTACCTACTTTTAAAAAACCATAAAAAAGTGTGATTATCAACTTGTGTCCTCGCCGACGTGCGGTCTCTAACAAAGGAGCGCGACACTTTGAAAACACCGTATTAGCGTATTTGATGGTTAGAGGCGCCGACATACGCGAAGATAAAAGCCTATCCCAACATTCCAGCAGTTCTCAAACAATATTACTGAAAATTTTCGAAATTTTTGTTTATTTTTTTTTTCTCTAAAACTATGGGTTTTAGATCCTATGTTATATAAGGTTTTTTTTGTTCGTTTAGTCTTTCCCATCACCAGTTTTTTTAATGACATGAAAGTGATTACACCCTGTATGTTTATGTCAGTAGACAGATTATTATAAACACAATAACTTCTGTAGACTTAAAACTTTTATTTCTAATTTAGAGTATGCGCAAAATAACATGCTAGAATACTCGCTATTGAAATTGGGTCATATGCGTCATATAGTGTGATCATCAGAAACATGTAAACTTCTACGTCTTATGTAAACTACATTTTATTATTATTAATCCAGTCAACGAAGTCCAAAAAATGCCGATTAGGGGAGATAGTTCGTCTAGAGGCCAATTTTTGTACAGGTGTGGGGGGGGGGTGCCCTGAACAACATACTAAATGTCCTGACCGGTGGGAGGTGAGCGGGAGGGGGGCGTAGTTTAAAGGTCCCCTTTTCACGTTTTTCTTGAATAACTCGAAAACTACGACCTTTAGCGAAAAAGTGTCTTTATATAAAATTAAACTAGATGAAATTTTCTATAAATAAATTTCTATTCGTTTTTTATATAGGATCAATACTTTACGAGATATAGAAAAAGGAAAAATCGCTAATTTTTAAAAATCATGTTTTAGTGGTATAAAATGAAAGTTTGGTGTTAAATGAAGTCGTTTCAGACCGAATATTAATCTAAGTCGTCTAAGTGCAGCAGTGCTGGACAAAGTATGTTCGTTTAGGAGACCACAGATAAACACCTGGAATAAATAATATGGAATCCATTGTAACGTTATAGATGATGGTCATGATTTGACAAGTTAAAAATAGAATTGTCAAAATTTTCAACTTATTTAAACATCGTTTTATTTTTTTCAAATCACATTTAAACTATTTAAATCTATATAATTTTACATTTTTCGGTTTGTCGACAGTGGAAGTAAACGAAGAAAAGAGATTTGTAATGGTCTTCAGGAAACCGTCCTTAATTAGGAACAGAAATTGCTCGTATTCCCAAATCTCTTTGATTAACACAATACATATTCTGTCTTCACATCCCCCAGCTACATAACTCAAATAGGTAATAACATAATTAAGAAAAGAATAGAGGTATTGTATTGTGGTCCCCTAGCATTAAGGCGCCATTTTCTAAAAATGGCTCCCAGTTCTAATTAAAATGTTTTCGTAGCTTAACACTCGACAAAAATCAAAATGTCCAAAGGATTCACTCTAATATATAATATAAGTCAACTACAACATCAAAAAAATATAGCACTCACGTGACTCTACTAATAAAGTTTAATCAAGCTACTTGGACCTATAAGAACGACAAAAAAACTAATCTAATTGGGGCGGCCATTTGTTAACAAGTAAACTAAGGTCAACCTCAAGTTAGACTAGGCCCTGGCTAGTCAGTGTTGTTGGAGGCAAGGGCGTGAGTTAGGGTTAGGAACTGACAAATTAATTTAGTAAAAAGACAAATTTTGGTACGCCAAAAACTCAAAACTTTATGGGCGCCAGGCTTATTAGTAAGCCGTGAAAATAAAGAAAATACGACACAACACAAATAAAACGAGAAGTAAAGATAGTATCGATTTAATATCGATTTAGGATAATAGTACAGATTCGATATACAATCGAAATAAAAATTGTTAGAGATTTTAATTTAAATGCTACTATATACAGTGTGGTTAGTAAAGGGGTTCAAGCAAAAAAATGGGATCAAAAAAAAATAAAGAGGGCGCGATAATACTAAGATGTGACTCGATTTACGCTAGAATTTGTCGCAATAAAATGGTACCGATATAATCAGAATTTTATTACCCCTAAAGTAATCTTAAGCTAGGCAGAATGCTTAACCGAGGGTATAAATAAATTTTAATAAAGAAAAAGTATTACCGTATAGTTAATGACGAAAGAATCTACAATCTGCACTTAGATACTGCAGCTAAATACCGGGCGAACAAACCCTACTATAAAAATAACAATTTAATAGCCAATTTAATTCCACAGTCTGTTGCTTGATACCCAACAATTTTAGCAATAACTAGTGAATTCATAAACACTACGTAATAATCAAAAATCTATAATAAATAATATAATGGTCACAAATTTGTGATTAGTTACGCAACCTTTATAAATCAATCGAAAAAAACTTATCACTGACTTAACCATAATAACTAATAAAAATTACAAGTGATAGCATTAATTTACTCTACTTAAAAATACACCACACGGCAGAAATATGAAATGGAATAAAAATATTTACACAAGGTAAAATTTGGTAACGACCAAAAAAATTTGTACAAGTAATAACATCAATTTGCTTTACTACAAAATACACCACACGGCAGAAATATGGAATAGAATAAAAATATTTACACAAGGTAAAAATTTGGTAATGACAAAAAATCTCTAAATTACGCCACACGGCAAGATTACAAAATTGTAACAAGATTTACTGTACTCTACCATAAAATATACCACACGGCAGAATTATGAAATATAATAAAAATCTACACAAGGTAAAATTTGGTAATGACCAAACAAATATTTCTAAAATACGCCACACGGCAAAAATATGGAATAGAATAAAAATATTTACACAAGGTAAAAATTTGGTAATGACAAAAAAGCTCTAAATTACGCCACACGGCAAGATTACAAAATTGTAACAAGATTTACTGTACTCTACCATAAAATATACCACACGGCAGAATTATGAAATATAATAAAAATCTACACAAGGTAAAATTTGGTAATGACCACACAAATATTTCTAAAATACGCCACACGGCAAAAATATGGAATAGAATAAAAATATTTACACAAGGTAAAAATTTGGTAATGACAAAAAAGCTCTAAATTACGCCACACGGCAAGATTACAAAATTGTAACAAGATTTACTGTACTCTACCATAAAATATACCACACGGCAGAATTATGAAATATAATAAAAATCTACACAAGGTAAAATTTGGTAATGACCACACAAATATTTCTAAAATACGCCACACGGCAAAAAAATGAGACGTAACAGCAATACGTACACACAGTGAAATTGGTAATAACCAAAGGTTCAAAAATAAGGGAAGTGGACGCAAAAGGCGACAAGTTTCACCCCTTGTAGGCTTTGTGTTGACGTCTAACACAAAGAGTACAGACACCCTGTATCTTAAAATATACAAAATTTTAACATCAATAAAATTAGCAGATGCATAGGGCACTCTAAAGTTTTGCTCTTAGGTTATGGCGACAATTAGGTAGCTCGCATGATTTTAATTAAATGAATAATAAAATCCGGCATAGGCCAATTAAATTTTACAAGTTGTTAGAGAGGTGATATTCGGAAACAAATAGATTGCTAATATGTACTTAACTTCGTGAAATAGCTGATTTCCGCATGCATTCGGAGAAATCCCTCTAGCTGGAATCGGTATATCGACACACCTCGTGGCTCCCACGCCCGTAACGAGAAAATGGCTGCAATACAATCTTGGCTCCTACGTTTAAAGAAAAATTCTTCGTGATCCACCCAGTGACATTAAACAGCAAATTTAAACCATTTATAACGTAGTTCCCAATAATTATTGCTGGAACGTCGCAACTGTCTCCTCGTAATAACGATTATAACATCTCTTTCGAGTGTGACGGAATTGACTACTATTGATGTGGAAGCAACATGGCTGTCGGCAAGTAGCGACGAAATTAGTCAGTAATATGTAGCAACCATATTGAAATAGGTACTTCAGTAGTATTAAATTGTTATTCAAAGAGAGCCTAAGTATAGGTAGTATTTAAGCATTATTCAATCATATAAATCTCGAAGCATTAACTGTTAAGAGTCTAAGAATCTACGATTTGCTAAGCATTTTTAAGAATTTCTATGAGTTTCTAAGAGTTGTAAGAGTTGTAAGAGTTCTAAGAGTTCTATGAGTTCTAAGAGTTCTATGAGTTCTAAGAGTTGTACGAGTTGTAAGAGTTCTAAGAGTTCAATTTGAGAAACATCCCATCTCCAGTAAAGATATTGAACACTTAATTTTAAATATGACTGCGGGCCATTTGCTGCTTGCTCTACCGCCGCGTAAAACCAAAGAGCTTCGCTCACGTCTTGTTTCGGTCGCATCACCGCAGGGCGATCACAGTGCTGCGTCGACCTCGCAACTAACTACCCGAGAAACTCTACGTCTAGCCTACATTTACAGAAAACTACTAAATAGTTCCATCATTACTACCGAATTTATTATGTGTTGGAACGACTCAACAAAGGTGGCGTTACAGTATCAATAATAATATAATATGCGTTCCTAAAATCATCCACCAAACCAAAAACCTGATCTAGCCACACTACCACCAACCAAAAGAGTTGCGCAACAACACTCTTTCAGAGATTATTTGCAAGTACATTAACTATTTTTTACAAATATTTCTTGTTACTTACAGCGGTTTGCTTTCTTACTTACAGATACAGCAATGGCTCAACAACCTCCTACCCCTGAAGGAGTGGAGATGGAACCGAGGTGAAGATGGAACACCAAACAACCAGTAGCTCTTGAAGCGATCCTGAACTCCATCTCTTGTCTATGTTCTACTGGGTGTGGGGGGCGCTGTGGTTGCCGAAAAGCCACAATTCCATGCTCAATGTCATGGTACGTGTTCGAATTGTGCATTATTAGACCACAATGTGGACGACGACGATGATGATGATGATGATTTTGATTTGGATTCAGCTGACTTTTAAAAAGGTTAGATTTAAAATAATGTTCGTGTACTATTAATAATATAGTTTTTCTGTTAGTTTTAAATTCATTTAGTATTACAAATTCATTTATGTCATTAAAACTCGATTTTTTTAATTCGCGATTTTTCCACCCTCTGTATCTCGTAAACTATTGATCCTAAAAGAAAATGAATAAGAACTTGTTTACAGGAAATTTCATCCTTGCATATTGACACTTTTTCGCTAGAAGTCATTTCAAGTTATTCAAGAAAACCTCTGCTCAAGGAATCACTACTTTCACATCCACATTTTCCATCCAACTTTCTCACAACGAAAAAATGTTGTATGTGGAAATAATTGTTCATGGAATTTTAATAATATAATATTTGAAATCGTCTACCCCAAAAACCCACAGAACTTCTTGTAGACACACTAAATCATAATTTCCCTTTCTTCTCCTTTAATAATGTGGTGGGGATGGGGGTGATGGGGATGGGTAATGCCAAAGAGCTTTTTGAGACCTTATAGCTTGTTCTGTATACCGGGTGTAACAGGATCATGGGGATGTACCATAATTCTGTTACACCCGGTATACTATATACCAATTTTATGGACTCTTACCTGCTTGATTTATCTATTTACCCCCATTTCCCCAATTTACCCCAAACCATTCAACGGAATAAGATGAAAATAATCTAGTTCCAGATCACGTTAAAATACATACGGGTACCAAACTTCAAGTCAATATCTTAAACGGTTCCAAAGTAATCGTGCGCACAAAAAACAGACAGACCGACAGAATTTTCGCTCAAACTCAAAATCTCGACGTTTTATGACATTCTAAGCCTATTTGAACAATATTTTTTTTCTCGTTACTACACTTCCACTGTATGTGGAAGTAAAAAGGTGAAAAGGTGAGAAGGTGAAAAGGGAACCTTTAAACTACCCCCCCCCCCCCCTGCTCACCATCCATGGTCAGGACTTTTAGTACGTTGTTTAGACCGACAACCCCCGATAACTATGCAAAAATTGGCTTCTACACGAATTATTTCCCCTATTTTTTTTCGCTGATTGGACTATATTCTAGTACAAACTATTAGAAATGTATTTGGGGTGTACAGGCTGGCCTTTACTCCATTATTATAACTTATAACACTTGCATACTCTTCAAAATTCTAATAATACTTAAACCGCATTCGACGATATTGCATAATACCAAGTCAAAATGTACCTGGCGTTAAAACTGCTGTTAATATTCCCTTTCACCTCATTTAATTATAGTAAACCACAAAATGATATTCAGTTATTATTAATATTAGATTAATGGTATTTTCACTGATGACGTAAATCTATTTTCATTTATATACACCTAAATAAAAAGCCATTAAGCACATCAAGGTGTGGTGGGAGATTAATTGAATATGACACACAATTACAGTAAGCATTTATCAGGTACCGCAAATCGAATTTGGTGTTTCATCACCGCCTAATTATTTTTAGTCTCGTGACATTGCCGAGGAATTCTTTTGACTAGTTTAATACTATGATAGCTTGTAATGATGGACATCATTCAGTTACTACTTTATAAAAATTTGTTTGCATTGCGTGGCCACGAAAACATCCACAAGAATGTCATGACGGAGTTTAATAATTAGAAAATGCTAAATGCTGCAGCATTATAAAGTACTTTTGTAATGAAATAACTTAAGTATTGAATTTTTTCTGGAACTATTTATTTTGGTGTCTGAGAAGACTATGAGGTTGTGGAAAACCAGATTTTTTTCTTTAATTTACAAAATATCACAGAACTGTTTCTTATTCGGTTCCAGTTCGTCCTGTATTATTAGAAATTTTAAAGAAAGTAAATGAAATTTGGAATGAAATAAAGAAAAATAATGTGGTCGACTGGTCCTAGAAGTTTCTAAAATATGGCCTAACAAAGAAAATTCAATTTTTGCCATTTTCAGACCCGATTATCATACGTGAAAGTGATTTAAAGTTGAGTTCAACCACATTCAGTGTTCTATAAATTAATAGTAATAATGATAATAATAATAATAATAATAATAATAATAATAATAATAATAATAATAATAATAATCATAGTACATATGAGCAGAGGGTTGCAGAAAAGGAAGTGAAAGGTGGCATAGATAACTTGCTTGTACACCGGTGCATCTGTCAAGATCCCACCTACTACAAACACAAACTTTCTGTAGCTTTGATATACTATACTAAGGCATATGATACTGCCTTCTATACGCTGCTTATACGGTTTAGGGAAAGCCTAAAAATCCACTCCAAAATACGTAGATGCATTGCAGACCTGTTCTTGTAGAAGAACTCACTTCCATGCGTCTGACTGACGTGACACCAATTTATGTATTAAGGGGCACCAGTCGCATTCTGCCCCGTTCTTCCACTCCCAAGCGGGTTCAAGATAAGATATAACTCGATAGACAAGTAATAGGCTTAGGCTGCACTACCTTAGATTATCAGCAACGCTCCTGTCTAATAAGAATTTATATTTCCCTCTCTAATAAGAATTGGTCTTTCTCTTTCACGGTATCCCACTTATTCATCTACTAATAATGGATTCTACACTAAATGGTTCCTGAAAAATCGCATGAAAAAATTCCTGTGGAGCTCCCGTAAAGCGACCAGAACATTGAGTTTCAAACTTTTGGAGCCATGAGACTCCGATTAACTCAATATTTCTGGTCATCCAAACAAAAACCCTTGAGGGATTAAGACTAGCAACAAGTCATAATGTCAATAAAATGCAAATAGATCAAAGAATACCTTTTATTTATCAGGTTTAAAACAAGTACAGTGAAATTCTGCAATATCCTATCCAATAAATTATGTAATGTGAAAGAATCACGCATCCCCAACTAAGGCAAGATAAATTTTACCATATAAATGAGAGCGTGCGCTAACAATTGATTTGGTAGAAAAAGTTCGTGCAACTTCCCGAGACTTTAATGCAAGCTTTTTAAAATTTATGAGTTGTGGTAATTATGGCTGGCTGAAAATAATAGAAAAATATTTTACTTAAAAAATTTTGGTTTCCTTTTGATTAGCTTTAAAGTTCTATATCGTGATTATATCATTCACAGAACGGAGTTCGACTAATACATGAGTTTGATAACGTTCGGTCAGTCTCACGACTTCCTAATCCCTATGCAGTTTCAATGAAGGAAAAATGACACCGTTTCGCCTTCAAGCGACTTTTTGGCAAAATGGATTTGTGCCTTTTTTATGCACATGGCGGTTTTCTCTATAACTTTATCATTTGGAAAGCCTTGCATTTGGCTTTTCTACCATCGCTTTGTATTAATTATCCAACGCATACGTCCAAAGTATGAGTCGTTGGGTGAATCCAAACTTGTTTTATGTGAGAAACCGACCTGGTCCATTTTTACTGTTTTTGCCAATATTTTCCTATAGAAGTTACACGCCTTCGCCACATTTGTCAATTTCACCCTTTTTGATACGTAGCATAGTTAACATTTTATATTCATTTTTTTGAATCCATAATGACTGTATCTTCATGGTCATTGGCTTTATGGAGAAATTAAAAAATTGAAAACAATTTCGTAAAAGTATATTGTTTATTAATAATTGACCAAAAATTATACCTTTATTTTTGGTTCATTTTTCTATGACCGCAATATGCTTTCACTCTCATGGCCTAGACCAAAACAGATTTTCCTAAGTGAAAATTCGGTGTTTCTTCGAATTTCCACCTAGTTGTGCCTTATGTCTTAACTCATATCGGTCCTTTTGTGCTAATTCATGAAGCCTTTCAGACTTGTATACTATGTTCGAAAATGCCTTTAAATGATTTTTTTACCTAAGTCGCATTTTTATTTTGCCTTCGACTTAGGTCAATTCTGGAAGGTTCTACAACATTCTCACGTTGGAGAACAAAATTTTCCGTACAATTAGAAAAAAATATGATATCTGCAGAGTGGCTAAATTAAGAAGATGAGTCTTTAAGACCTCAATTATTCTGTGTCTCCCTTTTTTACCCCACTCAATTGAGCTTAGAAAAAGAAATGCATATAAATCCAGACCACCTAGTGGAAGAGAACATAAAAACACGCACCTATTCTGCAAGGATGATCTTAAGTTTTAGGCATCCAACAAAAAGGCAAATAACAATTTTTTAACCAAGCAGCAAAATAGTAGACTGATGATTCCTAGCCGAGGTTAGCAAGGTTAGGAATACAGCCAAGGCAGTCAATGTATTTTGCTGTTGAGTTAAACATATAATTGTTTAAATACATTTTAAAATATTTAAATTATTACAATTCCCATAATCTCTTTAATTTTATAGTGATACATTCAATAAAGATTCATAAGAATCGCAGTTATTGCGTGTGGATGTAGAAGAACTTATTACCATGCGCCTGAGTGACGCGACACCAATTTATTTATTAAGGCCGCCAGCCACGTTCTCCCCTGTCATTCCACTCCCAGGCGGGCTCGAGATAAGATATAACCTGATAGAATAAGTAATAGGCCAAGGCTGCACTACCGTAGAATATTAAAGACGCTCTCTCTTTCCGTGATAAAAATTGTTCTTTCTCTGTCTAATAAAATTGGTCTTTTTCTCTAACGGAATTTTACTTATTTACCTAATGGTAATGGATTTTATGCCTAAAGATTTCTGAGATGTTTTCATAAAAAAATCCCTTTCGAGCTTTCGTAATATAACCAGTGAATTGAAGTTTCAAACTAGTGGGGTCCCGAGACACCCAATTTACTCAATTCCGGTTTTTAAACGGACTCACAACAAGTCATATAATCAATAAAATTTAAAATTCAAAGAACACCATTTAATAATTAGGTTTAAGGTAAGTATAAATCATGATGAGATATCCTATCTAATAAATTATATAATTTGAAGAGAATCGCTTCCCCAAATAAGGCAAAGTCGATCCCCTCTTTAAGAGAGTTTTTAAATGTTACCATACAAATGAGCGCGTGCGCTAACAATCGATTTGGCAGAAAAGATTCATATAATTTCCCTAGAAATTAATGAGAGCATTTGAGTTTTTATTGTGGCTGACTTGAAATAATATAAAAATATTTTAGTTAAAAAAATTTTGGTTCGCTTATGATTAGATTTAAGGTTCTTATTCGTGATTATATCGTTCACAAGAACAGAGTTCAAAAGTGCGTTCAACTAATATATGGGTTTACAACTTTCCAACAGTCTCTCGACGTACCGCTCCCCATATAGGTTCAATAAAGGGAATTTGACACGACTTCGCTTTCGAGCGATTTTTTGACAAAATGGTTCTTTGTCTTTTTCATGTACGAGGCGGTTTTCTCTATAACTTTATCAGTTGGAAAGACTTGCATGTGGTTTTCCTACTATCGCTTTCTACTGATTACACAGCCCCACAAAAAAAAAAGTTCAAAGCAGCGAACCAAACCCATGTATCCCTATGTATGTTCGGTCGCTGAATCCAAGTCCGGGGTCAAAAAAAATCATACACCCCCAAAATCATTAGCAAGAGCCTGAAATGGGATAAAAAGAAGATTAAGCTACGAGAATAGTTGTTAGTTCTTAATCAATCGAATTATACAAATTGAGATTAAACAGCAGCGTACATACAATACACACCCCCAGGGAGGGGCGAAAACCAGCCCCCATATATAAAAAAATCGATCCAAAACAGCAATGACTGCTGAAAAAGTTCGAAATATCTAAGTTTTGATAAAGTGTTAAGAAACTACATCAGATCCGACGTAATCTTCATAAACTGCCCCTATAGGGTTGAGAACAACCACCCTCGAGTTCAAAGGACACGATAAACACAAGAAGAAACGTAAAATCCAACAGGATTTCTATTTTCATGGATGCTACGATTGGCTGAAATTGCGTAGTACTCTAAAATAGAACCAGAATCTTACGTACCATCAACATCCTACACTGTCAACCCTCAGAGGGTGTGAAAACTACCCCCTATGTAAGATTTAACTATAAAAAGTTATAGTGACTTCTATAAAAATTCCAAACACCTGCGTTTCGCGGAAAAGAGAAGAAACTAGACTATGTTCGACGATGTGCTTGAAAACCACCCCCACGGGGTTGCGAGATACTACTCCCATATCTGTAGGGTGCTGGAAAAACAGAGAGAAACTAACCGGATTTACATTTTTATGGATGCTATGATTGACAAAAATCGTGTTGCACACTTGGAGTTTGAAACTCATGTCCTATAAATGGTATTAACTAGCACCCCCAGAAAGGATGTAAACTACCGTAATTCAAGATGTAACGAAAAAGCTATACTGTTGCTTATTTGTTTCATTTCCATAGTTTTTTTTTATATAGGGGGGTGGTTTTCAAGCACAGCGTCAAACATAGTCTAGTTTCTTCTCTCTTCCACACAACGCAGGTGTTTCGAATTTTTATAGAAGTCACTGTAACTTTTGATAGTCCAACCTTACATAGGGGGTAGTTTTCACACCCTCTGAGGGTTGACACTGTAGAATGTTGTTGGTACGTAAGTTTCTAGTTCTATTTTAGAGCACTATGCAATTTCAGCCAATCATAGCATCCATGAAAATAGAAATCCTGTTGCATTTTACGTTTTTTCTTGTATTTCTCGTGTCCTTTAAATTTTGGGGTGGTCGTTCTCAACTCTATAGGGGCAGTTTATGAAGATTACGTCGGACCTGATGCAGCTTCTTATCACTTTAACAAAATTTAGACATTTTGAGCTTTTTCAGCAGTCATTGCTGTTTTGGATCGATTTTTTTATATATGGGGGCTACTTTTCGCCCCTCCCTGGGGGTGTGTTTCATGTCCATTGTATGTACGCCGCTGTTTAAGCTTAATTTGTATAATTCGATTGATTAAGATGTAACAACTATTCTCGTAGCTTAATATCCTTTTTACACCATTTCAGGGGTGTTTTTTGGCTCTAGCTAATGATTTTGGGGGTGTATGATTTTTTTTGACCCCGGACTCTTATTCTGCGACCGAAAATACATAGGAATACACGGGTCTGGTTCGCTGCTTTGAACTTTTTTTTGTGGGGCTGTGTTATCCAACGCATCCAGATTCTCACTCTTTGGCAAAGGGCAACTGCTGCCAGAGGATCTGGACAACCTCTCACCCAATAAGGTAGTCGACTTTATCAAAAAGCTGAACCTATTGGGTGAAATATAATTAGGAGTGAGCCACAATAGACCAGATGGTCGCAGTGGAGGGTCTGTTACTTAGCCCACTCACATATCAACCTAACCTAACCTAACCTAACCTATCCAACGCATTCGTCTAATTTACGAGCCGCTGGATGAATCCAAATTTAGTTTATTCAAGAAACCGGCCTTGTCAATTTTTACTATTTCTTGCTAATTGCCTATAGACGCTACGCGTCTTTGTCAAATTTGTCAGTTTCGTTCTTTTGGTACGTCGCATCGTTAAAATTATATATTCATTCTTTTGAATGATATTTGCAATGACTACATCTCCACTTTCATTGTTTTTCGTGGAGCGATTAAAAAGTTAAAAATATTCATCAATATTTTTAAAGTACATTTTTGGCGTACTTCTTGAAAAGTATATTGATTCCTTTTCCTTGTCCATAAAAATATTTTTCTGAAAAAGTATATTGTACTTTTGACTTTGACCAAAATTACACTTTCTAGTTTCAGTATATTTTCCCATGACCAAAATATACCTTCATTCCTATGACCTGGATAAAAACATATTTGAACATTTATTAAAATAAATTATTACTACCTGCAAAACGTATTGTTTTATTTTCAAAGTTTTTTCGAATTCAAATATCTCGAGAAATGGGTACTCTAGAGCAATGTATTAAGAGTATCTTTTCTACGTAAAAATTTCACAGCCATACAAAGAAAAAAAAGTGGTCTGGCCTGCGGACCAGACCAGTGTATCCTCACCTATTGGGACCCTCTCAAACCGAATCCGAAGTCAAAATTGGCAGATTGGTTCTTTTTTACCCCCCCCAAAGAAGGACTATACCAGTGTTTCCTTATGTATTTTGACCCTCGAATCCGAAGTCAGAATTTTTAAATTCGCTCGTTTTTCACCCCCAATCCAGAAAACAGGCGAAAAAAGAACCAATCTGACAATTCTTACTTCGGATTCGGTTTCAGCGGGTCCAAATACATAAGGATATATTGGTCTGGTCCGCAGGCCAGATCACTTTTTTCTTTTGTGTGGCTGTGTTATTGACAAATAAAAGAAAACCAATAAAACAAATACCTGGCCAATGGCGTCCAAATTAAAGGAGGAAGAGAGGTATATATTTTAGCCAGCAGGATCCAAATATGCAAAAATATACAGGTTGTCCCATTTAAAAGTTTGATTTTCATGTCAATTGCATGGAAACCGGAAGTAAGCTATTTTGATTCTTTACGTCGTATAATTGTAAATTTCATCCCATATCATTACACCATATTTGAAAAAAATTCATTCGCCCATTCAAAAGTTACAAGAGTGCCCCTATCGGCTGAGCCACCCGACATTGTATATTGTATATGTATACTTAGTAACTCCACTTTTAACTAAGAACTTTTATGTACGGTTTAAGTCGATATTTAAGGCCTTCTTTACAAAGACCGACACATAGAATCAGGTTTTATCCACAATAACTTATAATCAGCATGATTAAAGTAGTAAGTTGCAAAGTTTCAGACAATTTCACGGAAAGCCATTTTCATCACCGATTTAATTTTTTTAAAACATTATTTCCGTGTATAAAATGAAAATAAGAAATATTGCCTTTATAGAAAGACAAATAGTGCAGGCAAATCCAGTTTTGAGTATGAACTATCTGGGGACAGCTATTTCTTTATCGAAATGGATAGCTTTATTCATATAGAATGAGGATATAAATGTCCCGAAAAATCCCAATGTGAGCTAAAGCCACCATTTAGAAAAAATGGCCGCCAGAACCGTTTCCTTTAGAAGGACATAACTCAGTAACCATCGCTCCGATTTCAGATTTCTTTTTTTTGTTCTCTTCCCCTTTTTATGTACAATCGAAAGTGTTATTACATCTTTGGGCATAAAATAGAAGATAACTGAAGAAAATAAGACTTGAGTTCTTGGAAATATACAAGGTGTCCAGATAGTGCTTCCTCGGAAGATTGTGCAAAAACGGGTAACTTTATAAAAAAACTTTTTTAACAAAACTTTCAATGTTTTATCTCTACTACAACGTGAAATTATTTTCAATTATACAAGGTGTCACAAAAAGGAGGTACACAAGAATGTATAAT
This sequence comes from Rutpela maculata, assembly GCA_936432065.2. Taxonomy (NCBI): domain Eukaryota; kingdom Metazoa; phylum Arthropoda; class Insecta; order Coleoptera; family Cerambycidae; genus Rutpela; species Rutpela maculata. The sequence continues at coordinate 58,609,665 of OW386292.2, forward strand.
TTTTTTAATGGAATACCCTCTAATTTTTTGACGCCAGTTAAGCCTCTAAGGGTCCTGAATTACACCCTAAAATTTTTTGCCAATTGGATGCAGCGTTGCCAAGTTATAATTTTTTTCCTGTTTTTTTTTTGGCAAATTACAAACATTTTTTTGACTACCATATCTCCGCGATTTATTAATTATTTTTTCTAAAAATATAGGGTGTTATTCGATAATGATGCATTTACTAAAAAACATTTTTGAAATAAATTATTATTATACCGGGTGTCCAAAATATTTGTTTACATTTCTTGTTATTTAATTATTATCTTTCTCAAATTTTTTAAATGGAATGCCTATATTTTTTTTATATGGATGAATAAAGCATAAAATTCCCCATATTCTAATATTATACACTTAATTTTTATTTCAAACCGTTTTTGAGATATGATTATTTCAAATAAGTTTTGCGTAAATTGAGGTGCTTTTTATTTTAGCATTAAAATCTAGTATGGCTTTGGTCTTTTTTTGCGTTTGTTTTTCACTCTATGGCATTTGTCTAATGTGTTTAAGATTATCGTAATTAAGTTGAATTAATATTGTTAATATTTAAAAATACGAATTATAATTATTGTCAATAAGATTTAATATCTATGGTAAATGTTATGTTATTGGTGAACGTGATGGAAATTATTTATTGGCATCAAGAATGTATGGTCAAAAATACCCCTATAGAAGATGTCCTGATGTGAGGTCTCTAGAAAATTTGAAAGAACGTTTTGAACGTACTGGAAATTTTGCATATGAGAAGAAGGCGAGACGACGAAATGTATTGTAATGAAGAAAATGAGCTGGCTATAACTTTAACGGTAATCGAAAATCCTACGGCAAGTGTTCGGGAGTTAAGTAGGGATTTAGAGGTCAGTGAATCTAGTGTTTCCCTATGTCTTCGTAAAAATAAGTTTCACCCCTATCGAGCTCAGCTGCATTAAGAGCTTTGGGATGTGGATTTAAATTGTAGATTAAATTTTTGCCAGTGGGTTCAAAACCAAATTTGAGAAACTGAAGAATTTTTCAAATTTGTATTATTCACGGATGAATCGCAGCGAATTTGTGAACAGGCACAATTTCCATTATTATGCAAGAGAAAATCTTTATGTTGCACAGAAAAATCAGAACCAGAGTTTAAATTCAAAGGGAGGAATTATATATGATTATGTTATTCTTCCTCGCTTTTTTGAGGGAAATGTGAATGAAGCAGTCTTCTTAGATTTTACGCAAAATACGTTTCCACAAATAATCGAGCATATTCCTGATTACATTACAAATAATATGTGATTACAACTTGAAGGTGCGCCACCACATTTTAGTAGAAATGTTCGTCAGGCCATTAGTAATCAGTTTTCTTAAAGGTGGATAGTAAGAGGAGGTCCAATATTTTAATAAACTGTTAAATAATATCTAATTTATTATTTTATTAAATTATGTTAGGTCTCATTACATGGCCGCCTAAGTCACCCGACCTGACTTCAGTGGGTTTCTTTCTTTGAGGATTTGTGAAGTCAGACGTTTATAAAGTAGAACCAACGACTCGAGAAGATTTATCACGAGACCTCAGTGTTACCTGAATCAAAATGGTGGACATTTTGAGCAGTTGTTAGGTTAGTTTCAATATCGTGAAAAAAAAATTATTGCTCAAGAACCGTTCATAAAAGAAAGTGTACGATATCAAAATGTGAGAAATTGTAAGCGTTACTTATCCATTTAAAAAAATTATAGGCATTCCATTTAAAAAAATTTCAAGAAATGCTAAAGAAAATATAGATTTTAACGCTAAAATAAAGAGCACCTTAATTTGCGCAAAAATTATTTGATATAATCATATCTCAAAAAACGTTTGAAATAGAAATAAACAGATATTAAAATGTGAGGAATTGTATGTTTTATTCATTCATGTAAAAAAAGTATACCTAGACATCCCATTTAAAGAAAATGAGAAAAATAATAATTGAATATCAAGAAATGTACGCAAATATTTTGGACACCCGATATACTAAAGATTTATTTCAAAAATGTTTTTCAGTAATTACATCATTATCAAACAAGATCCCACATTTTTAGAAATAACGATTAATAAATCGCGGAGATATGCCAGTCAAAAATGTTTGTAAACTGAAAAAAAACACAAAAAAAATAACTTGACAAAATATTTTAGGGTGTAATACAGGGCCCTTGGAGGCTTAACTGGCGTTAAGGAAATACAGGCTCTTCTATTTAAAAAAAAATTATACTTTCTTGTGTGACTCGTTTTTGTGACACTTTGTATAATTGAAAATAATTTTAAGTTGTAGTAGAGACGAAACATTGAAAGTTTTGTTAAGAAAGTTTTTTTATAAAATTAGCCGTTTTGCACAATCTTCCGAGAGAACACTAACTGGACACCCTCTTACCTTAATTTACATTATTAAAAATGATTACAATTTTATATATAAATAACTATTACTCCGTTAATATTTGAGTTAGTAACATCGGCAAAAAAACAAATGAAAGCTAATTGTGTGCCCCAGAACTTTTATTAAAATTATTTTTTCAAAAATTGACTAAAAATTTCAGTACAAACGTCTCGAGTTTACAAAAGTTTAAATTTCCATAATATTTCAATTATTTTTTAATTTCCTAAGTTTATCGTTTAATTTATCGTAAAATATGTAGTCATACTTTCTGTAAAACGTGAAGTGAGGAATGGAACAAAAGAAATCTAAAATCGGAGCAACGGTTACTAAGATATATGATTTTAAAGAAAATGTCTCTGGCGGTCATTTTTTCTAAATGGCGGCTTTAGGTCACGTCGGGATTTTCTGTGACTATGTACTTATCCTACATTAATAGAGCTATCCAATGCGATAAACAAATAACTGTCCCCAAATAGTTCACACCAAACCCATTTTACACTGAGATTTGCCTGGTCTAAAATGTTATACGTTCTATAATTAAGAATAAAGTAAGCATTGTTGTAACAATATGACGACTTTTTTTATAAAAAAATGAGAAATGCCGAAAAAGTTAAGAAATTTTATGCCCTACTTCGGAACCTCATACACACATTTACACGCTTCATTTGAACCATAATGTCTCAAGTTGTAACCATCGTACAATATTCAGCAGGTACTCATTTTCTTCGTTATAAAATAAAGAAAATAGTTATTTTTCGCCGAATTACAGCAAATATTAATTTTACTGACTCGTCTTAATTAGTAAAGTGTCACTTTTCCTGCCTAGGAAGGCAAAATGATTGGTCGCCATGGCAACTAAATTTTTGACATTTTTTGGCAAGTGATATTTACTAAAACATACAACTATAGAAAATTTCCAACAAAAACTAACAACACATTTTTAGTTATTTTCGCTGAGAAAGATCCCTAGGTAACAATTTCCGAACAGGGGTGAAACGATATGGTCACAATCTTTCTTTCTTGAGTATTCTAAAAACTGAAGCATTGCTTATTCCAACAGTTGCCGATAAACATCTTGTACTCAGATGGGGATCTTCAGCAAATCTTACTAAAATGTCATCCTCTTTGGGCGGCCTATATCACGTTTTGAACGAAATTTGCCAGTTTCTCCTAACCGCTCGTAAACATTTCTAAAAGTTTTGTAATTCGTTGAACTCTGTTGGTATGTAATTCCAATATCTTCGAGAAGCAGCACGTGCATTGTAATTCTCTTCTGCATAAACATATAAGGTCAAATTATTATGACGGGGGATTATCAATAAATAAGTTTTGTGAACTACTGTTAAATAACTCCTATTACGGCAAAATTAACGTCTGACAGTTCTAGGAAAACTAAATATCATTAGTTTACTAAGGAAAAACATTATTGTTTCAGCCTACTAAGTACAAAAACAATAAGGCATTAGTTAGATGTTAAAGTGATTAGAAATTTATTTGTGAGATGGGTGCCACTGAAATTTAAAATACCAAGTAGCCGCTTTTCCGAGAAATAGGCACTCTAGGGCAAAAAAGGTACTCTTAACCTTTTTTGCGTAAAAATTATTAAAACAATAAAAGAAAATCAATAAAACAAATATTTGGGCAGTGGAGTATAAATTAGGGGGGGGGGGGGGGGGGTACTCCTTCATCCCCTTCTACCGTGGACCCCTGGCAAATGTTGAGGAACCAGTCCTTTCGCTGATATTATACATCTTGGGCCACTAACAGTATGTACCATATATGGTAAAGAAATATTAAGTAATTTTGAAATATGTGAAAATAATTTTTTAAGTTTTAACTCAGGAAGGAGGCACCATATTATCTAAGTGTTTTTGGTTAAATCTTCATATTTTAGGCTAAGGATTCTTCAGTTAGCGTATGACCAATTATTAATGAAACACCCTGTATAATATATGCTGTTTCTTATAGATGAGGCTATCTTATTGAATTTTCAAAAAAAATGAAAATAAACATGAAAAAACTCAGTAATATTAAAAGCCTTCTCTTATTCCATTTTTGTATATGTTTCTATCTATTCTATTACTATATTGTATCTTACTATAATTTGTTTACGTCCTACACACTAATACCCTAGTCAAATAGGTACAAATTTCGACGTTTAACGAAAATAACTGATAAAGTTTTAAAACTTGACAAAAACATGTTCATTAATGCCTACAAATAAACATAGTAACCGTGCTCAACTCTGGCGCGATCGAACCGCCATCTTGGAAAAATATTGATCCGATTAAGTTTTTTGCTTATATCTCTTTAACCATCGAAATAGGCCTCTTGCATGTGCCGTATGTTTTAAATTAATCTATATATATTAATATAGTGTTACTAAATAAACATTGGCAATTATCAAATCTGTTTTCATAATTTCTAATTAATATCCGGGAGAAGGGGCCAATCTCAGAAAACATTCATATTGGAGTTGACGTCATCTGTCACTGCGCGTGCATGCGTGCAATGGTTGCGTTCATCACGTGGTAGCGCTAACTAAGCGATCACTTATCATTTACATCCATAGTAGTCTTTTATTTGCATGAGGATTAGTTCACTTGGGTCACATCTGACCGGGTCAAAATTGACCTGACTTGAAGCAAATAAAATAAAACAGTTTTGTTTTGATTTTGACAACTTAAAAAGTTAATTCAATATTCTTGGTTTGTAGGATTGTACATAGCATTTCATTCTTGGATATTTTTAGGTTAGAATTTCGACAAAAAAAACTGTCAAACGTCGGTATTTCTACCCCACCACTTAACTAACCAAAAGTTCAGAAGTGAGTATCCTGTGTGGGGTGGAGCAGCATCGGGAAGGGGGGATCTGACCTGATTACTTCTGACTTTAGATCATTTGTAAATAAAATATGACAAACTGCTGAATTATGTGACGAAACTCAGGTGACCTGATCGCCTGATCCTCATGCAAATAAAAGACTACTATTGATCAGTTGTGTGCTGAACGGTGTATTCTGTCACTATGATACATGATAGACAGAGAACATCTGAAATCTGAATTAGCATGCAAAGTATTAGTTGGGATTATTAGTACCGCAACAACTTTATCCAGTTTAAGTAAAGAATAGTTTAATATAGCCCCAGTGTCGAAAGCTTGATTTATTTGACCTTCCGATTAACCGGCACAAACAGAAAATGTTTGCTTAGGTTTTTATGTTAATAGATGAGACAAATGTTGTCTTTATGTCTAATTTTTTCAAATTCAAATAACTAATCAGTGATCACGGATCATGAATGGAATTAATTTAAAGTGTACGCTAGCGTTGTGCGTAACCTGACACATGACGTCACACGTTGTTTGCGCGCCTAACGGATTTATTCAAACTTTAATGTTGAATACTGTCTGTAAAAGAAAAAATAGGAAAAAATCCTTTACACACTGTGTTTTGTATTAAGTAAAGATTCTAAAAACGCCAAAATTATATTTTGTGCAGGAGGTCTAATATATCTTTGCCCAATTTCAAAATTTATCAGTAATTTACACTAATTTTCCATATACGACTTGATCAGAATCGAGTTTTAAGGCTTTCTACACCAAAGCGGCACATAGAATCGAGTTGTGTCCATAACAGCTTTGATCAACATGATATGAAGAAGGAAATTGAAATGAAGTAGAAAGTTTCAGACAATTTGACAGAAAGCCATTTAGAGTAGTATTATTATGAGAAGGGCGAGGGGCGGAGCCAACATGCGCGAATATTTTTACACATAGCGTCATCTGGAGTATAAGGATATGTAATTGCAATAAAAGTTTCGCGATCAAAGAGCTGTAATGGAGTAGATTAAAACTTTCCCAACTGTTACGAATAACCTTTGCTCAGGTTAAGTGTAAGAATAGTAATTTGTGCTAAACTTCGCCTAATAAATCTGCTCTATTATTATTATTATTATTGTTTTTTTTTCCGTAAAAGCCAGTCACCCTTTATACTCTGTGGCTCCGACACTCACAGAGGGGAGCTGGTACTACCGGCAGCCACTCCCCACGTCCGTGGGGTGAGTGACTACTGGGTCCGAGAATCGTGTGCCCTGAGTAGACGTAATGAGCCGAGGATAATGGCCTTCTGCATCCTGCCGGCTAAGATCTCTGCCGAATTTCGGCATGCCGGTATGATCTTTAGTTCTGAAAGCAGCGTGTGTCTCGTTCCACCGAGGGCTCCTATGATCAGGACCACTAGCTTAACAGTATGGCCAGGGTATTATTGTTATTATTATTATTATTATTATTATTATTATTATTATTATTATTATTATTATTTCAAAAATAATATAAAGTAAAAGAGTTGAATAACATAATATTTTATTGTATGTAAACATACATTTTGACACAGTTCAATTTGAATCTGATTCTTCCAGAGGCTCAATTTCATGTATAAAATCGTCACTCTCTTCTTCTTCTACATCATTGTATTCTTCATAGGTTTCTTCATCAGAGGAATCTGTAAATGTTCATTGTAGATGAGCATCATTATCTTCGTAGTAGATGTTCTTTTCCCATATAATCCAGTTTTACCTTGTCTACATGCACACAAATATCTTCCCACTCTTTAGTAGGCCTGGCTATGTAATATTTTACTCTTTACGCCGATACATGTTTTTTTCGAAAGCCCGGATTTTGCTAGGGAAGACACTTCGCACTGAAAATTTACCACTCGAACAAAACTCTACCGCAGGGAAAGCTGCAGGTCTGTGCTGCACAGGCTAGTGATGGGCGATATTTCACTAGGAGTGTTTAAATCACTGCGATTAGAAGAAATAAAATCACTGATATTAGTGATTTTAATAGCAGTATAATAAATAGCTACTATAATCTCGCCGTTGCTTGCCAAAGGCTGTTTTCCAATGCCAGACAAAAACGCAATGAAAGGCAAAGTAGTCTAAATGACAGACAAACAAAAATGTCCCTATTAAATATTATGTGAATTACAAATATTTCAGGCCAGTCAAATTCGTATTTGTGAGTATATAAGTATGAATTCGTTTATTTTCTATTATATAAAATATATCAGTGCAAAAAATGCCATTTACAATATTTTAGTTTCAGTTTATATATCTGCGGAGTGTAGCAAAAGAAGGTATAAGAAAGCCACGGCAAAAACTAACATCGCGATATCGCCCATCTTTACTGCAGGCTACCGAGGCCGAACTCTACCACAAACCTCCGCCGCCACTGGCGTCGACATTGAATATCACGTAATTCGTTTTCATTGGCTTAGAACGATTGAGTATAAAAACTCGTTTCTGCGTATATTTCTTGCTGGCCTCTTCTCATAGTAATATTACTCTACTTTGTTGGTCAGTAATTTTAATGAAAAAGAAATCAACAAAATCGCTTCAATGAAAATCTCTCGCGCATTGTGAAAAAAATTCCTTGCGTTTTAAATATATAGATTTTCAAATTTGATTAAAAGGGAAGCAGCATCAGCGTACAAGTTATCCTATTAACTAATGAAAATAAACAATAAGAAAACAGGGGCGAAATTTGCATTCTGCTGAGCCATAGTACATTTATTTACATCGAAATTCCAAATTTAAGTAAACGAAATGTGGAAATTTGGCCTTATACATTTTATTACTACCGAAGCCCTATCTGTACTGACACCTCTCCTTATATAAATTCAAACATTTCATCATGGAAAAATAATGCTTTCTTTCAGCTGGTTTATTCCCACTCTATTTCCTTCGAGGCATTAAGGATCCCGTGAAAGGATAAAAGGGATGACGATTTTAAGACAAAAACATTTGGAACACAATAAAATAATTACACCAAATCATTACGATGCAAATTTTCTTTAACTTCTATATCCAGTATTTGCAAAACAGGGTTTCTTAGAATAATATTCGGGATTAATTTGGGATATCTACGAGTAGATCAGTTAGTAATGTTTCTTATCCCTTTCGTTTCGCATTCCCCAAGGAACCCTTTACTTTCGACACACGAAATATTACGTTTGTATTGCCAGTCTGGTTTTGTATTGGCGGAGATAGCAGGCTGAGGATTGGATAGGCACAGTTCTTAGGCATTTTAATTTGTCTTGAATTAGACTGGAAATTTTGACGATCTTTTGAATACACGACACATTTAAGAAATACTACTTTGTGGAAAATGTAAAACATTACTATTTTTGTGTTAAATTGGAAGTTGGCTTAAATTTTATCTATTTGGTCGCCGTAATTTTATTAATAGTCTAAGACAAAATTCTGAATTTGTGACTTATTGCGGCAAATCATATACCATTCGGCAACTCTTAAATTTTGTTTGTATACACTTAGAGAACAAAAAAAGTTAGGTCCCGAAAAAAAAGAAACAATAAAACTCATCTATGGTCAAATATAATGCACCAATCCCGCATGCTTTAAGTCGAATAGAACGGTCAGAGGTGGCGGACGAAATAATTTTTTTAATTCTTCGTCAGTATCAAGGAGGCAAGGTGCGCCACTTTTTGTTTTTTTTTGATTGTAGGTTCTTTTAGATGCTTTAAGGGGAGAAAGTTATTTTTTTTTAATGCATTTTTACAATTTTTAAAAATGCATTTACTTTGACCCTCCATTTTCACCCAATTTTCATCGAAACAAAATGATATACAAGGTGTTTCATCTAAAAGTCCCCTGGTCATTATCTCATAAAATAATAAAGATATTTAAAATTTGTAATTCGCGGATAATTAACACCAAAAAAGGTCTTAAATAACTGCAGTTAGAATTGCTTCTTCGCAGTGCACGGAGATGGCGCTGCGGTGAGAAATTATTTTTCGATGGTTGGGACCTTGAAACATGATTCATACGATTAATGAATAAATTGTGAATTATTTTGACTATGTAAAAAAATTTTGTAAATACCAGCCGTTTTGGAGCTACATGAATTTTTAACTCCATTTTTTTGTCTGTGTAAATTTTGAAAATTCCTGTAACTTTTCTGTTTATCATTTTAAGACACCAATTATTTCGAACTTTTATCTTATTAAATTCCATACTTTCTATATTATTAAATATTTTGAGAATTTTTATAATTTTCATAATTTTTCAAATGCAACTACTAATTTTTAAAAGTTAAAATTAGTAAAAAATTTCAAAATTTATAATAATATAAGGAGTATTGCATTTAATAAGATAAAAGCTTTAAATAACCGATGTTCTAAAATTATTAACTAAAAAGTAAGTAAAAACTTTCATAGACCAAAAAATGAAGAAGAAAAATCATGTAGCTCCAAAACGCCCGGTTTTTACAAAATTTTCTACATAATCAAAATTATTCACAATTTATTTATTAATCATATGAATCACGTTTCAAGGTTCCAGCCATCGAAAAATAATTTCTCACCCCAGCGCCATCTCTGTGCACTGGGAAGGAACAATTATAACTGCAGTTATTTAAGACCCTTTTTGGTGTCTATTATCCACGACAAATTTTAAATATATTTATTATTTTACGAGATAATGACCCTGGGACTTTTAGATGAAAACCCTGTATACTATAAAAAGTCTCGTATAAACAAAAAATTAAAAATTTAATAGAAAATGAAACTTCATTAACTTGAAAAGAAAATTCATTAAGCGTATGCATACGTATGGTAATAATAATAATATATAAAGAAAATGCATTTTTTAAAATTGCAATTATAATTACTACATAACTTAAACAATTAAAGCAAAATAACGTAATATATTCAGTACACACTTGACGGTATTAAGCCAAAAACTACAGATATTAATGGGGTTAACCACTTAAAAGTTCTATATATAACAAATTTAGCGCATCGATCATACGCAGATACTACTTAACAATAACTGTTTCATGGTGGTGGTAGTAAGCAAGATGACCTTGACTGAAGTTATATAGTGGGTCAAATGATACACTAATATGCCTTCTTGCCATATGTCAACAACGTATGGTACAGCTCATTTCATTTTACGATTTAATGTCACGTTTTCGAATTCCTGTCCCACTGCGCGCCGTTTTCAATTCAATTCAATTCTTTATTGGTGGTAAAATACACAGAGTGTTTACACACGTCAACATACAATAAGAAAGATAAAATACAATAAGGAAGATAAAATACAAAGTACATGATATTAAATGTATAAAATATAGATATAAGGTATAAGACTAACGGCACAGAATACAAATGACAAACTAACAGAAAAAAAAAATTTATAAGCAAAAAATATATAGTCGGTATGGTATGGTGATTTGTCATTGCTTATTTACAGAACACTGCACAATGATACACACATTAGATTTTAATCGAGGCAAAGTTACTGGCTAAAAATTCGTTAGTACTATAGAAAGCATTATTAAGTAAATATGTTTTTATCTTATTTTTGAACTGGGTTTCATTTAACGATTTTATTTCTGGTGGTAGGACATTATAAAACTGCAAACCCAAGTATCCAGTGCCATCCCTGGTTTTATTTAATCTATGGAAATTTATATTTAGCTTATCGTTATTTCTGGTTTTATGACAATGTACTTGGCTTCTGGTTTTGAATGATTCCACATTTCTCTTTACATAAGTAAGACACTGGTAGATATAGGTACAAGGCACAGTCATAATTTTCAAAGTAATAAAGTGTTGTCTGCAATCATTTCTAAATTTTAATCCAGAAATGACTCGTATTGCTTTACGCTGAGCAGAAAATACAGTAGCACAAGATGGGGCATGTCCCCAGACTAAAATCGCATATGATAAAGTGGAGTGGATGAGACTATGGTAAGTCATGGTTAGAGTATTCAGTGAGACTTTATCAACAAGGTTTCGTAGCAGGTAAGTATATTTGGAGATTTTGCTGCAGATGCAGATGGTATGACAGTAGGTGTTTTTGGAGAGTTCTGGCTCCACATTCCACATTCTGCATTGCGCATGCCCGCCATGCTCGATGTGTGACGTATAAGCTAAAATGAATTCCTCTCTGGATGTCTGTCCGTCTGTCCACCTGTGCCTGTTCGTCTGTCCACCTGTGTCTGTCCATCTGTCCGCCTATGCCTGCCATCTGTCCGCCTATGCCTGTCCGTCTCTAACCTAACGCAAACCCACAATCCATAGTGCGCATGGCGGCATATAGCCAGAAAAACATGGCGGTATATAGAAAAAAACATGGCGACGTATACAAGATGGTGTATAGAAAAAAACATGGCGGCATATGGAAAAAACAAAAGCATGATGATTTATGATAAAAAAACATGGTGGCATAAGCTCAACCTAACCTAACCTAACGTATTTAAAAAAAATTTGATTCTCCTCTACCGTATGTTACGTCTAACAGTAACTAGATCTAACCTAGCCTAATATATTTAAAAAAATTGATTCTCCTCTACCATATGTTACGTCTAATAGTAACATGACACTCCAGATCTGACCTAATAAAAAAATTATGCTCTTCCGCTGAATGGTACGTCTCCTAGCATCATGTCACTATTCTTTTTACATAGCAGTATAGAAAAAAATTGATTCTCCTCTACCGTATGTTACGTCTAACAGTAACATGACACTTCAGATCTGACCTAAACAGCATCACTGAGACTTTTATATTTATAAGATATCGAACCCCTTTGCTGTATGCTACGTTTAAAAGCAACACATAAGCTAGATCTAAATGACGATGCTCCTATGCTGAACGGTACGCCTCACAGCAACATGTTATTATTCAATAAGACTTTTATAATCAAGTAACCAACATTCTCACGTGAAGACAAGACAGGATTGCTCACGTGAGGACACGATTGTAAACTCACCGATATGAGTGCTAGATGTATTTTTATGCTTCTCCACCACATGCTACGTCTAACGGTATCATGACACTCCAGACCTAACCTAATGTCTTTAAAAATGAGACTTTTATATTTATAAGATATCGAACCCATTTGCTGTATGCTACGTTTAGAAGCAACACATAGGCTGGATCTAAATGACGATGCTCCTATGCTGAACGGTACGCCTCACAGCAACATGTTATTATTCAATGAGACTTTTATAATCAATTAACCAACATTCTCAGGTGAAGACAAGACACGATTGCTCACGTGAGGACACGATTGTGGACACGGTGAGGACACGATTGAGAAAATATTTATTCATTAGAAGCAACACATAGGTTGGATATAAATGACGATGCTCCTATGCTGAACGGTACGCCTCACAGCAACATGTTATTATTCAATAAGACTTTTATAATCAATTATGCTATATGCTACGTCTAACGGTATCACGACACTCCAGACCTAACCTAATGTCTTTTAAAAAAATGATGCTTCTCTGCTGAATGGTACACCTCACAGCATTATGTTATTATTCCATAAGACTTTTATAATCAATTAACCAACATTCCTATAACGTGAGCTCGACGGCTAGAAATATTTTTATGCTTCCATATCATGAGTATATTTAAAGTATGAGGGCTAGATTTAAAAAATATCCTGGGCATGACTAGTGTTTTTTAGGGAATATAATTTTAAAATATTTTTTTCTACAATCATTGTACTATGCTGGTTATATCTAGAAAATATATAATATATATTGATTATTAACCAAGAGCGGCATTTAACAGTTTACATTATACATAACATATTTTTTGTGTTCTTACCATTGCAAAATATCTATTGTATATGAAAATAGTTAGAGTATGAGAATTATTTCGTATTTTTGAATTTATTTACGTAGCATAAAGATCTGAAACTAGAGGATAATATTTTCACAGACGATAAAAGAGCTTATCATGTCTAGATACGCAAGGCACCTAATTAAATAATGATTAGAAAGTTACTTCGAAAATGTGAGTAGCTTGCATTTGCATACTTCTTCAGCGGCGTCGAGCAATATTTTTAGATTAGGTTAACATGAAAATATTTTAAATTGCAGCAATATGAGGTAGATGTATTTTTATGTGATTATGACTTCAGTATGTGATGAGTATATTTAAAAATAGACAGAGCATTAATTAAGTCGGTTTAGTTATAATTACATGAATGCATATATTTTCACTGCATTCAAATTATTAATATGGTTTTATTTTAAATAAATGGGTATATAAATTAAATACATATAACGTTTCTGCCAGATCTAACCTCTAATCTAATGCATTTAAAAAATTGATTCTTCTCTATCATATGTACGTCTAACAGTATCATGACACTTCAGACCTAACCTAATATATTTAAAAAATGATTCTCCTCTACCATATGTTACGTCTAACAGTATCCAGACCTGACCTAATGTATTTAAAAAAATTGATCCTCCTTTGCTGAATGGTACGTATCACAGTATCAAATTAT